>JAOTOL010001560.1:1142500-1172500 GCA_034440575.1 Imbricaverruca yamaguchii
CCTATTAATCAATTTGCAATTCTTTGGAATTGTGACTGTTCCGGGCTCTGGAGCATTTCAGGTATGATCTGCATTCCAAAGACCTCCTTGACTACACTTCGTCTATCGCATTAATTGTCATTGTTCCAACGCATGCTCTAAGAAAGAACTAAGAAATGCTCTAAGAACATACCCACACTTCAGCACATCTAAAGTTTCGCCAGAAATAGCACCGGCGCGTCGTGTTCTATTCGTTACGTTATCAAAAACATGATCCTTTTTTCTAATTGGTCCCTGAACCTTACTATTCGAACAATGTTCTTCATTCTGATACGTGCAGCCAAATATAGTCATATTTGACAGTGTTCTGTCTCAGGCGATATCATCTATTTTACTATTGGGCTGATGGAGCAAGACACCAAGTCTTACCTCCCAGTGTATTTGTTTAATTTGAATTCCAGTGTATTTGATAATGCCCGACGTAGCCGTGTGAGGTTATGACCTACGTGCTTTTTAGATTCCTTCTGAGCACACAGGAGGCTGTCGGCAATAATGGAGGCATCACAATAGAACCAGTTTCATTTTCGAGAGTGATCTGCGAAAAACAGCGGTCCGGGATATGGCATTTCGTCTGACAGCCAGCCGGTGTTGAAATGCCACACCAGCCTGCCTTTTGTTGAGTGTGCGAGTTCACATTCCAAGTCGCTCAGTTTATGGGCTGGCGGTGGGCTTCACGAATTCATGCCATGCGGGATTGCATGGCTTAATCGATTACTGCTTGCTGGAAGAGTCAGTTATTTCCCACCACTTTGATTTGGATGTTGGGGAAGTGCACTGGTGCGTAAAGTGTGCACTCCGTTCACTGAAGTGACCTCAAAATATCAGGTGAGTCCTTGAATGTGCATGTAGTATGTCACCGGACTGATGCTGACCTTGTCAGCCGGCTGTCTCACCGAACTGCATCAGAAACAAAGCTAGAGTCTCCACCGACCATATAATGATCGTTCTCGGCGGTATTTCACATTGGAAATGCATTGGGACAAAGCTCGGATTGATCTGATTTCGGCCATGACAATTAACTCTGTGCACAGTGCATGCAATGTCGCGTTGATTTCTGTGCGTACCATTATGTATGTACCTAGAAGTCCGAAATATCATTATTATTTCTGTATATATAATTGATATGTACATATAATTTGTATGTATATATAATTGATATGTATATATATATTATTTATATGCATATATAATTTGTACGTACATATAATTTAATTATATTTCATTAACTTATTTATACTTAACCCTCGCCAGACTTTCAACTCCGCCAAAGGATTTTGGCTGATAGCGACCGATGGAGCAGACAGAGAGACACAACGTTTTCCGTAGATTCTTATGAATATGCGCTGCACGTTTCATAAATATATCCAGGTCGTCAACGGTCATTGACCTAGGACGGGTCATGTTAGTTATGTTTCGAAATCTTTAAGCTACAGCATTTCCGAATAGTTGCAACATATAAGCACCAAACTCAGACCATACTGTTCTTTAATCCAAACAAACAACCCCCTGCTGGAAATTCATATTAAGGTCAAGGTTATCAACCAAATTTCATTTCAATTATCGTGTTATTGTTACTGCATCGTGTGAGGAAGATTCGATTTTGGGGTACTTTTCACGCTGAAGATGACATGTACCAAAAGCATGTGGCAAAAAGCAAAAGAAAAGAGTGTTGCAAAATATAAGTACCAAGAAAGCAAAGCAGGATCTCAGCGTGTCAATAATGAAGACAAAAGATGCGATATGAGCTCTAGGTTGTATTAGCTTGCCAGTGCTAGTTTTCCTGTGTCCCTAATATACATAATTTTGAAGCTGATTTTCAAACCTGATTCTGACGTGATTAGACCTACCCCGTCTTGGCCCTTATTACCAAGATCAGTATAAATGCATTCGTTTGTGTCAATTCGTGATAAAAAAATATGTGGAAAGAAAACAAGAGCAGCCTTTTTGAACAAATTGCAGGGATTGAAGCCGAGGTTCGCATGGCGATTTAATATGACCTTTAGTGACAACATTATCGGTCAAAACGCACATATAAGATAGGCTTCGTGCTCTCCATGACTAGAGCTTCTAGTGATGTTTTGGATTGCATCCTATATGTAGAAAGGAAGATAGAGGGGGACCAGCCAAGGTGATTTTGCCGGCCAGCCGGGCGAGGGATAATCCGGACCGAATAACAATGGCTACTTCACGTCTTCTCTGTTATTTCCACGATAAAGCTCTCCCTTCGTTTCCACCCGTTTCCCCAGAACTTGCAACCACCCGGATCGGATCGTATTTCTTGGACAGCGATATACCCACTCCTGCTGGTTTTAGCCAAGTAAAATTTCGTTGTCTTGGAGATATTGCCGTTCGACGGTGGACCGTTAACATTTAAACTGCCGGGTATATTGCCGTTCGATCGCGGTCTGTTGACATTTCAAGGCGCTGCGTGGATCGTTGTGGAATACTCCCCTCAGTCGTGTACCTCGAGTCGGCGACGTGTGATTAAAAACATTTCAGACAACTGAAGCGCGGAATTTTGTCTTATTACACGTGCTGATACTCGGCACTGCCTATCATACGGAATGCGACGCCGTGGCGGGAAATTACTGGGCATGTGTGACGCTTCGGCATGCACTGATGAGGTAGGCGAATATGCGGCTTCTTATCAAACCGCGATAAATGCGTACGGCAATATTGTCCTGGCACGCGTGTGGCACTTGCACAGTGCATGCCTCCCTGCAATAACGGTAGACTCCCCAATAAATATCCCGGTCTGAAAAGGTGCTGCGTACCAGCAATTACAGCCTATGTCGGGTCAGGATGCCTGCGGCTATGGTGTCAGGATGCCTGCAGCTATGAATCCGCCTCACCGCCAAGTGCCACCACCAGAGAAAACACCTCTGTTTAGCCCCCGCCACTCGGTCGACCTGCAAGTATTTCCCCAGAGTACACACCTTTGTTTGACCTTCGCTGGTGCAAGGGCATTGGTGTAACTCGTTTCCGTTTTTTTTTCGACCAGGGGAACTTCACGCGCGTTACCCCGTTCCCGCTTGGCATGGCTGATGCCTGTTGCGGATTTTGTGTCATTTGACACTTGATGATGTCATGACAAGTCGCCTGACTTGTGGTGTGAGGGGAACACGTCACATCGTTGTCGCCGAATTCGCGAATTATCGACAATTAACTGCACTTATTGGCCCAAAGTGGCCGCTGTGGTCGTGGAGTGCACAACTCAGCACACATTCGTAACCATTCCAACGCTATTGCCAGGTACCATTGGCCAAACGCTGCCTTTGTGACGCTTTTCGCCCGATGAGTCGCTGGAATTTTGGACGCTGAAGCTTAAGTTGACATCCAGGTGTGTCGGGAAATAGTGCCAGAAAACTGGACATGGTCCAGAAACTCATGTGTGCTAGAAAATGGTGCTTCCGAGCGCTAATTCGGAATGGCCAGAGCAACAGATTGGTGGAAATAGTGGAATGAATAAGATATTTTCAGACGTTTGGACTGCATTGTCTTTATCATGGTCTCCCCAACGAAGAGGTATATATATATATATATTTATATATATGCATACATATATATTTGTACACATATGTGTATATATATGTATGTATGTTTGCATGTTTATATATATGTATGTATGTATGCATATGTTTATATATATGTATATATACATACGTATATATATATGTGTGTGTGTGTGTATATTGTTAGCGCTGCGACGTCCATGAATGTAGGTCGCAACAAATACTTTTACCTTTTCAAACACACAAATTTCAAAGAGGCTGCTGGAAAATGGCAGCTGTACAAGCTACCCTGCGCATTTCTACTGCATGCAAAGCTTGAACACGTAATTTGAAGTTTAAATCCAATTCCTCCTCCGCCCTCGCGTCACCCAAGCATACGCGATGGGTGGGCTGAGTGAGGCGGCCACCATCTCGGATAATCAGCAGAGACGATCCTTCCTCACGTTTAACCGTCCAGCCACGGCGGGACTGGGTAGACAGACGGTGGCAGTGGTGCTGGCCACCCGCCAAATACACCGCTCAACGCAAGGTACGAATGTGTGTCTGTGTGTGTCCTATGTGTATGCACCTGTTTGTTACACCAGTGTCTTCATTTCCAGTGCTACGTCTCCCACCTGTTAACTCTTGTTGATGATGCTCGATTCGCCTTCACTGGCAAACACAGGATGCCACTTACGACGGCTTAGCGTAGATTTTAAACTAAGCGTCAAAGTTCTTGCAGGTGACACTCGGCCTCTGCTAGTGACAAACATCGCCCCTCGCTCCGTAGTGACGTCACGGCCGTGTGTGCCGTGTGCCGAGCGTCCTAGCTGCGGCAGCCTTGCCCATTACGCATCCAACTTCAGCGCACTACCAGGTGGTGACTGTAGCAGCAAATGTAGCAAATGTAGACAGCAAATGTGCTCTCAAATGCGGATGTAAATGCACCTGCAAGTGAGCTCACCATTTGCAGGTTTCTGAAGCCTTCGCAGGTAGCAGTGGAGCACTGCAGCGCATTCCAGATCTGAGACGGCGACCACGCACTGCTCGGAAGGCGGGCTGCTGGTCGGCGGATGGCTGCTGCACGGTAAATGGGCTGCTACCCGGTGCGGCCGCTGCCCGGTGTGCGACCGCTGCCCTGTAAGCGGCTGCTGATCTGTAGGCAGCCGCTGCCCTGTAGGCCGGCTGCTGGTCGGTATGCCGGCTGCTGCCCGCTGTGCTGCCGCTGCTGCCCTGTAGGCCGGCTGTTGGTCAGTATGCCGGCTGCTGCCCGCTGTGCTGCTGCTGCTGCCCTGTAGGCCGGCTGTTGGTCGGTATGCCGGCTGCTGCCCGCTGTGCTGCTGCTGCTGCCCTGTAGGTCGGCTGCTGGTCGGTGGACAGAAGCTGCCCTGTCGGCGGCGGCGAGGCGCAGAGCAGTGGGGACCCGCGGTAGGTCGTCACGAACTGTACTCTATGTCTTTGTGTCGCTGTGTCGCATGGTCTTTAGATGGTCCAGCTGAGCACTGCTCTTCCACAGGACTGGCTCTGGCTCCTGCAGGTAATTTGTTTTAAAAAAGTGAACAAGCCATTCATAGAGAACAGTAAAACGGCTACGCGCACATCCTTGTAAAAAATAGCACCGATTCTTGCTGGGGTGGCTTTATGACCCAGGGCCATATTGCTAAGCACAGCTTGTTGAGTGAACCCTGGCTGCACCACCAAATCCATGAATTTCAGTTGATCGGTGGCATTTTGACCGAAAGCTTAGCCTTCCGTCACTGCGCCGGCACGACCGTCCCGGTAGCTCGTCTCCAACCTTATCGGGCCAATCGCTTACCGACACTCTCAGCTAGGGGCTAAATGCGAGCGCGTGAAGCGACTCGAATCCTGTTTTGTCAGGGCCAGAATAAAGGAAACCAGCGCAGGCTAGCACACAAACCAGCTATGCTATCGGGGATGTATGGACACAGCTTGATCTGTTATCGTAACTGTAAATGATATAATTGTGCATATAGCACAATTATTCCATTGCGGAGGGAGGACACAGTTCAAAACTGGACATCGCCCGACCTAATAGAGCAAGGAATCGCAGATTCCTCTCTAGAAAGCAATTATTGGTCAGTATTTAGGAACATGTGCATCTAGGGATGCACTAAGAAAAAAAAACAGATTGGCACCATCAATATGCTCGACACACGCACCTCTGTTTCTTTTAGTAGGAAGTAGTATATCTTCATAGTTGAAACGGAAGAAAACGGTAAGGTCTACCAAACTTTACCATAAATAACTATATTAGCAGCGTACCATTTGCAATCCTTCGGTGCTTGTTGCCGAGGTTTCCGTGTATGCTTGATATTTTCGTACTACTAGAACAATGATAGCTGACGAAATGCTTGAGGGATACCATGTCATATCTTCGTCAATGCGGTATGGCTGATGAACATTTTGTTGCACACGACTGCCATACTCTACTCAATAAACAGTTGGTAGAAGTGGAATGTCGCCCCAAAATCTCGAAGGTATTTCAATTCATTCTTTTATTTTTCAACATTTCGAAATTGTAGGTCATATGGAGCAAGGGGAGTGTCAAAGGTGTGACAAGATAACAACAGATTCATCTTCACATCTTCACAGAACAGTCTCAAAACTGGATGTACTCGCTTTGAGACACACAAAACACTACTCGGAAAGATGCCAGCAATGATGAAAGCGATTCGCCCTTGAATCGAATTGAACTCAAAAGTGTCATCCAAGGGTGTGCATTTTCGGCACTGAAACTCTCACCATCACTCGACGACTGGGTGATATCGTAAATCGCCGACTAGCGCACATGTACCGATGCAAATTCATGTACAGTTACAGACGCTGCACAACCTGCAGTTGTTCCTTGCCCAGCCACTGCAGCCCGCAGCCGAACACTACGTCAAACGAGCGAAAATTGTCCACCTAATTGGCCCGTTGCACCTAGCTTGCCGCTCCCAGACGTTCCGGCCACCGTCGACGGGCGGGGCATCGAGCACAGGCTGCCGCCCACCGCGGCAGTCAGGGAGCGCGCGCAGGCGCCGCTGATTGGCGGCTGGTGTCGGACGTGTGACGTCTTGATACCTGCTGCGGCGGTGTGTCGGTGGCGCTGTTTCGTGTCACTCGGCGACGTCACGTGACGCGTCAGCGGAGGAGTGATGGTTCCCCGCCACACCGCCGATCCGGGTCGGCTGGTGTGGCGCGTGGTGCGCGGTCCGGCCGCGTCTGGAGCCCACTGAGGTCGGCTCTCGGACGTCTGGAGCCCACTGAGGTCGGCTCTCGGACGTCTGGAGTCCACTGAGGTCGGCTCTCGGACGTATGGAGCCCACTGAGGCCGGCTCTCGGACGTCTGGAGCCCACTGAGGTCGGCTCTCGGACGTCTGGAGCCCACCGAGGCCGGCTCTCGGACGTCTGGAGCCCACTGAGGCCGGCTCTCGGACGTCTGGAGCCCACTGAGGTCGGCTCTCGGACGTCTGGAGTCCACTGAGGTCGGCTCTCGGACGTATGGAGCCCACTGAGGCCGGCTCTCGGACGTCTGGAGCCCGCTGAGGTCGGCTCTCGGACGTCTGGAGCCCACCGAGGCCGGCTCTCGGACGTCTGGAGCCCACTGAGGTCGGCTCTCGGACGTCTGGAGCCCACTGAGGTCGGCTCTCGGACGTCTGGAGCCCACTGAGGCCGGCTCTCGGACGTCTGGAGCCCACTGAGGCCGCCTCTCGGACGTCTGGATCTCTTGAACATCTGGAGCCTCTCGGACGTCTGGAGCCTCTCTGCCGGCGGCTAACACACCGGTCACGATTGGCCGTCACGCACATCGATTTTACAATCCATTCCCATTGCCACCACGGCAGGCCGCTGTCGGCGGCGGCGGCGGCGGAGCCCGGCGCCGTCGAGGCGCACGAGCGACCTGCTCGGAGACGATGCTGGACGTCACGGTCATGCTGGAAGTCATGCTGCCCCGCGGCGTCACGGCGCCGGCGTGTCCGACTGCCGTCGCGAGTCCGTCGGCGAGGGCTGCCGCCCGCCGAGGCAGTGATCGACGTCCTGGCGCACCCCGCGGACCCTTGCTGGCCGGCTGTTGCGCTGTGTTCCTGAGCGAGCACGTCTGTCGGCGCCGCCTGGGTATCCGACTGCCTTCCGGTACAGGCATGTCAGTCACAGTACGTGCCTGCGTGTGTCTGTGTTTGTCCCGATTGTCGGCGTCGGCGCGCGTGTGCGTGCACTTTCAGTGTGTCGCTTCTGCTTCTGCTTCGTGTGTCGACCGTTTGTCATCTGGTTATCTATTCGCGTCCATCAGTTCCTGCATCCGCAACGTTTATTTCCTGGCCGTGTCATTGTTCGTCCGAATTCTGCGTGAACGTCCGTGTCGGCTATCTCTCGTCTTTGTCATTTCTTTCGCGTAGGTCGCATGGATGGGGCACATGGCGTCCAGCTCGTGTCCATGCATGCTCTGTCTGCCCCGTCAGCAGCCGTCCATCTGTTCCCTGGCGTCAGACTGTTCCCGAGTGTGGTCTGCCCCGTCTGGAGTCGTCCATCTACTCCTTGGCGTCAGCCTGACGCAGAGTGCGCCGTGTCTCATCTGCATGCGTCTGACATGTGGCCGCGTGTGCGCACCTCGGCCGACGGCGCCGACACGCTGCAGCCGGCTCCGACGCCGCGCCGTCCGACGGCCGTCGGCAGCGACAGGTCGCGGCGCGCCGTCTCACGTCCCCAGCCGCCACAGCGGCACGGCGGCCAGCAGCGCCGCCGCGGCTGTGCAGACGGGCGGTACACCGGCGGCCCGAGACGTGTGCATCGCGGCCGGCGTCTCGCCTGCAACGGGCCGACACAGGTCAGACGAGCGGGCCGACACAGGTCAGACGAGCGGGCCGACGCAGGTCAGGCGGGCGGGCCGACACAGGTCAGACGGACGGGCCGACACAGGTCAGGCGGGCGGGCCGAAACAGGTCAGACGGGCGGGCCGACACAGGTCAGACGGGCGGGCCGACACAGGTCAGACGGCGGGCCGACACAGGTCAGGCGGGCGGGCCGACACAGGTCAGACGAGCGGGCCGACACAGGTCAGGCGGGCGGGCCGACACAGGTCAGGGGGCGGGCCGACACAGGTCAGACGGGCGGGCCGACACAGGTCAGACGGGCGGGCCGACACAGGTCAGACGGGCGGGCCGACACAGGTCAGACGGACGGGCCGACACAGGTCAGGGGGGCGGGCCGACACAGGTCAGACGGGCGGGCCGACACAGGTCAGGGGAGCGGGCCGACACAGGTCAGGGGGCGGGCCGACACAGGTCAGACGGGCGGGCTGACACAGGTCAGACGGGCGGGCCGACACAGGTCAGACGGGCGGGCCGACACAGGTCAGACGGGCGGGCCGACACAGGTCAGGGGAGCGGGCCGACACGGGCCAGACGGGCGGGCCGACACAGGTCAGACGAGCGGGCCGACACAGGTCAGGCGGGCGGGCCGACACAGGGCAGGCGAGCGGGCCGACACAGGTCAGACGGGCGGGCCGACACAGGTCAGGCGAGCGGGCCGACTACCGGGCCAACACAGGTCAGGCGGGCGGGCCGACACAGGTGAGGCGGGCGGGCCGACACAGGGCAGGCGAGCGGGCCGACTACCGGGCCAACACAGGTCAGGCGGGCGGGCCGACACGGGTCAGGCGGGCGGGGCAACACAGGTCAGGCGAGCGGGCCGACACAGGTCAGACGGGCGGGCCGACACAGGTCAGGCGGGCGGACCGACACAGGTCAGGTGAGCGGGCCGACACAGGTCAGGCGGGCGGGCCGACTACCGGGACGACGCGGGTCAGGCGGGCGGGCCGGCACAGGTCAGACGGGCGGACCGACACAGGTCAGACGGGCGGGCCGGCACAGGTCAGGCGAGCGGGCCGACACAGGTCAGGCGAGCGGGCCGACACAGGTCAGACGGGCGGGCCAACACAGGTCAGACGGGCGAGCCGACACAGGTCAGGCGAGCGGGCCGACTACCGGGCCAACACAGGTCAGGCGGGCGGGCCGACACGGGTCAGGCGGGCGGGGCAACACAGGTCAGGCGAGCGGGCCGACACAGGTCAGACGGGCGGGCCGACACAGGTCAGGCGGGCGGGCCGACACAGGTCAGGCGGGCGGGCCGACACAGGTCAGGCGAGCGGGCCGACACAGGTCAGGCGGGCGGGCCGACTACCGGGCCGACGCGGGTCAGGCGGGCGGGCCGGCACAGGTCAGGTGAGCGGGCCGACACAGGTCAGACGGGCGGGCCGACACAGGTCAGACGGGCGGGCCGACACAGGTCAGACGGGCGGGCCGACACAGGTCAGGCGGGCGGACCGACACAGGTCAGGTGAGCGGGCCGACACAGGTCAGGCGGGCGGGCCGACTACCGGGACGACGCGGGTCAGGCGGGCGGGCCGGCACAGGTCAGACGGGCGGACCGACACAGGTCAGACGGGCGGGCTGACACAGGTCAGACGGGCGGGGCGACACAGGTCAAGCGAGCGGGCCGACACAGGTCAGACGGGCGGGCCGGCACAGGTCAGACGGGCGGGCCGGCACAGGTCAGACGGGCGGGCCGACACAGGTCAGGCGGGCGGGTCGACACATGTCAGACGGGCGGACCGACACAGGTCAGACGGGCGGGCCGACACAAGTCAGACGAGCGGGCCGACACAGGTCAGACGAGCGGGCCGACACAGGTCAGACGAGCGGGCCGACACAGGTCAGGCGAGCGGGCCGACACAGGTCAGGCGAGCGGGCCGACACAGGTCAGACGGGCGGGCTGATAATGGTCAGGCGAGCGGGCCGACACAGGTCAGACGAGCGGGCCGACACAGGTCAAGCGAGCGGGCTGGCACAGGTCAGACGGGCGAGCCGACACAGGTCAGAAGGGTGGGCCGACACAGGTCAGGTGAGCGGGCCGACACTGGTCAGACGAGCGGGCCGGCACAGGTCAAGCGAGCGGGTCGACACAGGCCAGATGAGCGGGCCGACTACCAGGCCGACACAGGTCGGGCGAGCGGGCCGACACAGGTCAAGCGAGCGGGCCGACACAGGTCAGACGAGCGGGCCGACACAGGTCAGGCGACCGTGACGACTACCGGGCGGCAGTGCGGCGGCGCCCGTCACACTCATCAGGTGTGGCGGCATGTGCCGCAGTCGGCACACTCAGTTGTAGCTAATGGCCGCAGTCGGCACACTTAGTGGTATCCAATGGCAACAATTCGCACACTCAGTGGTAGCCAATGGTTAGCCATCAATTACACTCAAATACTGGGTGAACGTGAGTCTCAGACACCCAGGTATCGTACAGGTACTGGGTGCACGTGAGTATCAGATACTCAGGTATCGGACAGGTACTGGGTGCACGTGAATGTCAGATACACAGGCATCGGACGCGTGGTTGTACAGCACTCAGGAGCATTTGTGTGGCCCTAACGGAATCCATTTTCCCAGTATCAAGTTCGCTGAAAAAACAAATCTAAATGAGGAAATATTACACACGGAGTGGACGAAATGTGCTTCTCAGTGCTTGTTTTGGGAGATGTGCTCTGACTGTGTCGTGTGGAATTACGCAAACGTGGAAAGAATTATGTGGAACCAATTTCTAAAGCAACGTTAAATTTGAGTTCCCACAAGACGGCAATGTAATACAGAAAAGCAACCAAATACGAATGTTATTCCAAATCGAAATCAAACTGCACTGATCGATAAACCAATAAGCCTGGTTTGGGGACGAAGAGAAGATATTGTTTTTCTGTAGGCCTTGCGCTTCAGACAGCGGCGATTTAATGCAATATGAATCAATCTGCAAAGCACAAGATCCAATTTGCTTCGGTACTCATGCCACGGTTATAAAATATTGGTTCCAGCATGACTTCGTAGCCACCACCTTCTGAAACATTTTAAGGAGTGGTGGGAGAAAAATGAACACACATGCTAAATTAAAGATCCCATGAGACGACAAATTAACACGCGCCCTGGAGGGTCTCTAAAAATTATTCTTATTGGAGGTGTGGGGGGGGGGGCGGATTCCGCCCTGTAAAATCTCGGCTCCTATTAAAGTTGAATCAACGAATTTCGCAGGGTGGATGGGTACGGCAGTGAACTCTATCGTGCGTTAATTTCATGACCTTAGGGTAATACCTTGAAGGCCAAATGAGGTAAAAATGGTTGTGTTTTTTATTATGGTTTTGCGCGACTTGGCTTGTCATTTGCTATGGATCGCTATGCCTGTGATTAAATGTACCGAAATTGGCATAAGGAATGTTTTAGACATTACTAATAATGCAATGCAGATGATGGACCCGGTAATTGACCTATATAGCAGCACTTTATCAGGTCATTACCTGCTCCAGTTACCGGAACCGGGTCGCCCGCCCGACTGCTCCATTGGGCGGCTCGGCGCAATCGGCTTCGCAAAGAAAGGGGTGAAGTACATGAATTAATTATGTAAACGCTTAGATACAGAATGGCAAGCACTAGTTTTCAGGATGTGCAGGAAGTAATGTGAAAAGTGATATCAGTCGCAAGCCAGTCATTTGCATTTATGACAACATTCCAGTTGACCAAGTTTGATTCCATTAACCTGTCATGGACTTGACATGAATTGATCTCAGTGACCTAACATGACTTCGAAACTATATAGCATAACAGCATATATGAAACAAGTCGCTAGTGTTGCCAAGAACACTTCCCTTTTGCCAATATACGGGAACCGCACGAGCGCCGATTTTTGTGGTCTGGCGCTGCGAAATGTTTTACTTTAACGGCCCCTAACTCAAATAATTTTCGGTAGATTTTTGTTTTCCCTGCTTTAAGCAACGCATCGGTCATTGGGAAGTAGGTATGCAAACAATGGCGTACATCTATCCGTAAAATCTCGAGTTATGTACGAAAACCCGGAGGGGTGGGTGTATTTCGCCCCCTCCAGAGCGCGTGTTAAAGGAAGAAAAACGAAAATCGACCGAACATTTTTTTTCGAGTTAGGGGTCACTCAATGCAGTTCCATTTACTTCCAGTGGACAAATTGTGTAGAAACTTTACTCAGCTTGTAAAAACTAAAGAACTTTTTTATGTCCCAATTACAGTTCCTATCCAAATCCAACTCTTTTGCTCGCTTTGCTGCTCGGGTTTTCTGCTTCACGGCGTCTCTAGCTTTTTGATACGACGTTAGATTTACGATATTTGAAGCTTCCTTAAGCACTCTAAATGCATCTTTCTTAGACTTAATTGCGTTTAACAAATCTGTCACATCTTCCCAGAGTTGCTCCTAGAGTCAATTCTTGAACCAAATCACTTAACTCCGATAAGACAAGGTCCAAGAATGAGCCCTGCCTAGTTATTCCGTTACAATCTGGTGTAAGAACAGATCCTCTTTCAGGCATATCCTAAACATTTTACATGATGGGGAGCCAACACCAACATTTTCATATCCTTTTAGATTAAAGTCACCAAGAATAGGGCATTTCCTCTGAAAGTTTCCATTGATTTCCTCGCAACTCACCTTATCGGGCTCTAGTTGCTTAGAATGCGGCAGGTTTCCTGATCGGTACAAAGCTCCTATTCTCAGTTTATTGCTGTTGCCTTTTCCCACGGCAACATCAAGCCAAATGGATTCTACAGACGCATTTTTTCCCCATCTGCTACTTCTTGAGAACTGAATAAGCTATTCACATAGAGCATTACACCACCCCCTTTCACTGCTGGACCCCTATTTTTGTTTTTCAGTGTAAAACAAAAACTTCATTACAGTGCATTACAACTGGTGTTATTATCAGCTACATTCGAACACATTTTTGCTCTCGAAAACCCCAAGGGTGTCATTTGTAACAGTGCTTTTGGAGGACGTTTTGTCAGTGTGAGAAATCCGCAATATTTCGCGTGACTTAGAGGGTGACCTAGATACCATATCAGGACATCGCCACCAGTAGATTGACTTGATCCTGGTTTACATGTTGGATAGGCCAAAATAGCCAATTTCGTTCCATCGTTTCCTGGATTACAGCACCATGGCGGGGACCTCACAGCCTTCATGTGATCGAAAGTCGACACATGGAATGTCTTTAGCTAGGTGACATCCAAAAGATAGTTGGCGTTTCATTTCTGACTGAATCTCAACTAGGACCAGAATGATGAAAGGATTTCATCGCCCCACCCAAACTCCCCCTGACAGGGAGGGTAAAGCACCACGTGCGATGTTTCTATTTGTTGCTGGAAATAAATTATTTTCGGTAAAAAGAAAATAATCAAGGAATGGAAGCGTTTCAGCTAGAAAATATGACACTATAAGACCCATGTAAACCCATAAGAACATGTGAGAGAAATTAGACCGAAGCTTAAAATATGCAACACCCGAGGATGAGCTACTCGGCCGGGTATTTTCATGTTTCATCTTTTTGTAACATTATTGATTGTTGCAATGCCATTGGACGTTTTTAAGTGTTAAGTGTTATGGCCAGGTCGATCTTTCGACTTCGTTCTTTTTACGCCAAAGGCTTACTCGTATATCGATCGCGCTAATAATAATGCTGTTTTAGAAGACGCCTTTGCCCCTCAATTTCCGGAGTTCCAACCTACCCGGTAAAGCTCGAGTGAACTATCCTACCATAAGTATATCTTACTATACTATCCGAGCATCTGAAACCGGAGCTGCTCGTGAATGGTCTGCATTTTACTCGCGCCCCTGCAACGTGGGGCCTGAATGCATCTCAACTTCAGCTCCCCGCACAGCCTGTCTCGGCTCCTGATGCTTCTACTCGACACGCCGATGTCCATTCGAGCCTCCGACGTTGGTCAACAAACTCAGATCGCCGCTTCTCTGCGGCTATCGACGTTCCAATCCGAGCTCTCCACATCCAACCGGGGCATCCGACGCGAGCTGCCGACGTGCTATATGGAGCTGCTGACGTGCTATATGGAGCTGCTGACATGCTATATGCGAGCTGCTGACATGCTATATGCGAGCTGCTGACATGATATATGTGAGCTGCTGACATGCTATATGGGAGCTGCTGACATGCTATATGGGAGCTGCTGACATGTTATATGTGAGCTGCTGACATGCTATATGGGAGCTGCTGACATGCTATATGGGAGCTGCTGACATGTTATATGGGAGACAGACATATGCTATATGCTATATGCTGACCAAACACAGACACCAACTCATGAACACAACATGACTTAAAACTACAATAGGCTGCCGCATCCACCAACACGCAAATAGACTACACATCACACTCCCCACAGCAAAAGCACTCCCACCACCCACTGCATTTTGGAAACACCAAACACCCAAAACACACCTCCTCATAGACCAGTCAAAGCACACCTACACAGACGCGGAAATACACCAACACTTCCTCCACTTCAAAGCTCAACATCCAAACCACAACATCATCTACACAGACGGATCTAAATCACATACACAGCAGACGGGTACAGCGGCGGTGCTGTACTCCAACGCAGCACCGCCGCGGGTCATCCTTCGTGCCTGTCTGCATGACACAACATCCACATACACAGCATAATTATACGCAATCTTCTCGACATACTGCACCATATACAACACAAAAATTGAACACAACATCATAGCCACAGACTCAAAGTCAGCATTACAGAGCATAACACCCCACACCACATACAAACACCCACTCATACCCAAAATACTACAAATGCAGAACAAAAAACTCACTATAACACAACGACCAACACTACTCTGGATCCCAAGTCACACAAACATACACGGCAACGAACACGCAGACACCGAAGCCAACATAGCCACAACACTACAACAAACCACACCCTGCCCACTTTCACAATCAGACTACTACCCCTCAATACGCCAGGCATTCAACAAAGACATTCAACAAACATGGAACACAACAATCACACAACTACACGAAATACACCCAAAACACGAACTCTGGCACACCATCAACCAAAACACCAGACAAAAGGAACGCATAGTAACACGATTACGGCTAGAACGCACTGCACTCACACACTCCTATCTCTTACAACAATTCCCACGACCACAATGCACAACATGTCAACGAACACTCACAATTAAACACATACTCATACACTGCATCAAATACAACACAGAAAGACAACCCATCACAAATGACTGCAACATGAACAACCTCCCACTAAACATCACGACACTTCTCAACGATGAACATCCAACACTACACGAGCACCTCTTCCACTTTCTCTCTATCACACCCCTGATCCACGAACTATGATAAAAAAAAGATTAAAAAAGAGATGTTAAAAAGAAAAGAAAAAAATCAACAAAATGGGGAAAAAAGAAAAAAATGAAAAGATATGCTAAAAAAGAAAAACAGAAAATGAACAAAAAAGAAAAAGACAAAAAACTAACCCCACGTGACATTTACTAACACTAACTGTTCTTGCAATGTTTCTTCAATACTGGCGATGAACCGACCCCAACCCCCCAACTACACCCCACCCCATGGCACCGACCGGACTGGCAAACTCTACACTTCTGCACCAGCTCAGCTTCGACTCCTACTTCAACTGCCTGCAAGACGTCTCAACTTCTACTACCTCTACGCGCCATTCTTCAAGTCACCTCAACTGTCTCACAACTCGCCTCTACAAGACAACTATAATCTTCTTCGCTTCCTCTCATCCGCACCACATTACTCCTCATACCCTTTCACCCTTAACAAACAGCACCAAAATACTGACACCACAAACGCCCTCCGGAAACAGCCGACATCACCACACGGTGGCAGGCTGGACAAACACAAAGACACACACACACACACTACATGGGAGCTGCTGACATGCTATATGTGAGCTGGTGACATGCTGCATGCGATCTGCTGACATGCTATATGCGAGCTGCTGACATGCTATATGGAGCTGCTGACATGCTATATGAAGCTGCTGACATGCTATATGCGAGCTGCTGACATGCTATATGCGAGCTGCTGACATGCTACATGCGAGCTGCTGACATGCTACATGCGAGCTGCTGACATGATATATGCGAGCTGCTGACATGATACATGCGAGCTGCTGACATGCTATATGCGAGCTGCTTACATGTCATATGGCAGCTGCTTACATCTTCGCTCCAGTTTTGAATATTTTTACTCAGCGGGTCTATATGGCAGCTGATGACATCTTCGCTCCAGTTTCCGCTATTTTACTTGGCGCGTCTAGAAAGAAGCTGCTGACATCTTCGCTCTAGTTTCCGCTATTTTTACTCGACGTGGCCACGCCCCAACATCGCCATCCGAGCGCGACTTTGCAATTCCTATTATGTTGTTCAGTTCTCGCTCGTCACGATTGGTCCAATTTGCCATTCTGTCGATAAACGGGCTAGAATACTGGGCATATACTGGGATAAACGGGCACTGTTCTTCCAGTTATAATAGATGATGCAATCGCACACGTCTTATTGCGTTCTGCGGAGAGTGGGGGAACAGTCATTAATTTTCAGCACGTGCCGCTTTTGAAGGACCCATTGTGCTTGCGCAACGTCCGTGCGTTGTTATATTTTCCGCCAGGCTCTCTATTAGAGCTGTAGGTGGCGCTGTGCATCTGGTCCATGCCGTGTTTGATTCATCTTTCTGTTGCAATCCAATATGTTTGCAGAGTGATCTTCCTGCCAACCGTTGACGGACTCGACTGCTAAATTAGCGTTGTTTTCCCGGTACTAACGGCCGGGCGGCGCCCGTCACAGCTTCCTTCTGGCTACTCGGCGCGCGCCACTCACTTACCGTTCCCGGGGGCGTCTGGTCGGCGCCAGCTGCCCGCTTTGCGATGCGTGCCGTCATCCCCGCCCTTACCTCCGTTCCTGGAGAATTCCCGCCACCCAAACCCGCCAGGCCTGCTACTGTGCCGGCTGCTGCCCACCGCTGTTTCGGCGGGCAGCTGTTTTCTCGGCGACTGCCTCGCGCTGTTGATACCCCCGCAGCAGCTACTCATACAGCTGATTTTCCCCCTCCCCACCTCTCACCGTTGAGCACGTGCACTACGGTGGTGACGGGGCGTGCATTTGACGGGTGGCAGCTGTAGGGGCCCGAGTCGGCGGGGCGCGCTTGTTTGATGAGCAGGTGTGACGTGGTGACCACGCCCATCTCCGTCACGATGCTGATGCCCCCACGGGCCGAGTCGTAGCTGATCACCTGCCGGCACCGTCACGCCGTCACCGCCCGGCTGACCTGACATGACCTGACCTGACCCGACCCGACCTCGGCCGTCAACCGGACCGGAGGTCCATCATATGGGGCGACAAGGTGGCACGGCGCCGTCACCGCCCGGCTGTACTGACATGACCTGACCTGACCTGACCTGACCTCGGTCGTCCATCCGGCCGGAGGATCACCGTGTGGGGCGACAAGGTGGCACGGTGCCGTCACCGTTCGGGTGACCTGACCTGACCTGACCTCGGCCGTCAGCCGGACCGGAGGTCCACCGTATGGGGGGAAAGGTGGCACGGCGCCGTCACTGTTCGGCTGACCTGACCTGACTTGACCTCGGCCGGACGTCCACCGTGTGGGGCGACAATGCGGCGCCACCACGTCATCACCGGGCCAATGTGACAAGTTGGGCTTGCATGCCGACCAGAATGCGACCATCGGCCGGCAACTTCTGCGTAAAGTTCTCGCGAATATGACACCGTGTTCGTCTGATATGCGCGCGGTCTCCAGAAGGCTCCGGAGTGGAACGCTACGTCCAGCGTAAGACGCCCCGAAAAGTGCCGCCGGAAGATTAACCGCAACACGGAGACATTGGATCGTCGAGACATAGGCATAGCCCGGGATGAAATACGTGCACGCAGAAGTACCTGCAATGAGAGCAGCGCAATACAGGTGGCGTATGAGGCACTGGCGTGACCCGGGCGCGCTGTCTCTCAAACTTATTCAGCACTTATCTTAGCCGTGCTAATTTTTAGCTGGATTATGCGGAGCAGCGGAGCATCCCTTGCGTGCAGGAAAATTAGACGTACAAACGATGCTAAACACTGAATGTGCCAGGTGATTAATCAAGGATAATGAGCTGCGAGTGTATCCATCAGCAAAGGTCAGGGAAGTATGGCAGGACTGAAGTGCTCATTATTTCACGCAACACCTAACGGACGAATTGCAAATGGAGCAGCATTGGTGTGGTATGTCGGTATTTAATGTACCAGACAGAACACCGCACGTGGTTGCAAGGACTGTAGAAACATCGCGCACTTGGAGATATTTTAGTTGTCAGTGTGCGACGTCCAGATGTAAAACATGCCGGCAATTCTGCTGCAGGTCTTTATCGCATCAACACCCTGTAGTGTCGGGACATTTCCGTACAGATTAGAAGTATCCATTGCAGCAGCGATGCTGCCTGTTCGGAATCTCGTCGGAAACCTCCACAGCTCACTTTGTCCAAAAAGCTGCCGGCATTGTTTCGGTGAGTAGGTGTAAAAGGTAACATCTGCGAACAGATTGTCCACAGGAACTATGATAGCTTGTCCGGAGGATCACCGCAGCCGATAACTATTGGGCGCAGGAGAACTCTGGCTTATGCGTTCTTTTTTTGTAGAGTTATGCCGTAGCACTTGACCGGAGAATGAATGACTGAAATAGTTTTTTTAGGAAACGTCTAGGTTAGAGTGGACTTACTGAACGTCTGGTTTAGGGTGGACTTAATGAACGTCTAGGTTAGAGTGGACTTCATGAAAGTCTGGGTTAGGGTGGACTTGTTAGGGTGGACTTGTCCGTCTAGGTTAGGGGAACTTATTAAGTTTGCTGGTTTCACCATCCAGGGCTCTTGCGGAATTGGAACAGGTTGTTAGACAGTTGTGAATTCTGCATCCTTATCGTTATCTGCATATACCGTTCTGTCCATAAGAAGAAACCTTTAAGATTATCGGAAGGCTTAGCGATTATCTCTAGATTGGATCCGAGTTCACGAATCACCCATCTGTGGTTGCTATATATATATATTCATTCGGAGAGCTGGGTCCCTATTGAACGCTTTCATCAATTCAGATTTCAGATCCCTAAGCCTGTGTTGCATTTCTGAGGCAAATTTTGGAGGTTGAAGAGTAGCGAAAGCATGTCGGGGAAATCATGGCGAAACGTGTTCCTCAGGCACCGAATATGTCACACCTGCAGAAATGGCTTAGAGGGAAAGTGCACTTAATGAATGTTGTCTTCGAATATCTAATGTAATTAGATATTCGACTCGTCAATTTCACATCACCAAGGTTGACCCACATCACTTTCACATCACCACGGTTGACCCACATTAATTTCACATCACCACGACTGAAGGATGACAGCCTAAGAGGTCATGGCATGATGGAAACTAAACAGCAAGCAAGAGACCGGTTCAATGAACACCCGAGCGGTACACAATTAAGGCTTCCCTATCAAACACATGAGAATCACATGACCGGAGTCAGGGCCATGAACCAAGCCGAAACCGGCATTAATTTTGCTGTTAAAACAGCCGTAGCGCCCAAAGATAACGCTGACCTGACAATATTGTGGACAGTTTTCATCTGCGATTGTCGTCCCACAATGAACACACAGAGTTCGTAATGGAATATTTGGCCTTGTCTTACCATTCCGCCGCACCTGTCCTCTTTGTCTCGTGCTGCAGCTATTCATCTCTTCCGGCGCTCCCGTCGTCTCAGGTACTGCTTTCAGTGCAGCTTAGCGGTTACTTTTCAGGACGGTGTTTGTTTATCCGCGGTTGAAGTTTATATTTGCATGTTTAGATCCGGATAAATTTCGTCGGTGGAAACGAGGATGTATTTGCAAATTGGTGTGTTTTGCATGTGTTTTGCAGTTCGATGTGCGTTTCTCATGATGCTTTGCAATTCGGTGTGTGTTTCTCGTGATGTTCTGTAATTCAGTATATGTTTCTCATGGTGTTTTGAAGACCGGTGCATGATTCTCATGGTGTTTCTCAATTCGGTGTGTGCTCATCAAGGTGTTTTCATTTGTCTGATTGTCTTTTGGACCCGTGCTACAACACACCTGGTGATGATCTAGAATTTAAACCTTAAGTCACTAACGATTTTTTTTTTAACGTTTTCCTTGTCAATGAAGGCCACCTATATACTTCGTTTTTACTTAGCCGCCATTAACCCAAACATATTTGCATAATTTATCTCTCGGATACCCATATGGTGGAGCCAATACTTGTACCCAGTTGTATTCATGTCCGGTCCCTTGCTGATGTGTTGACATGCGTCAGCAATTTTTAATCACGCAAGACTGCTTGACTAGACAGGCCTTTAATTACCATGGTAGATGAAACCAGGACCGAACAGATGTGCCAATAGTAGCAAATACACCATTATTGATGTTCAGCTTGAACAAAATTATACACGAAGTGGCATGGAGGGTTCCTTGTTTCTGCTATCCGAATATTTGCCTTAAAAAACTGGTATAATTAGTCGTGGTGAGAAAAGGTTGAAAATGTTTGGGTTAGCGAGGGCTTCATGTCATCTTACAAGGCTGACAGGAGCAACGCAAAGGTTCACCGTGAACAAACAGCTCCTGATGTCACTTAAAGGTCAACTAAAGAAAAATGTGAATTAAGCACAAAGCTGGAGAATGGCATTTGTATGATCTTCCCCTCGCTGCCTAGGCTTCACAATGCAAGTGCTCAAATAGCACGGTGACAGGACGCTTCAGAAATGACGGCGTAGTTCACTGGATGCCTGTGCTCTTCACATCTGAGAAGTCTGCGTGGGCGACTGGAATATTGTCCTGCTCTCGCGGCCAATTCACAAAGCATCGTCCATTTGGCTGATTGCCAGGTTGGCCGGGCACCTTCAGAATACAGGCCTAAGCGCTCACAACGGCCGGGACTCGTCACATCATGTTCACGTATTTATAACTCGTCGAGCCCGTGCAGCTAGTGCCGACGAGGGCTTACTGCTGCTGGTTGTCGAGCGTCGATTCTTGGTCGTCGGCTCCGTAAACTAAGCCTGTTATCTTTTTGCTGGACATATAAGTGGTGTTATGATGAAAATCACGCCTCGAAGAAAATCCTAGGTATTACGATTTGGTCGCGATTGAGGTTTTTGCAAATCATTTTTCGTGCCTTGATTTCAGCACGCGGGCTCCGAACTTCGTGACCAACCCATCTAATTTCTTAATGCAACGCAACCATGCAAACTTTTGCAGCTGTTTGTTGACGTTTCATTCGATAATCGTTGGCTACTAACATTTATATGGCATGTCTCCCTTATTATCAGAGCCAAGGCACGTACGTTGATGACTCAAAGGTAGCTCCTTATCTAGGTCCTTACCTTGAACATCGACAAAACGGTTTGGCTAAAACCGCTACCGAGTTGTCGTGGGGCGGGGGTGGATCTAGCCAGGTCGTGACGGCAACCTTCACACTCCGTGTTGGAGGGGCCTCCTCTTCCCCCGGAGATGCAGCCAGGCTGTGGTGACAACCTTCACACTCCGTGTTGGAGGGGGCCTCCTCTTCCCTCGGAGATGCATCCAGGCTATGGTGACAACCTTCACACTTCGTGTTGGAGGGGCCTCCTCCTCCCTCGGGAGTCCAGCCAGGCTGTGGTGGCAACTTTCCCAGTCTCTGTTGAGGGGGAACTCCTCCGCCCTGGGGATACAGTTGGGCTGCGGTAGCGGCCCCTTCCAATCTTGTGTTGGAGTCACCTCCACCACCCCGGGGACGTAGACGAGCTGTCGTAGCCACCTCCATCCTAGTCTGCGTCGGAGGCACCTCCACCCCGGGGATACAGTCGAGCCATCAACGTGGGCCTCTTGCAATCCCAAGAGACCTTATCTTCTTGGGTGGCTACAAGTTTCAGGCTGGTGACAGCCGCTTCTGGTGCCCTCCCTCGCCATAGGCTTTGTCCTGGCTATTCGTCTGATTAATTTCATGCATGAAATTACTTCATACACATAGGTGTACTTAATTATGGGTATAAATATATCCAACGTCCTCCATCTATCATGCATCCAACGTCCATGCATAGAGGAAAGTGAGGTTAGCTGAGCCTCGCATACATGTTGGGCGACCCTCATTATCTCACAGCCTACGGTGTCGTGAGATCTTATAATCAAGTTGCGGACTCTTCGAAGCAAGTCTCCACCTTTTAGGGGGTTGAATGGGATCCCTGGAGCGGTAGATATCTGGTGAGCGTTGAATCAAAATACGTTTTTTTTCTTCTTCAAAGATCGGAAGGAGTTTTCCCTTTGCATATAAATGTTTTCTGTATCCTTAATTGGTAATTGATAGACTTCGGATCATAGCACACAATTGTAGTGATTTGTCTTCAAATCCGCGCAAGCCACTTAGTCGTGGGATGAAAGCCAGCATGGCTTACACCAGACTTGATAAAAGCAATTAAGGCTAAGAAAACTGCATTTAGAGTCTTTAAGGAAGCCTCAAATGTCGTTAATCTAAAGGCGTATCGAAAAGCTAGAGACACTGTGAAGCAGAAAACCAGAGCAGCAAAGCGAGCAAAAGAACTGGATTTAGCTAGAAACTGTAATGGGACAGTAAAAAGTTCTTTAGTTTCTACAAGCTGAGTAAAGTTTCTAGCACAATTGGTCCACTGGAAGTAAACGCAGGACTACATTCGGTGAGGATAGTGAGATGGTTGAGGAGCTGAGCAAGCAGTTTAAATCAGTGTTTACATTGGAAGATATGACCAATCTGCCGACCGTACACCATAGTTCAGTGACATGTGATCTGACAAATGATGTTGATTTCATTGATAGTGATGTTGTTTACAATCATATCAGGAAAATAAAGCCAAACAAGGCAGCAGGACCTGATGATATTTATGCTAGGGTGTTGCGGGAAACTGAAAAGGAACTGGCATTTCCACTTAGTATAAGATTTTGTAGATCAGTTTCACAAAATGAAATTCCAACCGATTGGAAAAGGGCAAATGTAGTTCCTATTTTCAAGAAAGGAGAAAGAGGGAAAGTTTAAAACTATAGGCCAGTAAGTTTCACATCCCTAGTCTGCAAGGTACTCGAATCAATTATCAAGGATAGAATAGTTAGTTATCTGGAAGGTAGCAGATTGATTCAAGATACTCAACATGGGTTTAGAAAAGGACGATTGTGTCTCACAAATCTCTTGAACTTTTTGAACTTCGCCACGGACCAATTTGATCAGGGAAATCAGGTTAATGTAGCATATCTTGACTTTAGTAAGGCCTTTGACAAGGTACCCCATAAACGGTTAATGATACAGCTTCAGTCCCATGGTATTGCAGGTAGCATTTTAAAATGGATAGAGTTGTGGCTTTCAGATAGACAGCAAAGTGTGATGCTAAATGGTACAAAGTCATCATGGCAAAATGTTCTTAGTGGAGTCCCCCAGGGGTCAGTACTGGGGCCACTACTGTTCATTATATTTGTAAATAACATTGAAAGTGGCCTAAGCAGTAAGGTTTTTAAATTTGCGGATGATTTGAAGGTCTTTAGGGCAATAACAGGTCAAGATGAGCATATCTCGCTGCAAAAAGTATAAGACGAACTTGTGAAGTGGTCCGAAGAATGACAAATGAAATTTAATTTTGATAAGTGCAAAATCATGCATGTAGGTAAGCAGCATATGAAGGCTCCATACTTGATGGGTGGCCAAGTGCTATCAGTGACTCAACAGGAGAAGGATTTAGGTGTTATTCTAAACACAAAACTGGGGGCATCAGAACAGACCAAGGAAGCCAGGAAGAAGGCACTAAGAATGCTCGGGCAATAAATAGGAATATATCATACTGAAGTGAGGAAGTGATCAGGAAGCTTCACTGGGCATATGTCAGGCCACATTTGGAATACTGCATCCAACCTTGGTCTCCTAGCTATGAAAAAGATTGTTGGCTTTTAGAGAGAGTACAAAAGAGGGCTACAAAAATGGTTAACGGCATAAGCAACCTGGCATATGAGGAAAGATTGAAGAAATTGAATATGTTTTCACTTAGATATAGAAGGCTGAGAGGAGATCTCATCGAGGTCTTTAAATTTGTCCATGGTCTGGAGAGGGGATACCTTGGGGAAATGCTTGAATGGAACAGAAATGATGCAATTAGAGGTCATAAATTCAAAATTAAAGTTAACCACAGCAGAACAAGGTTAAGGCAGACTTTCGTCACCAACAGGGTAGTAGAACACTGGAACCAGCTGCCAGAAAACATTGTCAGTAGCAGCACATTGAACATCTTTAAAAACAGCATAGACAATCATTATAAGAATAGAGGGCTTGCTTTTCAGTATTACAGGGAGGGCTTATTGACAGATTTGGTGGGCAACTGGTTCAGTGAACAGAGTGCAACCAAGAAGGCCCTTGTGGCTCATAGTTGCACTAATCTTTTATGTCTTTATGTCTTTATGATCAGGAGATGTTCATAGTTGTTCCGCTATAGCATCCTACTACGGGCCTGCAAAGGACCGCTAAAAAGCATGGTACCTCTTCCGTAAGACCGGCTATGCACGGGAGAGCATGGTACCTCTCCCATAGTCCACCTGCCTTCAACGGGCTTTCTGACCGAGCTTTACTCCTTTGCATGCACCAGAGCCTGTGGTATTGACCATGTCTGGTCTGCCCACGCATTTGACAGAATAGAAGGTGAGCACATCTAATTTGCGGACGTTTGCATGAAGCCCAAACAAAGTAATGAACAGCGGTTTTCATACCTCTAAAATGGCGGGTACTGGTCCGTTAATATCCCTCAGACCCCAGCCCCCAGCCCCATTCGGCGAATGCCGGCATAATTAAATCGCGGCCTACGCCAAGTTCATGAGAAGCTCTTTGAACGTAATTTGACATTAATACCGGGAGGGGAATGCAATTTGTTCCTCATTCATGCGGGCTCTTTTCAGGAAATAACACCGTCCCGTAGAAGCTATGCTGTGGCCGTGGTCAATTTCACCGGAGGCCTTTGCGCACGCGGGGCATGGGATGGCGTCGCGGAAAAATTGGCACACGACCAAATGCGAATCAGCCAGACTGCGACTATCCGGTGTGCTTCATAATCTAGTGAGTGCCGGTGACGTGGCGATGGCGGCCTTGGTAGATTGCTTGTTCATTGCTCACCACCACTGAGGCAGGGTCCTAGTGGCCACAGAATGGTCGGTGATGACAGCGCTGGTGTCCTCATTGCTCGCCACCACTGCGGCCGGGTCATAGTGGCCACCGAATGGTTGGCTACCAAATGGTTGACCACCGGGACCAGCACGACGCAGTGACCCCGTACCACTCGGGACGGGGTGGTGTCGTGCTCAAGTTTGCGCGAGCGGTGCCGTTGCCGTATGCTGACAGTCATGGAGCGAACTGCTTCCAACCAATCGCGTTGAACAGTTGAAATGGACGAGCATGTTCAGTTGGTCTCTGATCGGAGAGGTATGCTGCATATTGAAAGCTCATTTATTGGTGGAGCTGGAGCCGACGAGCGAACATAATCGGCTGACGCTGGAGACCATCGGGGAAAATGATTGGTCTACTTTGGCATGAAAGAATGCAAATCATTCCAATAAAGAAACAGGACTGCACAAATGAAACAGTATTTGACGTCCCTAAGTAGTGTATGTTATGCATTAATCCGATATTTCATCATTAATAGCTGGATTATATAATGCAATTAAAGTGTAAGCAATACAATGAACACGCAATAATTGCATGCATAATTGAACTCCATCTATGTCTTCATTCAGTCCGAGATGTGATTAGCTATTTGCTCAACGACTAAACTCAGAACGGACACCTCAGGAGATTGCTCATTAGTCATTTTGACCATTTGCCACCACGGAAGGGTCTGTTCGAATCTGATGCTAATACGTGCGTTTGTACCGGCGATTCCGCCATCAGAGCAGCCCGGGAGGCAGACGAGGTCATCCTACCATTTGGTCGCACACACAGCGCGTGGAAATGGTAAACACGGGCACCTCCACCATCAGTTTGCTCACGAACCTCACCACGGATATTGTTTGATCCATCCAACAACACCCGTCATTCCATCCCTCTTGGATTTTGGGGATGGAATGAGGGAGGCATTGGAGCCGTGGGGACATTTTGGATGCCAATTTATGTCGGACCTAACTTTGGCGTCCACTTTCCGTGCCGAAGACCAGCTTATTCACTACGGAAACAACCCGTCTCGTCTCGGGGGGTGGGGGTCTTTAACCGCCGCCCTCAGGTCTTTCGCGGATAGTGGACGAACGGCGCGCGTTAGTGCGCCCGAATTTGGCATACCTTTTCCCACATCAATTTGGCATGCTGTTTCCCAATTTTGAAGTCAGGTCATCTAGGGTCAACGAGTTAGTCAAGGTCAAGTGAGGTCACCTCCAAAGAAGTTAACCAGTCGTCACACTTTAACGGATACAAATATTTTAATGAAACCTTCAGCGTTTGCTTATCTTTACGGATGCAACAAAACGTATGAGTGGAATTTTCCATTTTTTCGTTTTTGACTGCATATACATTTTGCGTATTTCACAAATTGCAGTTCAAATAGAGTATTCTGGCTAAAGTAAACATTTTTGATCGGGGAAAGTTGACTTCCAACAACGTTTCTCGGTTTGCTCTACCAATTGGAAAAGGAAAATTAAAGAGAACTTGAAAACTCAAAATTTTGAAATTAAAAAAAAAACATTTATTTTTATTTTTGGGTGCACAAAAAAATTATAGCCATGGTCGATTTCACTGTCCTTTTCTCATTCCAAATGATTTTTTTATCATATATCCCCCATCATGAACTCCCCATAGTCAAAAACATAATGCAAGCCGTAAAAAGTCTTGAAAATCTAGCCCCCTGGTGACGTCACTTTTGGGGTGAAATTGTTTTGGAGGCTGGACCCGAACCCTACTCGTCGAGCGCTTTCCGATGACACCTCTTTCGTTTTCGTGCGATGCTTAGTTTGGATTTTAGAGGGGGTCTTCAACCGCCCCCCACCCCGAGACAGGGTGTGAGGATTTGGCCGGAAAGACGGCACGGGTTAATACGCATCTTTATACTTACCACCCACTTTCGCAACAATTTTTCACCATTGAACAGTGTTTATTTTAGTTCCAGTTTGCCCGGGCGATGGCTGCAATGCTACGTGGCACGGTGACCACTTAGCGCATACGTCACAACTGCACATCGTTAGCGCTCCCGGCGGAGAAGGGTCGTGTATCTGGAATGGCTGATCTTCTTCTGAGACGACCCGGAGTCATCTAGCCCCGTGCACGTGTCGCGACAGAGCAGAGCGGCACCAAATGTCGCCTTCGAGAGGGAGCAGAAGCGTCGCCAGATGCGCCTGCGCCACCGCCCGGTCACATGGTCACCTTCATCACATCACCTTCATCACATCACCTTCATCACATCACCTTCATCACATCACCTTCATCACATCACCTTCATCACATCACCTTCATCACATCACCTTCATCACATCACCTCAGCTTAACAGAGCCACAGCGGACCGGAACCGGCCATCTCGCCTCATCGGCGAGTTCAACAGTCGTTCAGAAACACCGTCCGGAAAAGAGGCGACATCGCCACCTCGGCGTTGCCAGGCTGCTGTCTCCGGCGGTGGCGCGGACCCCATGCGCAGCCGCCGAACACGATCGACGGTGAGATATCGCACGTGGCCTGGCCGCCACACCGAACCCGATCGACGGCGAGATATCGCACGTGGCCTGGCCGCCACACCGAACCCGATCGACGGCGAGATATCGCACGTGGCCTGGCCGCCACACCGACCAGGATCGACGGTGAGATATCGCACGTGGCCTGGCCGCCACACCGAACCCGATCGACGGTGAGATATCGCACGTGGCCTGGCCGCCACACCGAACACGATCGACGGTGAGATATCGCACGTGGCCTGGCCGCCACACCGAACGCGATCGACGGCGAGATATCGCACGTGGCCTGGCCGCCAAGGCGCAAACCTATCTCGCCGGTTGCACCCTCACGTCCCACAGCAGGAGGCAAACTACCATCCCGCCGGCCGCCTTGTGTGCATTGAGTCCGGCCGAAAATATCCGAGAGACTGCACCGGACAACTGTATTCATGCTGGGCGGCAAATAGCGCGGCCGCTCGCACTATTTCTAGCCACTCTCAGTCCCGGGGCTGCCGACTGGTGCTGAAGCAGGCCGCTCTGCAACTCTGAAGAAGTCACTGAAGGCCAACTTTGTGCCAGGTGTCCACCTAATGCTCACCGCCATGAGCTCTATCAAGGAAACAGGCCCTATTCAACCAATATCTGGAGAATTGGTGACATGACCTCGTTTGAACGGTTTCGTTCCTACCCATCGGAAGAAGTCACAATCGGAAATGCAAAATTATATACTTCGCCCGCACAGGTATAACTATATATATATACACACATATATGTATATATGTATATATACATATATATACATATATATATATATATATATATATATATATATATATATATATATATATTACAAAAAACGAAGGACTTCAGTATTAAAAATGTAATTCTCAGATATGTTAAATGAACAGAAAAGAAACATAGCCTTACATTAGTAATATATCTTGCATCAGATCGATTTATTACAGTACTTCGCTAGTAATAAACATATGTAGCTTCCTATGGTGATCAATGTAGATGTTCAGCGTATAAGGTTATTCCGTGAATGCGGTGGACGCTTGTTGGAATATTTATCAGCTTTAAGTTGTCTTTTCTATTTAGAACCTTTCGGCTCATATTTCAGTGACGTTTTTCCGGTCAAATGTTGTCTTTCAGTGTGTTGTGTGCCCTTCATTAAACGTCGGAATCACGACTTCACGTATGCCCCATTTTAACCTGGAATGTTTGGTTGTCTTAGAAGCTTTATCCGCGCAATTAAGCTTCGGAATACTGCTTGTAGAACAGTTAGCATGTATCGACCACTCTTGCGTCTCGATGTATTTCTCCTCCAATGATGTGTTAACCACGGCAACACTAAAATACTTTCGACGAACAAAATTGCACAATGGATTCAAGCAGACTATTTCGCCAAATGTCTTGTTTTACCACGCAGACATTCGCCCGAAATATATCGAGTCGTCAATGTAACGAAGTTAGTTTTCGGGGCATCTAAATCCTCTAAATTCATCCCCCTACCCACTCTGTTCCCGTCCCGACAAGCTTGCGGCACGAACCCTGTGTCCCTCCGTCGCATACCTATCGGCCGACGGCCAGACGAGGTCGGCCAGTGGAACCGCCGTCGTCGTCAGATTGTGAATGCCATGTGAAGTGACGTGACGTCAGTGGGTGGGTGATGTAGGAGCCCTATGGACAGGCGTGTCAATGATGTCCATACCAGCTGCCAGTGGGCTGTGGCGAATTGCACGTCGTAAGTCGCTAGTGTCAGGCGCTGTGTCGCTAGACAGAGGCTACAGTGCCGTCGTCTGCCAGTCAGTTGTTGTTAAGCAACATCCTGTGAAATGCTGACAGCTCACTGTCCGACCCCGATACCGCGTGAGCCTAACAAAGATCAGTATCTGGATGCCATCAGA
>JAOTOL010001560.1:1177500-1527500 GCA_034440575.1 Imbricaverruca yamaguchii
TGCCTACTTCACAAGGTGCGCCGACTGCACGAGCCGGCTTCATAAGCCCGCACTATATCAACAGTCGCCGATCACCGTGACCGTCACACCCGTCAACGACCGGGACCTGTACGTCCCCAGATCGCGTACAGAGATGGGCAGGCGCCAGTTTTGTTCGAGAAGTCCCGCCCTGCATAATGAACTGGCACACGAACTGAGGAAACTGCCAGTTCCCACGTTTGGTCGCCGCTTTAGGCGCATTTGTGCACGAGACCGGTCAAATTGATCTGATCTACTTCCTGACTTCTTAGCAAACTCTCTGGCCTCTTATCATACTTGCTGGCTTATTATCATACTTGCTGACTTCGTAGCATACTTGCCGTACTTGCTGACTCTTTCCGCGCGGCTAGTATAAGGAATTGTTATGTTTTATGTGTGCCTGTGGCAGCCATTTTTACCGTGGCATCTGTTTACGACTCGACAATAGGCTGCAATAGCCACGAGTATATTGTGGATGGCCTGAATGTATGTCTTTGTCCCTGTCTTTGTCCTTCACAATGTCCTACGTCGACGCAACGGTTCGCTAGCTTCGTATTGACTCTGTTTGACGGCCATTTCTGTCAGTGTACGCCTCACGCACCGTTCAGTGCGGAATATCGTGTTCTACTGCCAGCAGATACGGATGAAAGGGGATCGAAATGGGGTGGTCATCGCCCTCCTCTCCCAGAAACCCCCAACGGTGGGGTTCACCGGCACTGCTCAGCTGACGCGCCCGAAGGTCCAAATAGTTCACCAGTCGTCCGCTCCAGGCCGTCGATTCTGCAGTTCACCACCACCTCACATCCATCAAATTCCGCGATGCGGACCTGACTACCGTTTGCGCCACCGCCCGCCACGGTCCCGTGACACGCGAGTCACGTGCCATGACGTAACCACGTGACCGGAAACCGACCGGCATGCATGGCGAGTTGTACGGTGCATAGGCGCGGGAAGTGCCATCACAAAGGCTTTCTCGAAACTTGGAATGCTTCTTGTTCAGAGGTGCAATGGGATCAAATGTAATAAAACTCGAACTTTGAAGAGCCGGTGCAGTTCTAAGTCGAGAACGGACTTCAAACGCTACAACAAGAAAAAGTAGTCGGGAGTTCAAAGGTGATCGGGCAAAACAGAGGGATTAAACAATGTGCGTCTGCATATGTACGCGGGGTAAACTCGCTCGGGCATCGTCCCAGCTCGCACTTAAATCGACTCGTGACTGTGCACAAGCGGCTGCGGAAACTCAAACTGGAATCTTGGACTCCGAGACAAAGGAAAGTAGCGCTAGCGGCTCTTCGAGTCGCCAATCAGCCTGTCGCGTGCATTTGGCGCAAAGTTAGCGTCGGATTTGGCCAGTTGGCCGTCAAGTCTGCCGGCCAGCTCCGCTGGCTACGCCGGCAGTGCACTAAGAAACTCACTTCCGAACATCTGCTCAAATTATCGGAGGAACGCTCGGCTCGGGCCGAAGCGCTTGACGGTGTCTTGAGAGAGCTGTGTAAATATGCTCGGTTCAACGCGAGCACCTCCCGACCTGGGAGCACTACACTGTCGGCACGAGCCATAGCCGGGATTGGATGAGCCTTCCAAATCCCTGAAGTCGCGTAAAATTGAACTGGACACACCTCAACAGTGCACGCGGTGCTCAAATGTCCAGACAACTGGAGTCACACGTCATTTTAATGCTTGCTGTAAATTTCGATGCTTGATTTCGTCTGTCCCACTGTTTCTCATGTTCGTTTGTCTTCCAACTACGCTTGATACATTGCGTGCGCGTCACCCTCCTGGTGACGCTTTTGCGTTGCACCAAAGCTGCGAAGATATTTCTACAAAATCATCATAACACAGCCGCCCTGGTAGCTCAGTTGGTTAGAGCGCTGGCCTGCACCGGTCTCCCTGTATTGGCAACACAGGGTTCGAGTCGCTTCGCGCGCTCGCATTTAGCCCCGGCCGGGAGTGTCAGTTGGCAGCTGGCCCGATAAGGCCGGGGACGAGCTACCGGGCGGCCGTGTCGGTGCATTGGCGGCACGTTAAACTTTCGGTCTAAATTCTGCCGTTGAACTGGAGCTCATGGATCGGGTGGTGGGGCCAGGGTTCACGCAACAAGCTCTGCTTAGCAATAGAACCCTGGCTCCTCAAGCCACCCCAGCAACAACTCGGATCAAATTTATTTTTAAAAAAATAATAAAAAAAAAAAAAAAAAAACATTGACTCAACATAACTATTTTAATGCGATCTTGCAGTTTGCAGTCTCCAGTCAGTACTATTTTACGATGTTGAAAATCATTTGTTAGCAAAATTGCAGTACGTCGCCGTTTGTGTCAGAATTTGACCGTCTTCAGAACAAAAGAGCGTTGTCATAGTGTGAAGCACAGGTACGAGGCCTTGTCAACAGAGGCTCTGTTCCTTCCTAAATCGCACTGGTGTCGCACCAATGGGCGGTTCCTTTCCAACATGTTGCAGAAGCTGATGTCTTCCACCATGCTGCGGGGTGGTGCGATTTTCAATTTGCAGTTAGCTATGGTTGATGACAGCTGGCTAATGTCGCCTGCTACGTCACGATTGAGTACATTTCATTTGCAATAACTCCTCGTGATTACGGCCGTATGCAGGGATACAAGTCCAGAAACATGCTGGCTCAGTCTTGGGACAGCTGTTGTGGAGACAGGTTCACTACTGAGCCGGATCACAGGCGAACCTTACCGGCCATTCTGTAGATTAAAATGGAATATAAAAAGTCATTAGGTGGCATTATGAAAACATTTTTATTCGAGTGAAAGATTAATTTGGCCTCCTCCAAATGGACTTTTGGATTTCCCAATTACCTTTGATGACTTGTGCCTTGGAAGTTTTTTTTCGGCGACATTGTGTATGTTTCTTTTTATGCAATATTTTGGGGAGTGATCAGTTTTTCATCGCATGTACTGTTTTTTTCTCCTCTAAACATGACGGGAGGCAGGCCACGCGTTACCCCCTTTCTGCACCACTGATGCCGTGCCTGAAACTTGTCGTTTGGAATCGCTAACCGTATCAAGGCGTTATTTAAACTTGGAGAAAATACAATTTAGCGAAGGTTTATGCAATATTCATGAGCATTTGCTGAAAAGGCTAGTCACAGATAAGGTATTCTCATTACATTCCTACAGCGTCATTATCGTGTAGCAGGAACGACGCCGTCGGTTTATCATCTTAAGAGGGTGGTCGCCTTGGCAACTGTTGTGACTTAAGAGGACTTCTCCCATTTTGCAGGCTTATCGAGAGCTAAAGCACCCAGGTGGAAAGTTACTCATTTTGACGTTTTGTGGGTGGAGATTAATTAGCACAATGTTTCGCCTCTGTGGCAATTAAAATTGCAAAACTGCACCCATAATGCAGCACCAATTCCAGCATGAAGCAGACAGAGCTTCGTCCAGCCTTCAATCTTCCGTCCATGCACTCAGCAGTTGATATACACGAGTTGTATTGCAACAGCCTGTGATAGTAACAGATATATATATATATATATATATATACGCTTTTCAATACATTTCTATCGCGCAATGCTCTAGGTTTGTTCATCGTGTCATGAAGTTTTAAAGCTTAATAAGACACACAGGGATCGTCTGGCCTATGCAAGGAAGATACTATCAGACGGGAATAAGGAGAGTGGAGCCCACCCTAATCCACGCTATATCTTCAGCTCTAAGGAAATTACTTCGTAACTTTGTTTACGAAAACTGCGGACCACCTGTGTTCGCACCACCCTCCTCAACAGCGTTTGTCTAGCATGACCTGGTGACCTCGGAGTGATACCCTATATAGAAAACCATCATTGATATTGGCATTATCTAACACTTTATATTTCAAATAGATCAGTCATATAGCCGCTTAATCTCCTATGTTTCAGTGAGTACTATCCAATGGTAAACACCTCTCTTCATATTCTAAATTGCCTGGCACACTGATAGTTCTAGTAGCTTTGCGATGCACTCTTTCTCGCATATATTTACCTCTTTCTGAAGAAGGGCTTCATCCCTGTGCATACTATTTGAAATCGGTCGCACACCGGCAAAGTCCATATTCGCCAAAGCTTCCTTCCTGTTATATATAACACTCCAATTAATTTTTCGTAAGTTTTCTAATTACCTTGTTCCTAGCGGGGGTTAGACTCTTTTTATGCTTGCTTGAAACTAACATGCCCAAATTTTTTCTTCAATGATATCCTGTTCATTCTTCTCCACTGTATGTCTAAATGTCCCACCTTCAGACACCAGATTGGTCATAACCTTACATTTATCATGGCTGAAAGACATGGACCACGATCGACTTATCAGGAAACGTTTTAATGTTTGTTAAGTCCAGCTGAATATTGCTAGATTCATCATTATTGTTAGTCATTCCTACCAGTTTGATCTCATCAGCAAATTAAACTCACTATTCTTCAGTTCTACCTTGGTGTTATTCATAGGGATGATAAAGAGAAGTGGACCTTAAAGAGATTGCTGTGGTTCCCCACTTAGAACATTCTTCCATTCAGAACTGTATCGATTTATTACCATCCATTAGTTACATTTCCTTAACCATGCTTCAGTCCAGTGCAGAACTATTCGCACCAGTTCCGTCCTGCTCCATTTACACTGAGGAGGCCAATATTCAACCAGTCGCTTTTGCTCATCACACATGGATCCCTGGATCTTGGCACTATCAAAACAGCTAAACATCGACGAGTTGAACTGGACCCGATATCGGACGGCTCCATGAGTTTACGCCGTCCACCGAAACACTATATACGCTGGCACGGTCTAAATTATTTCAACATATCTTCTTTATATCTTCGTTCTAACGGAGCCTGCCTTCCACACAGCAGTGTACAGAGCAGGCCGCGATCCTGGTCCGATGGTGCACGCCAGTACTGACAGTGAAGGCCGACTCGCAGATTGGCGCGAATTTCCTCGACGTCGTGCCATCGATTGCGCATTGCGGTCGCCAACCGATCAGCAGTGGTTCCGCTCGGAGGGTGACGTCGCATTCCTGGCGTAAGCATTGTCGATTGACGATGAGATCCGAGGCCATTGTGCGTTCCACGATAGCCGCCATCTCCATGGCAATCATTCCAGTCGGCTAGCACGCCTTATCAAGATGGCAGCTCATGTCACCCGCTGTCAGGACAGCGCAGTTCCTCCGGAATGGCGCCAATTGGCGCGGATCGAGTGATGGTTGCGCTCCGTCTGTGTTCTGGAAGTGTTGGCGTGCGCCGAGCTAAGACGAATCAGTTGGTGAAGTTTCCGGCCGGAAAACCTAGTTCTCAGCGTGTGAATGTGAAGTTTTCGTTTCCAGCTCCTATACGGTCGAAAAGACGTCCGCTTTCGTCGGCTTCCGCCGTGGCGGGATATTCATATCGCTGCTTCTTTGTCGTGTTGACATGTTTGATCTTCGCTCAAGAAGTTTTACCACGAGATAGAGAGTGACAAAATCGAAGGGCGCACCGAAGGTCAGTCAACTGTGCACTGATCATGTAGACACTAAGCTGCACGAACCTAATGTCAGAGTGCAGCCTGCTGCTTCCCGGTCAGGTGGCTCTGGCCTAATGCCAAAGTGGTGGCCCATTAGGTAAGTACCTAATGTCAAAGTGCGGCTCGCCGCAACCCGGCCTGGTGGCTCTGAGCAGTTCCGCTTTGCCCGACTTCCGACACACAATCACACAACAGCGGCTACATGCTTGGATAGAGGCATCCTGACCGAATGCGATTTCATACCGAAATTAGTCGCTTCTCATTTATTCATAGTCGTACATATTTATTCCCCGTGACAACAAAGTATCGTGGAACGTCTGTTTACGGAGACGTTCCACTTTCAGTCTGAAACTCAATTCCTGAATAGCCAATATCATGTGAAGAGTGGCGCACACGTCCACAGAGTGGCGTCCGCACACGTCCACAGAGTGGCGTCCGCACACGTCCACAGAGTGGCGTCCGCACACGTCCACAGAGTGGCGTCCGCACACGTCCACAGAGTGGCGTCCGCACACGTCCACAGAGTGGCGTCCGCACACGTCCACAGAGTGGCGTCCGCACACGTCCACAGAGTGGCGTGGGTGGCTCGCGCGTCACATGCGCGGTCGCCTTCGCCGTGGAAAAAGGGCCAGATGAGCCAAACGTTGGGCGTAGGCAGCACTCACCTTGAATTGAGGCCGAGCACCTCAGTACAATGCGAGCGCTCTATTAATGCAACAAGGAAACTGTCGGCTGGTGAATTTAGTTACTTGTATGCGCGACAGGTTTTAGAATGCTCTTAGTGGTGGTGACAGATAACGCAATTCCATCACGCCACTAATTCACAAGAGAGCCTGCAGTCTAGTGGATGGTGCGGCCCAGCGTAGAAAGCCACCCACCCGAGACTGCTCGGTTTTAGAGGCCCCTTTTAACGCGCGAACTGCCTGCCGCGCGCAGTCGATTCCCCTTGTTCTGCCGGGCGGGGGGGGGACGAATTCTGACCACTTCTCAAACCTTTGTTCTAGATCACCTAGATACATGTTGTGTTTGACACCGCGTAGCTTTATCCTTCCACTACGGAAGCGTATGAAGCACGTTCCGCCAATGTCTTGCCGTTGACGTTCCAGATCAAGCCAATTATGTGAACATCTGTGCGCCAGTCTGTCATCAACATGCTTTTCTGGTTTTGGACTTCTGAACGTCAACCAACTGAACGTGATTGGTTAACGTTATCATCGATATATTGCTGGAGGGTCTTGTGGACACTGGAATTATTCGATTTTACACTGAAGCTGAAGCTCGTGCGTAGGAAGCGTGAGAATGTGGGAACGCTTTCACACAAGTAAGGGCAGTTGTACCGTAACTTCTGATTAACTAAGAACGATGTAACGACGGAAGCTTCAAATTTGAAGCGCGGCGTCCATCGGTGCAGTTCTTAACTAGCTAGGAAGAATAGCTTGGCATGCCAGTAAAATCTTGCTATCAAATTCCTGCTCCGCCGTGTCCGCGCCTTCCTCCAACTGCTTTTCCAATCAGGCGGCGGGCTCCAGTGTCCACGTGCCCTCGCCGATCCACCGCTGGCAGCTCGGGCTTTCGGCTGCCTGATAAGCATTTCAAGTCGGAGGCGGTTGGGCGCGTTCTGACACTCCCCCCCGGCCGCCGCTGCGGATCTCGGACACACCCCGGCGACCGCTGCGGATCTCGGACACACCCCGGCGACCGCTGCGGATCTTGGACACACCCCGGTGACCACTGCCGATCTCGGACACACCCGGCGACCACTGCGGATCTCGGACACACCTCGGTGACCACTGTCGATCTCGGACACACCCGGCGACCACTGCGGATCTCGGACACACCCCGGCGACCACTGCGGATCTCTGACACACCCCGGCGACCACTGTGGATCTCGGACATACCCCGGCGACCGCTGCGGATCTCGGACACACCCCGGCGACCACTGCGGATCTCGGACACACCCCGGCGACCGCTGCGGATCTTGGACACACCCCGGTGACCACTGCCGATCTCGGACACACCCGGCGACCACTGCGGATCTCGGACACGCCACGACCGCCACTGCGGATCTCGGACATACCAGGCCGGCCGACCGCTGCGGATCTCGGCCGGCAGACACTCGGCTGTTTATGCCGCGCCCAGAATGAGCCGTCGGAGTCAGTGTCGGGCCGGGCCGTAACGCCTGTGGCGCCAGATCGGCGTGGTTGGACGGCGCCATCTTGTCCCGTGCCCGGGTCTCCAGCACTCGGACTGGCACAGTGTTGCTCGCTCTACTCTAGCTGTACATGCCATTGAAATGAGCGAAGCATTTTTTATGTATAGGAAAGGGAAGAGTTTGAGGCGGTGGGGTAACGAAAGCACACTAGCAGGTACATGCTAGTATAGGTAAAACAATGTTTTGTGCTTCGGAAATGTTTGTTTGTATAAGATTCGGAAATAATGTTTTTATAAGTAAAACAATCTTAGGCTTTGGAAGCTGTAAGGTTGCATTTTGAGCAGTTAAATATGTTTAGATCCATTTATTCCGGATGGTTTATATTGCTAGTCTAATTGATCTTAATATTGTGATGATTATTCGTATTGTGAATATTAGTCTTATTCTTATCATTATTATTAAGTGTGTTACAATGATTACTAGTAGGGACATTCATTTTTTCATTAGTATAGTTATTATTTACAGCATTATTATTAGTAGTCATAATATTTACATTTCTTATTTTACATTGTTCTTATACGCAACATATAGAATATCAGACTATTATTGTACGCTCGCATTACACATTAATACATCGCATTATATATATCTTGCATTAGTTCGGAGATTCGATTGCGGACCATAAGTTAATGTCGCTTTCAAGCCTTGAACTATTGGATAAATAACTGAAATGCATATATGTATAAACGTGAATGCCCGTAAGGGAAGAACATGCGTGAAGTACACACCCGGAAGGAGGTGATCATCATACATTAATTCATCGGTTTTTCTTTACTGTAATCAAATGACGTTTCGTCGTATGGCATCACTCACTATTTGTATATATTTTTGCGTTACGACGTACTATCCCATGTGTATTCAATATTCACTCTATAATATTCACTCCCATCGAGGTTTCACTTCAGCTTATTCTATGACCGCGCTGAAGCCCATCGCGAGGAAAACAGGCGAGACCAAAATCGACCATCTGATCTCACCTGGTTTCCGTGGTACCAGAAGATGAACTCTGGCGGCTCGGGCGAGTTGGACACCTGGCAGGTGAGGTTGAGCACGCTGCCCACGTCGATGAACATCTCTGACGGCCCCAGGATGAGCGACTCGGGCACTGTCGGTCAGAACGGCCACGTGCAGTCACTGCCAGTGATGGTGACCACAGCGTCATCGTTCGTAGGTATCGCCACTGTCTGTAGGCACCATCACCGTCTGTAGGCACCGTCACCGTCTGTAGGCAACGTCACCGTCTGTAAGCACTATCACCGTCTGTAGGCACCGTAAGCACCGTCACCGTCTGCAGGCAACGTCACCGTCTGTAGGCAACGCCACTGTCTGTAAGCAACGCCACCGTCTGTAGGCACCGTCAGCGTCTGCAACGCCACTGTCTGTCACCGTCTACAGACATCGTCAGCGTCTGTAGGCAACGTCACCGTCTGTAGGCAACGTCACCGTCTGTAGGCACCGTCACCGTCTGTAGATATCGCCACTCTCTGTAAGCACCATCACCGTCTGTAGGCACCGTCACCGTCTGTAAGCACCGTCACTGTCTGTAGGCAACGTCACCGTCTACAGACATCGTCACCGTCTGTAGACATCGTCACCGTCAGGCACGAGTTCGGTCGGTAGCGTGTTCAGCAGGGTGATCACGGTGCCATTATCGTGTGCTAAGCACGGCGACCACTGTCGACTGTTGCTGTTCAGAGCGGTCACGGGGCGCCATTCACAGCAGACAGCCGGTCACGGCCACAGCCAGTCACGGCCACAGTCAGTCGCGGCCACAGTCAGTCACGGCCACAGTCAATCACGGCCACAGCCAGTCACGGCCACAGTCGGTCACGGCCACAGCCAGTCACGGCCACAGTCAGTCACGGCCACAGCCGGTCACGGCCACAGTCAGTCACGGCCACAGTCAGTCACGGCCACAGTCAGTCACGGCCACAGTCGGTCACGGCCACAGCCAGTCACGGTCACAGCCAGTCACGGCCACAGTCAGTCACGGCGGACACAGCAGTCGCCATTGGCAGCGTTAATCGCTGGTCGCCGGCCGCGAAGACCACCGTCAGCGTGATGGACACTCCATGGACATGCCCACCAGCGACGTTGTGTCGATATTTGGAAGTAGTTGGATCCGCAGTGCTTCCCTTCGCCGCGCCGTCCCTTCGCAGTCAGCGGCCCGGAAAATCTGCGATGACCGGACGTTACCGTCGCCGGTACCTGTACAGCCGGCACGCGCCGGACCCGGCTGCTGCCGCAGGGCGGGCCGTCGCCGAGATTGCCGCGCGGCCGGCGGCGCAGGCCGACCCGCCGCCCGGCCCGGCCGCCTCTGGCGCGGCCCCGAGCGGCGGCGATTTCACGGTGGTAGTTTCTGATCATTTTGCGTGGCGATCGGATCGATGGTGGCGCCGCGCGTCGGACTGCCGCGGAGGCGCTGCCCCCGCCTAATGCGAGCGTCGGCGGCTGGCACGACGGATGGATCTGAAGGCGCGTCGCGCGGCTCCGTCGCACTTCGATAAAAGCGAGCGAAAAGTAAAACCGAGCGAATAAAACAGCGCCGTAAAATGGAGCTTCAGGTCTGAAGGAAGGTGAACAGAAGAGCATACGTATTTTCAATATTAATGATGCGTTGCTTTCTATTAGCCGCATTCATGCATTAAAGTTTACCTTTTAGCACTCTTGCACAAACACGCACACACATTCACACACATGCATATATATACATATATATATATATATATATATATATATATATATATATATATATATATATATATATATAGTATATATATATATATATATATATATATATATATATATATATATATATATATATATATATATATATATATAAATATATACATATATACATATATATGTGTCGCCCCAGTAGCTCAGCTGGTTAGAGCGCTGACCTGTACTGGTCTCCCTACTTCTGGAAACACAGGGTTCGAGTCGCTTCACGCGATCGCATTTAGACTCCGGCTGGGAGGGTCAGTTGGCAGCTGGCCAGACAACGCCGGGGATGGGCTACTGGGTGGCCATGTCGGTGCATTGACGGCACATTCAGCTTCCGGTCTAAATTCTGCTGTTCAACTGGAATTCCTGGATCGGGATGGCGGGGCCAGGGGTCACGCAACAAGCTCTACTTGGTAATCTGGCCTCTGTTCATAAATACACTCTAGCACGAAGACGTATTAATCTTATTTAATATTCATATATATGCATATATATATATATGTATATATATATATATATATATATATATATATATATATATATATATATATATATATATATATATATATATATATATATATACCTAGTGAGTCATTTAATGAAAACGTGTAGGCTGGGATGAATGCCCGAACGTATATGGTTACGATGCATGCGGACGGGACCACGAAGAGCATCCGGAGCACATGGACATGGCAAATGTGATTATGTGTGAATCATAAATAACCAGCATTACTTGATATCGGCAGATATTGAATGCCCAAGATGAACTACCATTACGGTATCAAAAGGCAAGCCCAGGGCAGAGAAATTCTGGTGGATATTTCGCATTTCCCAGCATGTCTCTTCTTTGAGTTTTCCATAGGCAGAACTTGTTGACTGAACTCTGACTTGATAGACCTATTGAGTGAGATCGGACTTCATAGACTTGTTGGCTGAACTCTGACTTGATAGACCTATTGAGTGAGCTCGGACTTCATAGACTTGTTGGCTGAACTCGGAGTAAGCCAACCCATCGCTAAATTCAAAATCCGCGCCACCGTGGGGGAGGGGGAGGGGGAGGGGTAAAGTACTTGCCACCGGTTATTATTTTCATTGGGCAGTTATCTCACACACTCGGGGAAGGCGGCCCATCTGCGACTTTTGCAGCCGATCCCGGAATCCCGACACCCTCCGACTCGTTAGACCTCCCCTCTGACTTAACGCCCTCCATACTCTGCTTCAGATCGCGGGTGTTGCGTTATGAATTCGACTTGCGGTGATTATCCAAAGCATGACCTGTGGGCGTACCAATAATTTCCTCAGGAGGCAAGGAGGCCGTGAGCAACACTTAAACCATTATGCTTATTTTCACAATCGAAAAAGCGAGAACGAAATCAGGTAGGTTTATGCTTAAATACTTATTCTCCCTTCCCTGAGTACGATATGCATATTATGACAGCATCAGAATCCGATTATGGTTTGTGCATAGAGTTGTGTTATGTGCGGATGGAAATGAACCGTTGAGTAAGCTGCTGTGCATCTCACCTGCTACCCCATCCCCATCATGCTTATGCGTACATGGTTATGCTGGTTATGCTTTTCGAATTTCAGATGTGATATAATGTGGCGCGTAGGCCGTCGACACCGATCAGTCTCTTGGATCTTGTGCACTTGATCCAATATGAAAAATATGAAGAAACATGCGAATCGTACTTCATTTTCGGTGGGGTTTGAAACGTTGAAACAATTTAGTTTCATTTCTGCCATTATGATTTAATTAGAATATAACACGGCTAAATGCACTGGGAAAGGTGCATACACGCTACAAATGCGAAATTCCCCTCGGCGCTGCCGGCACCAGAGAAACAGCTTCAATATTTTACACGTTTCTACCAATGATTATTTGATAGGGCTGCTATATACGTACCTATATAGCGCCCTACCTATTTGCACTCATTCAGGCAAATGTGTATTGGTGATGTGAGGTGACTTAAAAGATAAAAAGGAACAGCAGAAGTTGCATTAATGTCGAAATGTTCATGACATATTCGACAAAGATGCACATGATGACTTGAATGAAAATCCATTAGGCCTAATCATATTCGGTGGATTAAAAAAATGCTTTGATAGGCTTAGATTCGAACAAAAGTTGATAAAATTACGCAGGTGGTTAGCCAGCCTCTTTCGATTTGGGGCGCCCCATCGCCGATCTTAAACGGTCAGTCAACGAGTTAACACGGCCCATACCGACTTTAGGTGGCCGGGGCCGCGGTAGCTCAGTTGGTAGAGCGTCGGGCTCTTAATCGCAAGATTGTAGTTCGAATCTCACAACCGACGGCGTTTACGGAGTCCACCCGCAATCAACCAGCGTGAGAGGTTGAAGATGCCATATGACCTCGCGGTTGAATGCGTTATTAGAGAGCCCAAGGACATTAGCTGACCCATCGCCGATCTCAGACGGTTCCCTCCCGAATGTAGCCAAGGAGCATATAATCTGTGCTTTTTCAGCGATTTTGTTTCGCCGATTGATTGGTCGTTATTTCAAACTTGATAATTCCCTGAAGTTAATGGAACATCTTCCTCGTAGAATCGACTACCAATCATGAAAGCAACCAGAAACTTTGAAAAGGGGCGAGCATCGATGCGTCCAATAATGCAAATTTGAGAGCCTTTCGGATACGAATGAAGGAAAAAGACTCATGCAACTACTCGTTTCGTTTACAAGGAGATGCCAAGTCCCAGTGGACCCTCAAGCATTTGCCATAAAAGCGACTTTCGGTAGGAGCATTTCACGATCCCACTCTCCGGAAGATTTCCTTTCGGCAACGCCATCCCACGGCGGAAGATACGTTTCACCGGCGCTGACCCAGCCCTAATTCAGCCGACAATTCTGTTACGAACGCTCCACGTGCCGACGGCGCCTCGACAGCCCACCGCGGCCGGTCGGCCGAAGGTGGTGCTTCCAGGCCGCTGACTAGTGGGCTTTCCAGACCGGTCACATATTGACCGCCGGCGGCGCATATGAGGAGCAGACCCGCACTGTCATGCGCGTTCGACCTCATCCACGAGGTGAGCACTCTGTCAACTGAGCTATTCCGACGGCGAGCCACCAATTTCGCATTCCATGAATATTATGGCTGGCTGGTTATGATAGATATTGCAATTTTCGTTCGCCAGATATTTTAACCAGAACACCCACTGTTGGCGCATGGCAAGCGAATACCATTATTTTTACATCCATAAAGGGATACGCATCGTGCAGATGGTGATGTGTCGCGTATTTCTCAATTGAGATACATAACATGAACCACGCGCTTTGCGACACACTTATATAATCACTATCCCTGACCATATAATTAAATGTTACAAAAATGTGCTACTTAGGGAAAAAGTTAGAAACGTGAAACATGGAGACGTGTGTTCGATTCATAAATACAGCTTGGCTTGAGTACTGCGATGAACAGGATTTTTATACTTAGAATAGTATGCAATGGTGCAGCCTTCCATTGTCTGCAAAACAGAACGCACGTGCTCATGACCCTCCACATTGGCAAGCTAGGTCGGTAGCTGTGTGCACAACTTAATGGCATGATCAGACGTGTTGGTTGTGTCCAGTAATAATAGCAATCTATCAGTAATTAGAGGTGTTAACCCCGCCCAGTAATTGTGGCAAGAGAGAGCATTTATCACTATTGTTTTGGGAATACAAAAACATTCCATGGTTAAAGGTTGGTTGTTAGGTTAAGTAGTATGTAGTAAACAGTAGTAATTGTGCACCGAGTAGTAGAAAGCGTCTATGTTGAGCTTTCGTAAGCGATGTCATGCACTGGATGAGCAACATTATAAGTATCAGTTGAATTACCAGCCTTATGCCCATAATGATTGGAGAGACACCTGGGGAAAGAGAGCGAGAAAGCAGGAATGCGAGAAAGATGCAGATATAGAAATGGAGATAGCGACAGAGACAGCTTGAAGGGGAGAGAGAGAGAGAGAGAGAGAGAGAGAGAGAGAGAGAGAGAGAGAGAGAGAGAAAGAAAGAAATAGAGAGAGGGAAAGAGAGAAAGGGGGAGAGAGAGTCTAGAGAAAGGGGGGAAAGAGAGGGGGAGAGAGATATATAGAGAGAGGGAGAGAGAAAGTCTACTCTCGTTTGTATGATTGAACCTCCATCTTGGTGGCCTAGAGAGAGAGCTAGAAAGAAATTAATGGAGAGGTGAGGGGCAGGTATACACAGCCATCAGACAGCAAGTTGGGCTGTGGCATCGAACGTCCACTGGCTGATCTGATCACAGCACCACTAGCAGGCACAACAGAGCCACCAATGCACCAACAGCATCACAGTGCCAACACAGCTAATGCAAAGAACTGCAAGGAGTGGACTTGATGAGCTTCAAGGAAGAAGCCATAACATTTAGACATGGCTTGCAGTTCCTGATCTCGATTAATTCGGTTATTTTCAGATCTTCCACGAATTTGCAGGTGCGGAAGGCCGTCAGTTATAGTGACCTTACGTGGGTGATGTCTGTTTCATAGTGCTGCTTCACATGTCCACCAAAAGGCGTGTTTGGTGTTCGATTCTCCGCGTCTCTTAGATGATCATTGTATTGATCGCGGACACTGGGGCAAATTCCACAAAAAGAATGCGGTTTATCATATCGCATGTCATGTCTGATCCTATGCTAAGCCCCTCCAAATAGGAGAAACCAAAAGAAGTGTCAGTGATTGATATAATGAACATCTCAGGCACGCGAAGACTCGAACACCAAGCACAATTTTTGGTGAACACACAAAGCAGCGCCGCAACTCAGACACCATCCACACGTGGTCACGGCAACTGTTGGTCCTCCACACCAGCAAAAACGTGGCAGATCTGAAAATAGCCGAATCTGTCGAGGTCAGGAACCGCAAGCCACGTCTCAATACTATTGATTCTTCTTTGAAGACCTTCAAGCCCACTCCGTACCTTTGGATTTATTAGCTTTAGCTATGTTGGTACTGTGATGTTGCCGGTGTGCTGTTGGCACTGTTACGTCTGCTGGTGATGCTGTGATCATATCGCCCGGCGGACGATCGATGCTACAGCCCAACTTGCTGTCTGATGGCTCTGCGTACCTGCCCCCTCACCTCTCCATCCAATCCTCCCTAGCTCTCTCGCTCTATCTCTCTCTCTCTCTCTCTCTCTCTCTCTCTCTTTTCTTTTTCTCTCTCTTCTCTTCTCTCTCTCTCTCTCTCTCTCTCTCTCTCTCTCTCTCTCTCTCTCTCTCTCTCTCTCTCTCTCTCTCTCTCTCTCTCTCTCTCTCTCTCTCTCTCTCTCTCTCTCTTGCTTTGCTTTTTTCTTTTCTCTCGTCTGCGTCACTCAAGTATCTCACCGCTTTGCTTAGTTGTTTTTATGCGGTGAATTTAGGACTAAGTCGCGTGTCAAGCGATAACATACAGCAACAGTCTCGGTCGTGGCCATCGTCAGTAGTAGCAGGACTACTTCGAGTGAGGGTGAGTAGCAGAACTATCTGGAATATCAGTATCAGTATCTATCTACCTAAATATTACCAGTAACGAGCCCACTCCCGGCTATGCCCCTCGGCCGAAGCTGCCGATCTCGCCTTACGCAATGCAAAACTAGTGGCCGTTGAAACACTTTCGTATCCGCTCCTCATGATCATTCCATGCATCTTGTGACTTCTGTTCAATTGAACCGGCTAACGTTGGGTAGGGCCTGATGGCTTCAGCATTCTTTGGATGACGGGACAGACACACAGTGAAGATTCGCAAGATTCTAGTTGGCATTTTGTTCTACTTGAAAATGTTGTACTTTAATATATGTCCATAACCTTCCTTTTTTCAATCAACGTATAATGTGGAAGGGCACTGATCAAACCGACAGTATCGGTCTTTGACACATATATATACAACATTAATGTAATACTCAACCAACACTAACGATAAATGCGATCAATTTCAACTGCAATTAAAATAGCATCGGTATGTCTCAAAACGGCTAATATAGGCAGCTTAGCAAGGTGCTGGTCATGTGGTTTGATTGAACCAGCTACCAATGCAGTTTGTATTTTTGCTACGCCACGCTATCTGCCCCCGACCGGAACATTCTCAACACGTCGCAATATGTGCACCTCTGACTTCTCTGTCCCCTGGCAATCCCGGCTACCCCACAGGCTGTCATCCACAGCTCCCGAAACACAACCTTGTCACACCCTATGGCGCATATGATACGAGTAACAGACTGACGGCGGCCCTCGTGAAGTGTGAGATGGAACACAACCATCCGCCAAGTGCTTCTTTGGTCGTCGTCATGTACTTAGCCTTTAGAATGGCACGAATTAGTGCACACTCCTGCTGGGCCGTGCATGTCGGAGCCTTTTGGCTCCGCTGGTGGGATCTGGCCCATTTGAGGAGAACACTGATCAGTGTGTCACGTGCTGATACCGCGATATTGCTGATATCGCAGGTAGCTAACAACTGTATCTAACATTCAGACATCCGGATGGTCTGCTTCGGAATATTCCCTTTACCCAATCCATCCTTCCAACTCGTTTCCCAAGCCATGAATCACTATCCAACTGTAGTGTTCCACATTTTGATGGGCACCAGATGACATTGTAGATCTCGGAACTGAAGGGCTTCTGATTTAAATCCAGCCAGCCAGTTGACATATCGGCTTTCCACCGGCCAAGGTATACCAGAGAGAAACAGAGAGAGAGTGAGAGAGAGATAGAGAGAGAGGGAGAGAGGGAGTGAGAGAAAGAGAGAGAGAGGGAGAGAGGGAGTGAGAGAAAGGGAGAGATAGAGAGAGCGAGGGAGAGAGAGAGAGAAGGGGAGAGAGGGAGAGAGAAGGGAGAGAGAGAGAAAGATAGAAAGATAGAGAAAGAGAGATAGAGAGAGAGGGAGATAAAGAGAGAGGGAAAGAGAAAGAAAGAGAGAGATAGAGAGAGAGAAAAGGAGAGAGAGTAAGTGAGAGAAAGATAGAGAGAGAAAGAGAGAGAAAGAAAGAGAGAGTGAGAGAGAGAGAAGAGAGAGAGAGAGAGAGAGAGAGAGAGAGAGAGAGAGAGAGAGAAAGATAGAGAGAGAAAGAGAGAGAAAGAAAGAGAGAGTGAGAGAGAGAGAAGAGAGAGAGAGAGAGAGGGGGGGAGAGAAAGAGATAGGGAAAGGGAGAGAGAAGGGGAGAAGCGCAGTATCGCCTATGTAACCGGGCTCGTCAAGAGGGCAACTCGCGTTCCTTGAATCCTCTTGTACACTTTGCCGTCCCTGCTGTTCAACGCTGAATTATGATTAATTCCACCCAATTACGTTTCTCATGCCCCTGGTGCATCACATGCTGTCACGGCTCGTCGCACCTTTTGTCAACTGGGTTTCAGGTGTAAATTCAGATCTGGAACATGCCCGATAAAATATAAATATATGCGCCAAAACGTGTTAATCAAACTTCCAAAAATAAGACAATATGATTTAGGGTTGTGTGGGACTCAAAGAGGGAACGCGGACCTAAAGAAAAGTAGGACAACTGAATCGAGTTCATCATGACTGCATTGTAATGCGAGATAACTGTACGATAAATTACTATCGAGCTTCGAAAGATTGCAGTAGGAATCAAACTAGCTGACTTCCGATTCAATTATCACGTCCTTGATGTGCTGGTGACCGGCGGTAATTAATACAACGAAGAATGGCTCTTAAATGCTCCTTGGTTTTCGACATTGCGTGAGACGAAATGTACGACCCTCAATATACCAGGGCCTCCTGACGATGGCCCCTGGCCGAAACGTTGAGTAATATAGCATAATCTCTAACGCTACTTTTGATGTAAACTCAGCACCTCCTGGTATATTGAGGGTCGTACATTTCGTCTCACGCAATGACCGGCAGTGATGCTGTATCCGGCAGTGATGCTGTATCCGGCAGTGATGCTGTATCCGGCAGTGATGCTGTATCCGGCAGCCTGGCCAGCGGCAGACGGCAGGTGCGTTCACGGCGCGACCCAGAAGCACGTGAGTGATGGCCGCGCTACTGCCGACATTTACCGCGAGGCGGCGCCAGGAGGCTGTGTCGGATCATCTGTTTGTGTTGCGACAGCTTCGTGGGATATCCATAGTTGTGTAGGTAACATGACTGGCTCACCAGGTGGCAAATCCTGCATAGCCATTGATGATAGGGATGACTTGTGGCCTCACGCCACAGAAATAGTAGCCCGTCCAACGGAGCCATGGCGCCTCCGGTGTTGATGGCGGCCCGTCGCCGACACTCAGGTATTGATCACGGCTCGTCGCCGACACTCAGGTGTTGATGGCGGCTCGTCGCCGACACTCAGGTGTTGACGGCTCGTCGTCGACACTCAAGTGTTGATGACGGCCCGTCCCCGACACTCAGGTGTTGATGACGACCCTGGCTCCGACACTCAGGTGTTGATGACGGCTCGTCGCCGACACTCAGGTGTTGATGGCGGCTCGTCGCCGACACTCAGGTGTTGAAGACGGCTCGTCGCCGACACTCAGGTGTTGATGGCGGCTCGTCGCCGACACTCAGGTGTTGATGGCGGCTCGTCGCCGCAAAATTCAATAACGAAGCCGGCAGATACGGCCGCCGCAGATTTGGCTTGGTCCAGACGTACAGCCGAAGCGTCCGGTGGGCAGCTTGGTGAAGACGCCGCCAGGCCAGCACGGAGCTCCGTGTGTGTCGCGTGTCGCGTGGACCCTGCGGGAGCGCATCAGTCGCAGCTGGCTCAGTGCGAGCCGGTCAAGCGTGGCCTCGGTGCTCAACAGTCAGTCTAAACGAAATCCAAGCCCAGCGTGGTCCACCTGTTTCATTGAGAGCAAATCTGAACTAAGTAAAGTCCAGCAACTCTGGTGCGCTCCATGGTTCGGCTCAATTCGGATCCTTAGATTTACGTGCTATGTGCCCACTAAGGTTTCGTTCATTTTTGCTATCCGAATTCCATTTTTAATTAATTGGGTTCCATTTTCATTGATACGAGTCCCTCGATGTTGCTCAGAGTTGTACCTTATTATGCGTTTTTTGCAGTTTAGCTGCAAGTTTGTATTGTATTTAGATGTATGAGTAATATGTGAAGATGTCACATACATCAAGGCAACTCCATGACGATTTGAGCATAGTTTCAAACCTGTTGAGGTGGTGTCACGGCAGAGGAAGTTGCCCCTTGATAAAGAGTGGCAAATTAATGTTACGTCCTCTCGCCTCCTCGGAAATTTCGGAAGGCACAAAGTATGAAAGGAGGCTGGTCATGTCCGAGGTTCCAGGCCATGACTAACATTCGCATAGCCAGGCGATTCGTGGAGCTACCGAAGACCCTCCAGCACCCGGCAGGAGAACCTGTCGTACGGTCCTGAAGCTCTAGGCAAAACCGGACCTACATTTTTGATGATAGAACGTTATACGTCACAAGAAGACACCAGTCCGGCAGGAGGTGTAGGGGTGGCGGCTCTGCCGTCGGTCGGGTGTAGGGGGTGGTGGCAGGTGTGGGTGCGCGGTGTTGTGGGGGTGTGGGGGTGTGGATGTGCGGGGTGTGAGTGTGGTGGGTGGGTGTGAGGTGAGTGGGGTGTGGGTGTAAGGGGTGTGAGTGTGTGAAAGGCGTTCCTGATATTGCTTAAACTCGAGGTAAGTGGTATGGGTGTGTGAAATGTATCTTAGATCTAGCCTAAACTCGACTGGAACTGATTGAACTACTTGAACTAACTGACTTATTGAGGGCTTGGCCTAACTCACTCCTTTGTTGATTGTGGCTATGTCAATTGTGTATTGTGTTGTTTTTTTCGCCGCCAACTCCACCACACATTCCCCAAACCCCAGCCGACGCGATGTTGGTTTGAGTTGCCGTCCCTAACACGAATTTATATATGTGCGAGGTCAAAGTTTTTGGAACACCATATAGGTAAGTGACCGTCTTCAGCCAGATTATAATCAATACGTTGTATTTAGAGAAAATTGATAAGAATGAAATTTGCCATTGGTGTGAATGACATGTCCCGTGTTGGGACTTATTGGACGCTAGTAATAGTATAATTTTGTGCGATGTACCGCACGAAAAAGGTGCCTGTGTTGAGCCCCAAGCGGCTTCTGCTGATCCTTAAATGTACCTACTCACGTCCATTCCCCTCATTCACTTCACACTCGCTCGCCCCATTTATGCTCTCCTTGTTAATTAATGAATTGCTTGGTCCCCAGATTTAGCTTCTGAACCCCCTCCCTTTCAGCGGTACATAAACACATAGATCGACAGACCATTGCTCTAATTTTAATGGTACGTTGGCCGAACAAGTAAACCTTTCACTGCCAATCATGGCTGGCCTAGCCATTATTGGTAGCGTTTCTCGCTGGGACTAAGTCTTAACTGCAACGAGGGGGCTCATTGTACTGGCTCCGAAGGCTGATACAAGTGCTCTGGTGTCTTTGACCGACATACCTAGCCTTAAATTCGATTGATGACGCGCCGGGGCTTATTCGTCGTACACTTGCGACCAGGTCTGACGTATCCCACGGGCGGGCACGGATCCCTACCACGTTGGGTATAACGACCTGGTCGTCGTTATACCCTAGCCGGCCCTACCATTTTTAGCCTCGGGGCTTATGGCATGCCAAACCCGTCCATATGTCCCTCGAACTGTCTGCACCAACCGTGCCCACGTGCAGAGTTCTGGGGTGGACAAATTACTGGGCAGTGTTTTGTCTCTACCCTATAGTCCGGGGCCAGACTTCCGGGGAACGCAATGTGGTGGCCCCTTTATCGGCCCCTCCCACATGCATACCATGTTTGCCCCCTCACCTGCACCCCTGGGTCGCAGAGGCCAGCGGGATTTTGCGGTCAAAGATTCAGAGCCGTTGAATTAATGCCCCCAAGTGCCCGTTCATCGCACCCTCTCGCAATTAGACATTATCCAAACGCTTATCATATATATCACAACATTAATATTTTACACAACTTAACTGGCTTCAACAGTCACTACCACCACCCGTAAACGTTCAGTCCATAGGAGGACGGCTCGCAGGTCGGCTGCTTCGCTTATATATTTATCTCATCGTACAAATTAATATCAGGCACATATCCAAGCATCCTGTGTGAATCATTCCACCTTGGCAGGAAGTACTCACGGTATTATCTCCGTCTACGGGTCGGCTGTTGATGGCCCGATAAGAGCGAAAAGCGTGGCGCACACATCACCCGGGGCACGACTGCCATTTAATTTCTGGACGTAAATATCCTCATCTTCTCGCATCTGATCGCTGAGGTATTTACTAAGCGCGCACCGTTTCAAGAGGGTCGTAGTTCTCACGTCCTCCATTGCATTGATCCCCTCGGTCGGTCGCTGACTGCTATCGGTATTCGGCCCCTCGGAATTTCACCTAAATGTTACCTGGTTCCTGACGTAAGTTCGCCTGTGAACGCACACTGGAAGGGTATCCTTTGAGTTTAGGTAAAGTTTGAATTGCAAAGAAAGGGATTGCACCACGGCAGATGGGGTAGCTATAATATTGTTTGCACTCCTGTTAGTCTAAAGGCCGAACGTAATTGGATAGGAAGATGAAGACAGAAATTGTTGCATAAGTGTGCTCCACTCTGTCTTATTTTATCCGGCCCTGCTCTGCCGTTCCTCCTGTCCATCACTGCCGAAATGCTACCACCGGTCTTTGCTGATGCCACCAGATAAATGATGGGTTTAATCTAATATATTTACCTTTACATACATCACGTCGTATTACGCACACACACTTCTCATATACTTCTCGCCATCTCCGACATCTCGTCCACTTCCTCCCCATCCTGAACTTATCCTATTTGGTCCCCCCCCCCCATGAGACGGATCGCTCCCTTCAGCAATGAATTTGATAAGAAGCAGAAGCTGCGGAAGAGAATTTAGGTTGGTTCGGAAAGGTTTGGGAAAGAGGAAGACATGTCAGAAGTACAACACTCACATGCCCGATGGTTAGTGGCAAGTGGCCTCAGCTGAGCACTTCATCTCCTCCGTCCGAAAACTCAGCCATCTGGCCACCGCTGGACGCCCCTGAGGCGTCGGTCCGGCGTACACCGCCGCGCGTCTTCCAGTCCCCTCTCTGCGCGTCTCTCCCCCGCCTGTCCTGTTCTCCTCTCTTGAATTTTCTATAGCCCCGCTTCCTTTTTTATGTACCCACTCCCAGTGCTTCGGGATGAGCTCGCGATTTTGATTGGGTTTGGCCTTTGCTGCCTGGGGCCTTCATGGCGTTCTAGAAGGTTCTCCTGAGCGTGGTCACCGACCTCACGGGTCGATGACCCTTCTGACGGAGGTGGTCCAGCTGGTGTTTGGACCCCTGTCTACCAGCTGAAGGTGTCAGGCCATTACTCGGGTTGTTGTTTCCGGAGCAGCCTTCTGATCTTGGCGCCGGCGCCACTCGCGTTTGCTTTTACCTCTCGGGGCAAATGTTTGTAAGGGAAGGGTGGCTGGGATCAGGCTGGGCGTCTGGCGGCCTGTTCGGGTGTGAAAAAAATGTGAAAGGTTCATGAGGAAAAATGTAAGCCTCCTTACAGAGGCTCCATCATTTTGTGGAGATCCAGAGCCAAGAGGTCCACTAGTCTTGACAGGAGACCCCTAAAAGTCACGAAATGAGTTCAACGTCCGACAAAGGGCCCATAATATTGTACGGAAGTCAAGAAGCAAGATGACCATCATGCTAATGGAAGCCCATGGAAATCGCAAGCAAATTCCATTGTGCAACAGGCGATCGTGTTATATGGAGGCCTCACATCAAGAGGTCCGTTGCTTAACAGGAGGCCTCTGGATCTCGTAAAAGGGCGAACATCCGGTAAGACAGCCCAGCATGTTGTCGGGAGGCCTCCGAAAATGATATCGTGACAGTAGGCTCGCGGACTTCGCAACAGCTCCCAAATCCATCTAACCCCTTTCCCTACGTGCTGTTTGAAGGTCCTACAGGCCAGGTTTGCATACAAAGCTTATAGCGGGTCCCTAACGGCCAAAGGATACAGGGAGGATCTCAATGCTTCAGGAAGCCCTCACGTACTGAGGAGGCCTCCATGAGGAGCCGTTGACTTCTCTGTCCTCCGGAGGACATGATGGTGCTGGCTGTGTCGCACCAGGGCATGTTCGTTGCTCGCTGAGGGCTGTCTAAGCCAACACAACAGCTGGCAGGACGCCGCCTTTCCCGTCCAGCGATAGGTGATGCGCCTGGTGAGCCAGGTCATTAGCGATGCATGATGTAATGACTGCATTTCTTTTTCGGCTTGGATGACGCGTTTTGACGTGAAGGCGGATGCACGGGATATGCGTCGCAATGGAACAGCAGTGGCGCAATGGAGCATCAGTGGCGCAATGGAGCAACAGTTGCGCAATGGAACAACAGTGGCGCAATGGAACGGCAGTGGCGCATTGGAACGGCAGTGGCGCAATGGAACATTAGCGGCGCAATAGAACATTAGCGGCGCAATGGAACATCAGTGGCGCAATGGAACATCAGCGGCGCAATGGAACATCAGCGGCGCAATGGAACATCAGCGGCGCAGTGGAGCAACAGTGGCGTAATGGAGCAACAGTGGCGCAATGGAACGGCAGTGGCGCAATGGACAGCGCGGCGCCGCGATACTTCGCGCTAACCGGGCGACGCTCGGCAGAGCAAGTCTGGTCGTCACACAGCCTCGTGAGACGGACTCTGCGCCGCACCACTGCAGAAGGCCGGCAGCGAGTACCGGGCGGGGCTCACACGCCAAGAGCACTGTAGGGAAGCAGCCGAACTTTGGCCCGGCCTGCTACATTATGCAACGCAATCAGGTCAGAGCCGGTCTGATTGACTACCAGGACGCGTCAGCGCATGCGGATCGGCCCCGCCTAAGCCCGGGCCGGACGGGAGCGGCCCCGCCTGTGGCGGCACTGTCAGCGATGACTGCGCGCTCCCCGTACATCCGATCGTCGGCTTCCGGGACGTCCCTTCACTCATAATCCGCGTCTGATGGCGGCGCGGCGGCGCGATCTGTCCCCGCTCTGTGTCGGGGCTCATTGTGGCCAGTGACGGCTGCTTCCGTTACTTTGGCGCTGTGCGGACGGCGCAGCAGCTGCCGCATGAGCCGGCCGCTGTGGCCGCAGCTGGGAATGTGCCCGCAGCTGGGTATGTGCCTGCAGCTGGGAATATGCCCGCAGCTGGGTATGTGTCAGCAGCTTGGAATGTGCCCGCAGCTGGGTATGTGCCCGCAGCTGGGGTTGTGCCCGCAGCTGGGTATGTGCCCGCAGCTGGGTATGTGCCAGCAGCTGGGGATGTGCCCGCAGCTGGGTATGTGTCAGCAGATGGGGATGTTTTCGAAGGTAAGTTCAGAATGCCGACACCGTCCGCCGTACCTGCGGACCGCTCGTTGATACAGATGCCGGCTATCTGGGAGCTCTCAGTGTCAACAGAGCGACTGTCACCAGGCCGTAGTGCTCTCAGTGTCGACTGTCACCAGGCCGTGGTGGTCTCAGTGTCGACTGTCACCAGGCCGTGGTGGTCTCAGTGTCGACTGTCACCAGGCCGTGGTGGTCTCAGTGTAACTGTCACCGGCCGTGGTGGTCTCAGTGTCGACTGTCACCGGGCCGTGGTGGTCTCAGTGTCAACTGTCACCAGGCCGTGGTGGTCTCAGTGTCGAGAGTCACCAGGCCGTGGTGGTCTCAGTGTCAACAGAGCGACTGTCACCAGGCCGTAGTGCTCTCAGTGTCGACTGTCACCAGGCCGTGGTGGTCTCAGTGTCGACTGTCACCAGGCCGTGGTGGTCTCAGTGTCGACTGTCACCGGGCCGTGGTGGTCTCAGTGTCGACTGTCACCAGGCCGTGGTTGTCTCAGTGTCGACTGTCACCGGGCCGTGGTGGTCTCAGTGTCAACTGTCACCAGGCCGTGGTGGTCTCAGTGTAACGACTGTCACCAGGCCGTGGTGGTCTCAGTGTCGACTGTCACCGGGCCGTGGTGGTCTCAGTGTCGACTGTCACCGGGCCGTGGTGGTCTCAGTGTCGACTGTCACCGGGCCGTGGTGGTCTCAGTGTCGACTGTCACCGGGCCGTGGTGGTCTCAGTGTCGACTGTCACGCGTGTCGACTGTCACCAGGCCGTGGTGGTCTCAGTGTCAACAGAGCGACTGTCACCAGGCCGTGGTGGTCTATTGCGACTGTCACCAGGCCGTGGTGGTTCAGTGTCGACTGTCACAGGCCGTGGTGGTCTCAGTGTCGACTGTCACCAGGCCGTGGTGGTCTCAGTGTCGACTGTCACCGGGCCGTGGTGGTCTCAGTGTCGACTGTCACCAGGCCGTGGTGGTCTCAGTGTCGACTGTCACCGGGCCGTGGTGGTCTCAGTGTCGACTGTCACCAGGCCGTGGTGGTCTCAGTGTCGACTGTCACCAGGCCGTGGTGGTCTCAGTGTCAACAGAGCGACTGTCACCAGGCCGTGGTGGTCTCAGTGTCGACTGTCACCAGGCCGTGGTGGTCTCAGTGTCGACTGTCACCGGGCCGTGGTGGTCTCAGTGTCGACTGTCACCGGGCCGTGGTGGTCTCAGTGTCGACTGTCACCGGGCCGTGGTGGTCTCAGTGTCGACTGTCACCAGGCCGTGGTGGTCTCAGTGTCGACTGTCACCGGGCCGTGGTGGTCTCAGTGTCGACTGTCACCAGGCCGTGGTGGTCTCAGTGTCGACTGTCACCAGGCCGTGGTGGTCTCAGTGTCGACTGTCACCGGGCCGTGGTGGTCTCAGTGTCGACTGTCACCGGGCCGTGGTGGTCTCAGTGTCGACTGTCACCAGGCCGTGGTGGTCTCAGTGTCGACTGTCACCAGGCCGTGGTGGTCTCAGTGTCGACTGTCACCAGGCCGTGGTGGTCTCAGTGTCCACTGTCACCAGGCCGTGGTGGTCTCAGTGTCGACTGTCACCAGGCCGTGGTGGTCTCAGTGTCGTGTCACCAGGCCGTGGTGGTCTCAGTGTCGACTGTCACCAGGCCGTGGTGGTCTCAGTGTCGACTGTCACCAGGCCGTGGTGGTCTCAGTGTCGACTGTCACCAGGCCGTGGTGGTCTCAGTGTCGACTGTCACCAGGCCGTGGTGGTCTCAGTGTCGACTGTCACCAGGCCGTGGTGGTCTCAGTGTCGACTGTCACCAGGCCGTGGTGGTCTCAGTGTCGACTGTCACCAGGCCGTGGTGGTCTCAGTGTCGACTGTCACCAGGCCGTGGTGGTCTCAGTGTCGACTGTCACCAGGCCGTGGTGGTCTCAGTGTCGACTGTCACCAGGCCGTGGTGGTCTCAGTGTCGACTGTCACCAGGCCGTGGTGGTCTCAGTGTCGACTGTCACCAGGCCGTGGTGGTCTCAGTGTCACCAGGCCGTGGTGGTCTCAGTGTCGACTGTCACCAGGCCGTGGTGGTCTCAGTGTCGACTGTCACCAGGCCGTGGTGGTCTCAGTGTCGACTGTCACCAGGCCGTGGTGGTCTCAGTGTCGACTGTCACCAGGCCGTGGTGGTCTCAGTGTCAACAGAGCGACTGTCAACAGGCCGTGGTGGTCTCAGTGTCAACTGTCACCAGGCCGTGGTTGTCTCAGTGTCGACTGTCACCGGGCCGTGGTGGTCTCAGTGTCCACTGTCACCAGGCCGTGGTGGTCTCAGTGTCGACTGTCACCGGGCCGTGGTGGTCTCAGTGTCGACTGTCACCAGGCCGTGGTGGTCTCAGTGTCGACTGTCACCAGGCCGTGGTGGTCTCAGTGTCGACTGTCACCAGGCCGTGGTGGTCTCAGTGTCGACTGTCACCAGGCCGTGGTGGTCTCAGTGTCGACTGTCACCAGGCCGTGGTGGTCTCAGTGTAGACAAGCGACTGTCACCAGGCCGTGGTGGTCTCAGTGTCAACTGTCACCAGGCCGTGGTGGTCTCAGTGTCGACTGTCACCAGGCCGTGGTGGTCTCAGTGTCCACTGTCACCAGGCCGTGGTGGTCTCAGTGTCGACTGTCACCGGGCCGTGGTGGTCTCAGTGTCGACTGTCACCGGGCCGTGGTGGTCTCAGTGTCGACTGTCACCGGGCCGTGGTGGTCTCAGTGTCGACTGTCACCAGGCCGTGGTGGTCTCAGTGTCCACTGTCACCAGGCCGTGGTGGTCTCAGTGTCGACTGTCACCGGGCCGTGGTGGTCTCAGTGTCGACAGAGCGACAGCCACCAGGCCGTAGTCTCAGTGTAGACAGAGTGCCGACGTTCGCATGCGCTCAGCCCGGAAATGCCTAGTTGTCGCACATGGCAGGAGATTGGACTTAGTTGGCTCACAGGCTCTGGCGACGCCGGCCTGCCGGCGACTGGGCCTGCCGAGACAGCTCCCCGGAGGTTGAGGATGCACCAACCGACTCTTGTTGCTCACGTACTCGGAAGAGGAGCCATTTCCACGATGGAAGTATGTCGTACGCTTTTGCCAGTTTTCCTCGACACCTTCAAATTCATGGTTGAGCTTAACGCTAGGCACACAATTGTCATGCGTTGCTTTCTTCCTTCAGGGTATCATATCAATCACTGTTTGCGATGTTCACTTATGAGTATCATCGGCCAATCACCGATGTCCGCGAGCGATGGTGTGCTCTGCCGATCTAATGGTACTACAGCATTCTATTTTGTGAGGCTGTTTCCGATTGTTCTGTTTTAGGAGAAATATTTATCCACTTCCTCTCAGTAAAAAAAAAAACAATAAAACAATAGATACCTTTACCAAAAGTTGGTTGCAAGTAAGCGAATACCAAGTTCTCCTAAGGAGTCCCGCTGGTCAAGAAGGGGCTGAATGTCATGCGGTAAATTCATCGATCCTGACGTTGAAAGAGGCACCTTCACGTGCTGAGGAAACAATGGCGGCCGCCGCTGATTAACCAATCAGAAGTTCGAAGGAGTTTGCAATTACGTTGTGCACTTTTGCTGACAGTGATACCGCCCTCTCGTCGGTCAAGTACGGCTAATTTGTCAACGAAGTTCGAATACTTCCTTTTGATTGGCGCAAGATTAGGCAAGCACCAATTGGCCCACTCATCGTTTACATGGCCTATTCCTTCGGCTTATCTTTCACAATAAGTATATTGGTATTTAAGGAATGTTGAGCTGGCAAAGGCCTGTCTAACCCGCTTATTCATCACCGGAAGGAATAATATGGGGCTCTCCTTGACCATATATTCACTATGTTACATTATTTAACTTGATTTAACATTTTATGGACGTACTTTCCAAACAGTGTACACTGAGACGAAGACCCATGTTACCGCTTTATCAAGGTATGTATGGCCCCAGCGTGCACTAAGATCAAGACACGATCTCGAAAGCTGGAGTTTTTAAGAGTTGCTTCAGTACCATACTAGTTTTTTTTTAAAACAAAATATTTGTACTTGAAAAGTACAAATATTTGTACCGCGGCGCTAAACTTGCGTAACCCCGCTATGCGGCATGGCATGACCTGACCTTGTTACTCTCGGATATCAAACAGATGTGTACACATTACTTGAATTGTTCCGATGAAAGCGCCTAATATATGCATATATATATGTATGTATATTCCATGCCATTTCCCAAAATAAAGGTGATGTCCCAGGGTTTGCCTACTGTAGCCTGTAAGGACATCAGCATGGCCAAATACAGACAAATTATCTGTTATTTGCACTCGCGGCTGTATGAGCGCCCCGCATCAGTTTTTCCTGCGTTTATGGCATACATGGATTTGGAAGCTGATTTTCAGCCTGATTCTGACCCGACCTGGTCTACTCTGTCCTCTCCCGTCTTTACTACTGCATTACTATCGCAATGTCCAGGGTCTCTGTGCGTGTAGTTACATATTATGACCTCTCATGAACTCAGTACTGCCAAAGTGCAAACTTTTGGCATGCTTCAGACTCTTTGTGATGAGGACTTCCAAATGGTTTGTTTGTTTGTTTATTGGTTAGTTCACGACACACTTTATGCACATTCACGGCTAATGGCGCCGCCCACACTGTTTCGCCGGTGGGCCGCGGGATTGGGAAATGTCCTGAGTGGCGCTAGAGTCGAACCCGGGACCTTTGGTACCCATAGCCCGACACCTTAACCACTCGGCCATCCCCGCCCCGCTTCCAAATGGTGTTTAATTTTTTTTTAGCTGACGTAGGTAGAAAATTAGTAGAGGGACCACGACCCCCGTCCCATGGGCCCGCGAAGATGGATTGGCCGATCGGCACGGCGATGGTTAAGGGCACATAGTATAGGTCGCGAGTGCACGGCGATAGTTAAGGGCACATAGTATAGGTCGTCAGTGCACGGCGATGGTTAAGGGCACATAGTATAGGTCGCGAGTGCACGGCGATAGTTAAGGGCACATAGTATAGGTCGTGAGTGCACGGTGATGGTTAAGGGCACATAGTATAGGTTGCGAGTGCACGGCGATAGTTAAGGGCACATAGTATAGGTCGTCAGTGCACGGCGATGGTTAAGGGCACATAGTATAGGTCGCGAGTGCACGGCGATAGTTAAGGGCACATAGTATAGGCCGTGAGTGCACGGCGATGGTTAAGGGCACATAGTATAGGCCGCGAGTGCACGGCGATAGTTAAGGGCACATAGTATAGGTCGTCAGTGCACGGCGATGGTTAAGGGCACATAGTATAGGCCGCGAGTGCACGGCGATGGTTAAGGGCACATAGTATAGGTCGTCAGTGCACGGCGATGGTTAAGGGCACATAGTATAGGTCGCGAGTGCACGGCGTATGTGGAAGCGCTTTTAAACGAACGCTACCAGGAAGTAAAGATTTCTGAAACGTAAATGCATTATGATATATCTCTTATCTTTCCAACAAACGTCTACGAATATGCTACGATCGCTGGCCTTCATCATGTTCTAATAAAATGCATGATGCATCTTTATTAGTGCTTAAGTATGTTCCGTCTGGCTGATCTCTGCTAGTCCGTCTGGCCGATCTCTCTCTCTCTCTCTCTCTCTCTCTCTCTCTCTCTCTCTCTCTCTCTCTCTCTCCCTCATGTATATTTTTTAGCAACTAGTATCTCAGCAGGTCAGAAGGATTTTTATTTGATAAGAAGCTTGCAACTTTCCGACAATGTACAGTCATGGAATAAGCACAGACGCATAGCTCTGTTCTCTAGGAGCTGCGTTTTTTGTTGTTGTAATAACGCTATGAATTACTGAATCTTCCCCCATACACCGTTGTCTACAGGACCATTCTGTAGCGTTCTGCTGGCATGTCCAAGGGTTATGTCAAACGCCCGAAATGTGTAGCCATATGTGTGATGTTTATTATTAAATGCAACTTGAGCACATAGTGCAGTATCACGAAGCGTCTGATTTAAATGCTAACGTCTGATTTAAATGCTTACTAAATGTGTTCCATTAGGTACGAGGTATCACAGGATGGCTTAAATGCGCGATAATCATATCAAAATCTGTTCAAACCTGAACATCTGCAAGGCACCAGTCCCAGCTTGTTCAGCCCGAGAAGGTGCATGCTGATTTGAAACAGCATTGGCGATTTTCGCATGTTGTATCTGACAAGTGTTTTAAAAAACAGCATGTTTTCTATTTAATTTATGCCGAGAATACTTATTTTCAAAATAGGCTTCCATGGACACATATGTATTAGTCATATTGGCTATCACAATTATGTCAATTAAATGTTAATTAGAGTCTAATGATGTAGATGGTCGCAATCACCGAAATCTCAACACGGAAACTAACATTTTGTGGAGATATCAGTTCTAAAAGCTAATTCACGTCAAATAACCATATGCTTATAAAATGCAGCATATTTTATTGCATGTATCTGATTTCAGACCACTTTAAGCTGGCAAAGACAAGCCGCTGTTTTCGTCAATTCTCAATACAAGTCTTTTGTTTCCACTCTAATGTGCGTCCAAGTTATGCATGAAAAAGCTAGTGCGTGAGACCGCTTAAAGGTTCGCTTGTGGTCTTAATGCTTCCTGATATTTTTTTATGCATTCGGCGCTCATACATTAGTTCTGCAATGTTTATATTGCATTGCACCAAAAATGTAAATTCCCGTCCCTTCCCGAGGTACATTTTAAGTGACAAATGTACTTCCAATAGAACCCAATTGTGCACGATGGAAGCTAAATAACTGTACCAGCTATGCGTAGTGAAGAGTTTCCACTGATAGGAACTCCATGCAGTTCAGCTGGCAAAAAGACGGAATTAAGAAGTTGGTCTCTAGTTTGATTGGCTATTCAGCAAGCTTCCACAACATCCGCGCGTCTTCATGTGCGATGTGTCGGCATCCTTCGAAACTCCGTTCCGGAAGAGGTGCGGAAGTCGTGGCACAAAGTATGCATAGGAGGAGGATGAGGCTGCTGCCAATAGCTCGGCGGTAAATGCAAACGGCATCAGCTAAACCCACGAATTGTGCATAGCACGTATAATTGAATTGACGACCATCAAGTCAAAATGGAGCAATAAGGAAGCAACAAAGAGCATTCCTCGTTGAGCAGCAAGGAATACTCACCCACTTTGACCTATGGCATTATGGGAAAGGCACCTCACGTGAAGGCGAGAGCCCATTAGGAAGTTGTGCAAAAGTTTCCGGCTTGGTTCAGCACCTGCTGTGGTAATGTGAGCCGGTGACACTGCAACGCTTCCGGCTATCGATGTGTGGGCTGAACTTGTCAACTGGGATTACACTGAAGTCTTGGACACACGAATAGTCACGCAACTTCCCTGTGTTAGCAGTGTTGACAGGTGTGTTAACAGTGTTGACAGGTGTGTTGACAGGTGTGCATGGCCTATCCACCTTCTGCCATGTCTCATGTATCGTGCAAGCTGGTGTATGCGTCAGTATACGGCAACTACTCGTCATATCGTCAGTATATGGCAACTACTCGTCATATCGTCAGTATACGGCGACTACTCGTCATATCTTCAGTATATGGCAACTACTCGTCATATCGTCAGTATATAGCAACTACTCGTCATATCGTCAGTATACGGCGACTACTCGTCATATCTTCAGTATATGGCAACTACTCGTCATATCGTCAGTATATGGCAACTACTCGTCATATCGTCAGTAGATGGCAACTACTCGTCATATCGTCAGTATATGGCAACTACTCGTCATATCGTCATTGTTAATTGTGTTCAGTTTCTTTGATTTTTGTCCTCCATTGTACAACAGCCGGCAATCGTGTTGATTTCTGAAACTTACCAGGGTCGGTATACGGAGGTAATTGGCCCTAGTTGTTTGGGGACGCCTCGTAGGATCTCATGCTGAACGCTAAAATTAGAGGGGACAAGCCAGCATTCTGGTTGAGGAGGGGGCCCGGGCGGGCGTGATCTCCAAAGTATGCAAATCTACACCCATGACAGTCGTATGCTACCATGAGGGCATCATCATGTCACCTGTCGCATCACTATCGGCGTGGTGGTAAATATAGTGCGTGTGATACTGGGGCTGAAGGCTGGACACGGGCAATGTTTCGTCCAATGATCCGGAGCACAGTACGATGGGGGAGCGCCCGGGGGCGGGGATGGCCGAGTGGTTAAGGTGTCGGGCTATGGGCACCAAAGGTCCCGGGTTCGACTCTAGCGCCACTCAGGACATTTCCCAATCCCGCGGCCCACCGGCGAAACAGTGTGGGCGGCGCCATTAGCCGTGAATGTGCATAAAGTGTGTCGTGAACCAACCAATAAACAAACAATAAACAAACGATGGGGAGCGCTCGCCATGTAGCACATTGGGTGCCGACGGATGGGCGGCAGGGCGGCGGTTGCGCTATCGGCCACGGGCATGGACGCTTCAGAGCAGACACCGCTCCAGGGTGTCGGGACGCGCGTCGGAGGGGTGACCCCCCCGAGAATATGACGTGTTGTGTCACAGGCTGAGGTGCCCAACAGCAAGATATTGCCGAAACATCTTCCATGCATGCATTTACACACACACACACACACACACACACACACATTATATATATATAATTTTTTATTTTATAAATTATATATATATATATATATATATATATATATATATATATATATATATATATACATGTATATATATACATATATATATATTTACATGTATATATATATGCATATAGTTGTACATAATTGTATATATATTGATGCATTTTAACCCCAGGTTCTCATTGAAGATCGGGTTAAAGAACAGGGCACAAAGACACTTCGTCAACTTCTTTTGTGTTTGCACTGTTGATCGTAGTATTCTCTTTACCTCATGACAAATTATAAATCAGCGCATCCGGTAAGTGCGTTCAAGTTAGTTGAAACGAAGTACATTAATGTTCACCTGATAATGTTCAATTTTCTGCAACATGGGCCAGTTTTGTAGAGCGCTTTTGATGCACTTATTAAGCTTTCCAAAAATACACGCTACATAAGTCCGATTTTGTGCGGGTAAAGTCACATAAACGAATGAAGAGCTGATGAACAACAACACATTTCACAGGACGTCAGCAGATGTCGTGGACGTAGGAAAGACGAAAGGAGACGCTTTCACCGTCGTCAGTTGTTTCAAGAAGGGAGTTTTCTGCCATTGCTTGGAATAAACTGTAACAAAGTGGAATATGCATTTCTAATGACATCTAACATTAATATAAGCACGCTTTCATGATGGTCATACTAATAAGTCTGTCTTCATGTGGCAAATGTCTTCAGTGTGCCAAAGTTCACATCTTAACACACTGTTCAACGTTTCGGTATTCCAGCAATTGTATTTGCCACGTTGTCTTCCTCTGGATAACTAAACATTCTTGAATCCCACGGGATACAAAGCTGACAAACTAGCAAATTAAGCTTCTAAACTCCCAACACTTCTAAATCCCCCTCTAACACTTTTAGATTCCTCGCATGCAACCAAGCTGCGCTTTTCGACATGCCTTAAAACACACGGCAAGAAGTCATTCTGATCATCTGGATCGCATCCATCCTATCCTAGCTCTCTGGTCCGCGTTCAGCCAATGCTGCCCGCAACACGAGGTTATTTTGGCTTCCCCAGCTGAGGCCACACCCTACTCACCCTCAGCCATCGTATTGACCACCCCCAGGCGCCAGTCCGCTCCTCATGTGATATCCGTCTGATCGTGAACGCCCACTTACGGAATGTACTCGATATGATTTTAAATTGCGCCACATATGCGTGTATTTGCGTGCTTCCGCCATAGTGAAGGCATCATCCAACATTCTTGGCAAGGCTGATTCCGACCTAATCGGTCTTGTCTTGAACTGTATAACAAATTCCGATGTAGTCCACAAGATAAGAGCTCGAAATTGAAATTCCGGAGGCCTATTAGTCTCTCTGAGCTCCATGCGACTTCAGGAAATCCGCCACCATGCAGCACAAATAGCTGGCGCACTCGTTGCATTTATAGGCGGGAGGGATCGCCACGCAATTTGCCAATCATGTGTGTCCCTCGATAGCATAGGGTTGCGCCTGATTTTCACCTTCGTGTTTTTCCAAGTTAACTACCTTACGCTAAATGCATACCATGCATACCATAAACACTGCACGCGCGCATACAAGGTCGAATCAAGGCGGAGGAAAAGAATGACGGAAGAATTAACTTTCTCTTGGGATTGTCCGCGTCGCTCATACTTCCACGCCAGTTCGGTTGCAGCAGTTCTAGCGACATGCTGTCCAATTGTTATCCAAATGTCTGTTCAGATGATCGCACAATTTGCATAGTGTGCATTGGAGTGCAAAATCCCAAAACGTGACGTTGTTTCTAGCAAGTTGCTTCCTCAGAGACTTCGGGCAGCACATATTTGATTTTCGTCTGTGGGATGGACTACGCAGTCTTCCTTCCCTCTTGTTTGTGTACGATATTTCGTCTCCCTTGGTTTTCAGTTTGATAAAGCCTGTCATATCAACGGGCAACATAGTTCGTGTCCGGACCCGCCGAGTTCCCTGGGCTTGTCGGCCCCACGCTAATGCTTCATCACCTCGACTTACTCGCCACTGTCAATGGGGCTAGGGCATCTAAGTCGGCGCCGTGTGGGCGGGTGCCCTTTAGGCCCAGGTATCGTGGTGAATCCGGTCGATGAAGTAACCTTCCCCTTAGGCCGAGTGACTGAGTCAAAGACCACCAAAACAAGACGCTCTTGCCGACGTGTGACGTGTGGTAACGTGTTCCAGCTGCTCTGAGAACTGAGGGAGGATTAGCCGGGGCTGTCGCGGTGAAGAAAGAAGGGTGGACCACTGTGACACCGCCAGAGTGTGTATGGGATGTTTAATGTAGTGGGCGAAACCAACGTAGACGTGTACTGCGGCGAGGTTGACGCTGTAGCGACATTCGCCTTGCCGCGGCGTTTGTAAGTGAGAAATGGCGCGAAGAGAGAAAGGAGGGAGGGCGTTGTCATTTGTTTACCGGTCCTCGTGCTCGGAGGAGTGTCTCCAGAGGAGTGTTTGAAAGGATTGTATGCTTTGAATGGCACTAGACTCGGACGGATAAGATAAGAAGACACTCAGGGAGTATTGAACAGCCTCACAGCCGCAAAAGGTAGCCAGCTTTGTATTCTTTGGATAGGGCTGTGAAGTATCGAATATTGCCTCGCCTAATTGCTAATACCTGTATTATTCTCCCATAAAGTAGGCATTGGCTGACCGATGTGGTCAAGGGTATCCGAACGTGTTCGGTGAACAATGTTGTCTTTATATGTAATGGAATAGCAACCTGTCATAACGGTATGTTTTGCAGGTTTTTATGTCAAATTATACGGCAAATTCAATACCATCCTTTCTCTTGCTAGAATTGGCATGGAAGCCAAACTGGCGGTAACAACCACTATTCCTTAAAATAAGTTTGGTTAGTAGATGGTAAGTTTGCGTGTGTACTGTGCAAGCTAAGTTAGATCGTTTTGTTTGCCTTTCATCCCTTCGCTCTGTTCCTTAGTTTACTTCTTCTAGTGTTATATCTAGTTATATGGTATGTTGTATTTATTCTGGCTATTTCAAAGAACTACCTGAATGGCAATCATGGTGTTGGTGGTTACATTGTTTGATTGATTTTTATTGTAAATTGTTGGAGATATCTATACGGGTTCACTCAGTCAGATCATTTCTCTCGACTTATTCTCAATTCTTTTTAATCCTGCCATTAGAATCAAGGGATATTGACAAATGAAATATGAACATTTTTCGTTGAAAAAAAGTTATCAATGGCAAAGTACCATCTGCTACAGATGAGCTACGTTCGAGATTCGCTGCGTTACGCCGGCTTACGTTGCATCCAGTGGTATCGAGCAAGTAAGAGATAAAAGTTGAGAGACTCCAGCAAACAAGGAAGATGGCATAGAGGGCGGGTACATGCGTGACATACAGAGAAACATACATGCCGACACACATGACAGGTGATAGTACACTTGGAGAGTGACCAGCATCACAGCCTCCGTACGGACTCTGCTGGCCACCCGCGACCTGCAAACGAAGCAGAGGTCGGCGTCCAGAGCGCGTAGTAGGCTACACATCCAGAGGCTTCACCTACACATCCAGAGGCTTCACCTACACATCCGAACAGTAGCCCACGCTACACATGCAAGGCTCGTCCGAGCCGAGCCTTGCATGTGTAGGTGTATGCTAAAGCTAAAGCTTGGAAAGGCAAAACTGTTTGGAAAACTCGATGGTAAAAAGAAATTAAGCGCAGTCTATCGGAAAGCGTCTTTTGTGCCAAATTCGATAGGCTCCTGCCTACCTATTTGGAGATAACCTATATGTATGTGTTGCGCGAGAACGGAGAGGATGCACCCCAAAACCAAAATAACAGAACGGAGAGGATGAAAGCGTTTGATATCAAATGAGTTGTTCCAGTTTTGTGCTATGCAGGATATTGAAAAGTAGCTCAACGAGCTCCAGATGTTCATCGCCAAGAAGTGTGCGCAAAGTGTGTGGAAGTGGAATGTGATGCTTCGCAAGGAAAGCGTAAATGGTGGGACGCTGTACATTATGTATAGTGCACAGAAGAAAACAATGTTCAAGAGTGCATGAGAAAATCGTCACGCCGGGTCCTTACGTAGGGAGGCTGTCCGAACATTGAAGAGCTCCAGGAACGTCAAAGGTTTGAAAAGAGGACAAACTTGTAGTGGCAGAAGAAGCGCAAATAAGACAACGATGTATTAGATGAACAGATAAGACATGTCGCATAGACATCATGTAAATATATATATATTGGTAAAGGTATTTATCATATAATCATGTAATTATTGCATACATGAGATATATCGGCATCATGACACCAAGCAAGAAGAAATCAAGAACCAAAAGCTTCAGACACCCTAGGCGAATACTCCTGTGACTCTAGGAGGCAAACCTCCCACACAAAATCCACAACTTCTCTTTGTCTCCCAGCTAACCTTTGCCCTCCGGAGAAGACCTAACGATGACGAGCCCACCGCTCTGCTTAACGTGCTGCTCTCGACTATTAAGCTCACAGTTTGACTGACCAGTTTCAGACATCTCCGGGCTGGGCGACCACTACCCGATTAGGCTCGGCACGAACGCCACGCTAAACTAGTCAGACTATCTTGTAACTTGAAAAGTTACAGGATTGGCAAAATTCACGGATCAGGTTAGACCTCAGCCTTGCAAGTTCAGGCACCAGTGAAACCGACGCAATACTCAGGGCCATCAGCTCGTCGGCACGTGACTCGGTCCCGAAAAGTAACCAGCCCAGGAAAAGGCATCTACGGCTCGTTGGATCCCGCACTGTCAAAGGGCAATCACGACACGGCGACGTGCCCACAGACAATTAAAAATATGCTGTGCGAAACACACCTATCGGGACACAGACAATCTAAAAAACACTGCCGGTACACAGCTGTAACGGCACGCCAAAGCGATTGGAAGTCCTTTACGTCTCTGCGGACCTCTCCCAGATTCGCCCCTACCGGCAGAATCTGGGACCTGATGAAGCGCTTCAGCCTGACACACCCACCAGCAGGTTCATCCCCAACAGACAGTGAAAGGATGGCACATTGCGAATCCACTACAAGCAGTGGATTACCCTTATACGCCGGCATCGGCCCATGGCGGAAACAACTACAACACCGCTATAATAAACTCAACGCCCTTCCCGCCAACGCAGATTACAACTCCAGCAATACAGGCAGTTACAACCAATTTTCACAATGCACGAATTACCTCTTGCCCTCAGCAAGTGCGGTAACACGTCGGTTGGGCTAGACGACGTTCATCAACGGTTTTTCTTCAAGATCTCAGAAAAACGTTCTATGGTACCTACTAGCGGCCATTAACGAACGAACGAACGAATGTCTGAATAGTCTGAATCCCATAGCGCCACCTCCCCTTCCTCCTGGCGAGAAAGTGCAGTCATTTCATTGTCAAAGCCGCAAAAATATCGCTCGGCCCAAAAAGGAGTCGATCTAGCTCACGTATTTGTTGTGCTAGTAAGGTGGTCGAGAGCATGGTCAACTCACGATCGGGACGCTTTCCAAAACACAACGGTCTGCTCGATGAATTTCAGTGCGGCTTCCAGCGTAAAAAATCAACAGCAGATAATTTCGTCAGAGTAGTGAACGGCATCAAAAGTGGTCTACGCATCAAACGCACAACAAAAGCTGCCTACTTAGACATCACTGCCACGTTCGACCGAGTACACATTTCCGTACTGAGACACAACGTCCACAAGATAGGTCTACGAGGACACGTGGTACACTTCATTCTCAACGTCTTCAGAGGCAGGACCCTTAACTCGCGCCGTCTTTCCGGTCAAATCCTCACACCCCGTCTCGGGTGGGGTGGGGTTGAAGACCCCTCTAAAATCAAAACTAAGAATCGCACGAAAATGAAAGAGGTATCATCGGAAAATGCTCGACGAGTAGTGTTCGGGTCCACCCCTAACACAATTCCACAAAAGCGACGTCACCAGGGGGGCTAGATTTTCACGACTTTTCACGACTTACACTATGTTTTTGACTGGGGAATATATGATTTTTTTTTTAATTTGGAATGAGAAAAGGTCATCGAAATCGACCACGGCTATATTTTTTGGATCCCAAAAATAAAACTTTATTTTCTTGAAATTTCACAATTTTGAGTTTTTAAGTTTTCTTTAATGTTCTTTTCCCAATGTGTAGAACAGACCGAGAAACGTTGTTGGAAGTTAACTTTCCCCAATAAAAAATGCTTACTTTAGGCAGAATCCTGTATTTGAACTGCAATTTGGCAAATACGCAAAATTTGTACGTAGTCAAAAACGAAAAATGAACAATTACACTGATACGTCTTGTTGCATCCGTAAAGATAAGCAAACCCTGAAAGTTTCATGAAAATATATCTATCCGTTAAAGCGTGACGACTGGTTGAACTTTTTTGGAGATGGCCCCACTTGACCTTGACTAACTCGTTGACCCTAGATGACCCGACCTAACATTTTTAATTAGCATGTCAAATTAATGTGGGAAAGGTATGACAAATTTGGGCGCGCTGCCACGCACCGTTCGTCCGCTATCCGCGAAAAACCTGAGGGGGGATGGTTGATGACCCCCCGAGACGGGACGGGTTAAGATCCGATGCGACAGCGTCACATCAAGCACCACACCTCAGGAGCAGGGCGTGACACAGGGTAGCGTGCTCTCACCGAGCCTCTTCCCCACCACGATTAACGTCATGCTTGCTGGTCACACCTCAATATTAGCTTTTCGCGGATTACGTGGCGATTCGGACAACAGAACAATACTTCCTAAAAGCCGTTAAAACCACTCAAACAGCTCTATGTCACATAGTAAAGTAATGCAAGACTTTGGGCTTGGCCCCTTTTCCACATACAAAATCGAACACAGTCGCATATAGTCGTTTCCGCGCCACACCCACAACATTGCTTAGAATTGACGGCAAAGCCATGGAACGGGTGAAAATTTTTAAGTTTTCAGGGTGCTAGAATACAACAGGATCATCTTACCTACCATTTGATAAAACCCGAGCAAAAAGTTAGCAATAATTCAAAACAACTGCATCAGAGCAGCCACAGGAGTCCACAGCACCACACCAGTAGCCAGTTTTCTAGTAACTTAAACACTCCTCTCCCCTTCGCTTCAGGAGAAGATAACAGCTGTGCCGCTACCACACTAAAATTAAATCCATTGGAAATCGCACGACAAAGCTCCGCTTTGCGCCAGACAGATTCGACAAGAACCGATTTGGGACAAACTGCGCCCATGTAGTATTCAAATTGTCGGGGCTCTCTCGGATCTTAACCTCACAATGTCAGCCACTGCAGCTCGCCCGCCCACCAGGCCGCTCTGGACCCTCAGTGAACCAAAGGTCGCGTACTCGCTCTCGGAAAATAAATCGGCTCTCACCTAGACGGAAATCCGTGGCACCCAGTACAAATTCGGCTACAGCAACAATCTCACTCGGATTCACAGATTCACACTCGGAAACAGAATTCACAGAAACACTCGGATTCACAGATGGATCGAAACACGAGGTCAAAGTAGGCATTGACATCACTGGGCCAGGCTTTCCAAAGTTTACCGGATAATTTCTCCATCTACTCCGCTGAAGCAATGGCCATTCTGGCCGCTATCTCAATTCTCGTGAGGCGCTAAGCTAGAAGCGTAGTAATTACTACGTTTCTGAGCAATCTGCAATCTCAGCAAACTGAGCGAATTAATTCGCTCTGATTGCAAATCCGTCCTTCGCTCAATTAGCAACACCCACGACTGTCCACATACAGTCATTAGCAGAATCCAATAAACCGTCGCGCGAAATGCAAACAACTTTTCCTTCCTCTGAGTACCGGGCGACGCCAACATCCCAGGAAGCGAGGAAGCAAATCGGCTAACAAAGCAAGCCTTTAATAGCATTTAATATTTACCCTAGCATGGCATATTCGGTAGACCATTGCAAAGCACTTCTACAACGCCATATAGATCAGCATTACCGGAACACATGGAAACAACACTACTCTACACAACATAAAACCAATTGCACACACACAATCAAACCAACGGTAGGCAAATGACACAACATCTATACTCAATCCCACCGTTAAAAGTAAACCATCCTCACTAGACTTACAACTGGCTGTACAAAACTAACACCACCTGAACTCCAGGATGACCAATACATACCACCTCACTGCGGCACCTACAACACCTCATTAAGCATGGGCCACATCCTGTCATACTGTAGATGCTTTATCGCTCCAAGACAGCCATTCCGTGCCTTCTGTCAAAAGGAGGGCATCACTCTGTCGCTTCCGTTGCTTCTGGATGACGAGCGTCCAAAACTCCCTCAATCGTTGTTCAAGTATCTGTGCTCCACAAAATTAGCAGGAGCATTGCAGACACTACACAACCAACACTTACTTCACCACGCAATGCATGCCCGCGATACACTCATAGGAATAACGCAAATAGCCATCCACGAGTGACGCCGGACGTACATGGACTAATTTGCTTTCCCGTCCGAAATAAATAAATAAATAAATAAATAAATAAATCCATACCTAGCGGTGCTGTCGGATGCGGCTGAGCCGATTTGCTCTAAAAACTTAACACAACGTAAAACTTGGAGGAACCAGCGCACGTAGATGATGAGCCAATTTATCCTGCAATTCATGGCCTAAAACGGCTACTCAGAGGCGCAGCGGACGTAGATGAGCCGGATTACCAAATACCGTGCTAACCTCACTGTGAACTCTGCATGGTAAGCTTAGGCCAACCCACCATTAACAACTAACGCGCGGCGGCCGGCGTGATAGGCGGTGCGGACAGTCACCTCCCCGTCCGTATGATAAAGACCCTCTCGGTGCTCTTCAACAAGAGCAGGCTAATACCGGCACCCTGGCAAAATGAACTTCTCGTCACTCCCGAAATCACACTCCCCACTCTAGCTATAAAATGTCTTGCGGAGGAGTAAAGTAAAACTGACATGACTTAGACACCCGGGAGATGACCCTTTCCCATCCCCTCGCCCTCAGCGCCTTAACGTTTCATATACTACCACGTATAACTCCTTTGCCGTAAATGTGCACGTGTCTTAGCTTTGCTTCCAGAGCACGCTCGCTTTAAAGGCGGGGCAAATGGCCTTTATGGTGCGACACGCTTCTAAAAATCCCCTAGGGTACACGAAACACGGTGCAAGAAGTGCGCGTCATACACGCGGCAGAGTGGAGGTCGGTGGTTATCGTTTGTTATTGAAGGTTATCGTGTGTGGAGATGACGTAGCCTAGCCGCAAACGGGCGTCATTTTATGTCAGGAATAATTTGTAGCAAGGCGTCAAATAACTTCATGTGAAACAACGCTGTAAGAATGGCACGTTCTAAACTCTAAGCTATTCACCTGGTAGGTACAATGTGATGCATGTTGTTTTCGGCACTTAAAATGACCACTGACGAACGTGTTCGTGGTAAGATGAGACATACAGGCTTTAGCTCAGCACGCATTTGAGATAGATAGCCGGGGGTGGGGATGGCCGAGTGGTTAAGGTGTCGGACTATGGGTACCAAAGGTCCCGGGTTCGACACTAGCGCCACTCGGGACATTTCCCAATCCCGCGGCCCACCGGCGAAACAGTGTGGGCGGCGCCATTAGCCGTGAATGTGCATAAAGTGTGTCGTGAACCACCCAATAAACGAGATAGATAGCCGGCCAGGTAGCTCGCCCACTCGACAACTGAGAAGATGTGCCGTATGGCGTGGTACATGAAGACAATTTACTGGCAATGGCTCCCACCGGGGACATTTCGCAGGCTATTCCTCAGCCGATATGTCGACAGTTCGCCGTTCTCTTTGTCGCCGAACGCCGAAGCAGGCGCATGGTTTAATGGGAGTCGGCTTTCTGTCGCGGTTGTCGTGTGAACACGGGGAATGGACACGGGACAACATAATCGAGGGGAAAATGATCGCCAGCGGGTTTTATGATAAGGTTAGCATACACGTACGACAGACCCCACTAAATTTCCCGGTGTACTGATAAACAGCGCCCGTTGCCTTCTTGTTAGCTATGGGCCCGTGTTGACGACAGGAACAGAGGTAGGAATTGCTTCGGCGGCCGATATACAACGCATGAGCATTTCAGTGCACATAATCTGGCATTTGTCAAGACGCGACGTCTAATAGGTGTACTCTTCATGGATCCTCGGCCTCTGATGAAGTCACGTGACATTTACAGCGCGGCGTTCTTCGCCTACGTTCCGAACATTAGCAGCGGCACCGGTTGTGGAGGCTGACGGAGAACGTGGCTGGCCAGCTTCAAGATACCAGCGCGGAGCAGCGCTCAGTCACGCCGTGTGAACCATCAGCCTGTGTGCAGTACAGAGCAGCTGCAGAGCCAGCAGGCCCGACGGATTTGGGTCAATGACGCGCACCTCGACGTGCGCCGCCAGCAGCGGATGGACATCCGGGTCGTCAGGGCAATGACCTGTGAGCCGCCAGCTCTGTGAAATTCGCCATCGCAAAACCGACCTTGATGGCTTCTAATGATGCAGATTATAGATATTAATTTCAAATTATAGATAGGACAGAATGGACGGCAGAAGCTTACAAGGCTCTGACAGGCAGGTTGGCTGTAAGTCGGAGGAGAGGCGTATTGACTGTCATTCCGAGGGTGGCAGAAGGTACTGAGTGGTACTGGAGACCAGTATAATGAATAATATGGTATACAAGCTTGGTATGAAAGACTATGTATGGTGTTTTTTATCTTTCCGATGATTCTTAGTGGCAAAATTAGATATGCTTAGCTTAGATAGGTTCGTTATTAGCAAAAAAAAGAAGAAGCTAAGTAGTAGGTACGAAGTAGTAGGTATGACGAGTTAGCTTCTGTGCAGCTATTCAGGACACAGGAAGCTAGGCTGGTCATGGAACAATGAAGCTTTTAAAGCAGAGCGAATTTCTGAAAAGGGACAGTACCGCTGATCCAAGTTTATGCAAATGCAAGACGTGTTAGAAACTCAATTGGAGAGTGTCCTCTCCAGTTACTACTCTGGAGGAAGCAGGCGACCGGCTTTCTGTCGGTGCGCGACGGCACTTTCGCCGGACGATGTGAGGTTTGCAGGAATCGTGATGGCATCCAAACATTAAATGCTAACGTAAATCTGAAAAGACTTCTAGAGTCGCAATGGAACTGGATTCACGTCATGTAACCTTTAATGCGTATTGCATCACGGTTTTCCTGGAATTTCTGTGCAATCTCCATCATGTGCGGAAGAATGCTGAAGGTGTGGTAATCACACTCTAGTATTATGTTGGCAATGGGTTTAAACTCGATCTTAGCTTGTTTTCTGACATGCGTCACGTGTGCATTATTCGTCACATGCTACAACTGACACGACACAGTACATCCCTGAGTATTTGTCTACCTCGTGGTGAAAATATCGTCCTTCAGTCAACAATCGATTAGTCAGGATGTGATTGAAATCGATTAGCATACAAATATGCGGCTTCATCACGATGGAGTCAAATCATAAAGTCCTTCTAATTTGCTCACTGACAACAAACTTGATACCGCAAGACGCTTGACGCTTCATGCTTGATGCGCATTCCCATTGTCTACTTGGATCACTCTAATTATAATGCGGACTATGCAAGAGAATCATCACACCTCATCAATAGACTAGGGTCTGATATTTTGCGACGTGGTTGGCATGCAGACTTTGTTTCGGGCACTGGGAAGCCGCAAATGACCTCAGATTATTTTAGGAAGCTCAAAATTGTGATCAAATGACAGTGGTAGATTGCATCGAGAATGTGCGCGAATTGGATGTTTGAACTATCCCGCCACTACTAGGGAAATAAATGCACAACAGAACACATTTATCTCCTCGTGATCTTCGTGATGCCACAGCATAGTGCGAATTAAACATCCGACGCGACACGCGAGATCGTGTGGTTATTTTCATATTATTAACCCCACTACGCACAGCTGTTGCCCACACACGATGGGCGAGCATGAGGCGCGCTGGCTGTATATATATATATATATGTGTGTGTGTGTGTGTGTGTGTGTGTGTATGTGTGTGTATATATGAATGCACGGATGTAGGTATGTATATATGCGCTGATGCGCATGCTGTGCACGTGCACATTTGTGTGGGGTGGGGTGCTAGCATTCGAGCCAAGTAGCAGCTTACCGACGACCTTGAGGTTGACTTGATAGGAGATGAGCGGCTGGCTGGACACCTGACACTCGTAGAGGCCCGAGTCGGACACCCGCGCGAACTTGACCATCAGCGTCCAGTCGTTGCGCGCCGCGTCGCGCGCCACCTGGAAGCGCGCGTCGTTGGTGTACGTGTCGGTGCCGGCCGTCAGGATGTGCAGGTCGCGCGAGCGGATCCAGGACACCTGCCGACACAGTCGCAGAGCTGGTGATCCAGGACACTTGACGACGCGGCCCAGATCTGATGATCCAGGACACCCGCCGACACAGCCGCATACTTGGTGATCCAGTATACCTGCCGACACAGTCCAGACATGGTGATCCAGGACACTTGACGACGCGGCCCAGATCTGATGATCCAGGACACCTGCCGATATAGCCGCATATCTGGTGATCCAGGACACCCCGACACAGCCGCAGACACGGTGCTCCAGAACACTTGCCGATACAGCCCAGACCTGGTGATCCAGGACACCGGTCGACATAACCCAAGATCTGGTGATCCTGGACATCTTCCGACACAGCCGCAGACCTGGTGATCCAGGACACCTGCCGAGACAGCCGCAGACCTGTTGGTCCAGGACACATGACGACACAGCCACAGACCTGGTGATCCAGGACACCCCCGACACAGCCGCAGACACGGTGATCCAGAACACCTGCGGATACAGCCGCAGACCTGGTGATCCAGAACACCTGCCGAGACAGCCGCAGACCTGGTGATCCAGGACACCTTCCGTCACAGCCGCAGACCTGATGATCAAGAACACCTGCGGACACAGCCGCAGACATAGTGATCCAGGACACCTGCCGGCACAGACGCAGACCTGGAAGGTTGCTGTCGGGCGCCTGGTGCCTATCGCGGCGTGAAATTATTATTCCGTGGCGTCCAAGCAATATATAGCTATTATTCGTGGACCACGAAAGACCAACTCTTTGTCATTGGTGACCGCCGAAGCAATGCTGTACGAAGTGTGCAGTGTGTAGTCAGTCGCTAGCAATGTGATATGCGAACGCATGTCAATCATAGCCTACTGATTAAAGGCGATCTGTATATCGAAAATGGGCCCACACACCTATCCTATGTAATGCCATACAATTCCACGCGGCGACAGGTGCGTTGCTCCATGTGTCTCGGCTGATATGGCTGAGACCCATGGAATTCACAGAAGGAGTGTCCCATGTGTGCAGCGAGATAGTGCTGAGGATGGCTCAGTAGCTCCAATGCCACTTCCGCCCCTTAGCGTGATGACCATAGTTTCGCGGTCAGATACGCCCGGCCTTATCGGCATTCAACAGGCAGCTGGAGCGACTCGGCTTATCGGTGGTGAGCACAGCTGGACACCACTTGCGGCACTGGCGTCGCCAAGAAGGGTGACAGCCCGCCCCCCCTGGATGGTCAGTGGGGGCCACCAGGCGGCATACAGCCTACAGAGGTCCCTGGCCTCATAGAGGGGTCCACATTATTGAAAGGTGGCCACCGGCCTGACAGAGGAGGCACTGAATCGCCAAGAAGGGACCCTGCGTCGACAGAGAGGATCCCAAACCGCCGGAGGACCCCGGACCGTCAGAGGGGCCCACAGCCGGTATGAAGGGCCCTAGGTCGATATGGGTCGAGACCGTACAGCGGGCTCAGTGTGTGATAGAGGAGGTCCAAGCTTTTGTAGGGGGACTCAGGAACGATGGAGAGTGTCCTGAGCGGTGACATAGGGTCCCTGAGTCGACGATCGGGCCCGGGTCGGAAGTGCGGAGCCACTGGGTCGGCTTTGGCTCACACTGATGGAGAGGGGTTCAGAACTGACAGCGGGCCTCAGGGCGATGGAGAGGCCCCCGAGCCACAGAGTACATCAGGACCCGAGCGGAGGGTACCTGGCGATACGTAAATGGTATCTAAGCCTATGGAGGTTCCCAGTATGTTTAATAATAATACAAATGGTGGCGTTTACATGGCGTGAAAGGGCATCCGCGCCATCGCCAGTCCAATTGAGTCCGTCAGCCGACCGCTCTGAGGGGCAGAGGTAGAACCGAGGATAAACTAAACGCATCCAGGAGCTTGTGTGGAAGGGGTCTTTGAGACCTGAAGACGTCCACCCTGAGGGCTGGTAAGGGTCGTGAAGACAAGAGCGAGCCCGTCGAGAGCTGGAATGCCCATCCCAACTTGAAAGACCAGTCTCAGCTGGAATGTGCCCGTAACAGCCGGTGAATATGCCTCTCTGGTCTGAGGGCCAGAGAGGGCTGGGATGCATTTCGGTTTGATAGGGAGCTTGGTGGATGAACAGAACCTCTACGAGCTGAAGACTAGTGATATTTCACCGCAGATCCAAAACAACCCCTAGATGAGAGCACGGCAGGGCCCTGAGGGACGAAAAGGATCTCATGAAAGTCAGAGAGGACTAGACTGGGATTCATCTGACGTTGAGAGTGGTTGTTAATGGGTGTCCAAGATCCCCTGGGAGATGAAGAACAATTTCGCTTGGCTAGCGATTGCTGTGAAGAATACCGAGGACCAGCCTCAGAGCTATAATTTCTTGAAACCACAAAGATTGTCGATAACTAGGAAGGACCCCTTGCAGTTTGAGATGTCCCTTGAGGGATAGCATATGGCCCTGAGAGTTAAGAAGGATCCTTAAGGCTAACGATGGCTGTCAGGAATACTGAGGGCCGTCGTCGAAATTAGAAACCACTTGAAGCTAGAAAGTCTGTCAAATACTGAAAAGGGCCCCTAGCAGGTGGAGAGGATCCCTGGCGATTGAAATGGTCACTGAGCGCTAGAGTGGACTGGAGTGAGATGTTCCAGAGGCTCGAAAGGGATCCCTATGAAACGAACAGGGCCTCCAAAAATATCAATGGAGTACTGAAGGTTTGGCGATGGTTATGAGGAATAATAAGAACCGGTTTCAGAGCTATAATGTCCTTGCTAGCTCGAAAGATTATTGAGGACTAGGAGGTTCTCGGAGAGCTAGAACAGATCTGATTGTGATGTTCTTGCGGCTTGGGGTTAAAACAGGGATGAACAGGGTCACTGAGAACTACGGAGAGTTCCGAGAGCTGGCGATGTATGCTATAACTAGTGAGGCCTGTCTCGGAGCTGCATAATTCCCCCGAAAGTTAGCCAGACGTGTCGAGGATTGGGAATGACCAAGGCAGGTTGGAGAGGGCTTCTGACGGGCGAATAGGCACCCTGAGAGCCATGCAAGACTGGACTTGGGTGTTCCTAAGCTTTGGAATTGGCACCTACAAGATCGGGACCTCTTGAGTACTAAGATAACTCGTGAGGACTGGCGACGTGTGCGAGGAATACCGAGGGTCAGCCTCAAGGATAGAACATCCTTGAGAATCATAAATGATACCAATGACTGGAAAGGTCAGCCCCTGCCACCTTAGCGACGGCGGTCGCCCGCACACATACATACATACATACATACATGCATGCATACCTAACATATATATATACAATGTAAGAGCATATTTTATAAATATAGCGGTGCTTTTAAAATATAGTAACCGTAATGCGATGAGTATCTGAAATGTGGCGGGGCCGTAGGTAGGTTGGAGGGCCATCTCCAGATGTTCGCTTCCCCTGGCCCAAATCATAGCTTCTGCACTGATTTGCGGCACAAGAAAACAACATCTTGATAAATTTACTGGTGATTGGCAGTATGATCACTCAAATTTAAAGCTCTCGTCTGCCAAAACCATGCAGTCACGCAGCGACTCCACTCCAGTTCGATCATGCAGCCACTCCACTCCATCATGAATCCGTAGTACAAAATCGGACATTGATGTTCGCTGAAGCATTACATATGTATTGGCTTTCTGTGGGTTATCGAATATACCGAGGGCGAAGCTGGGGGCAGTCACTGCTCGTTGGAATTCACCTACCGTTCCACGAAAGAATTAACTTGTTTTGCAAATTGTTAATAAAGCATAAACCACTGCGAAATCAATCAATACAATAAATGTGATTGGCATCACAGAGATGCAACTGAGTACAAAGATCATGAGATGCAACTGTTGCATACAGAGTGCAACATCTTGTACTCGTTGCACCACAGGATGCAACTGAGTACAAAGATCAACGATGTTGATGACGTTGGCGGAAGGCGAACTAATCCACTACTTCAGCTACATCCAAGAGGACTGCGGGGATCTTTACAAGGTGTAGGCAAGCGAACGATAACGGAGGAGCAAGCTGTTGAACGAGTGGCTGCCGAAGTGGAAGGGAGATGGAAAAGGAGCAGCAGGGGGAGGGGTGATTTCCACATATGTTCATTTCGTCTATTCCTATGTTATTTCCTTGTTCATTTCCCCTATGTTCATTCCTCTATGTTCGTTTCCCTATGTTCATCCCGTGTCGGCGCTACTGGCCACGCCAAATCTGCAGCATCGGCTGACCATTCTCGGACCAGCTGGCCTTGCTTGGTATTTTGATCAATCATCGAAAATGCATCATGATCCGGAAAATAATGATCACGTAAGCCAAGACACCATAAACGATCAGTCAAATTCATTCGATTTACATCGGACAGGTTCAGTGTCCTCTCGGTCAGCCGTGAAAATTTTGTCAACTATGCGATGCAGAAAATGAGGAAGATAGGGTACGAAACAATGTGGGTGTTTATGCGGTAGACGGGATGCGGGACGAGCAGAATGCGCGGGGGAGGGTGCGTTCTGCGCGGGGAGGGTGCGTTCGGCCCTGCCGGGCCGCTCACCGTCTTGTTGTTGAGCCGCTTCACCCTGCAGTGCAGGAAGGCCGTGGTGCCTTCGAGCGCGGTGACCGACCGCGGGGTTGTGTCGTCGAACACGGGCGACGCCAGCATCCGCCGCAGCCAGGCCTCGTCTGAAACCGGGCGGGTCACGGTCAGATCCGACCCCCGCCAGTGCTACAGCCCGTCATTACGGCAGTGCTACAGCTCGCCAGTGTGGCTACAGAGGCCACCGCCGCGTCACGGCAGTGCTACAGCTCGCCAGTGTGGCTACAGAGGCCACCGCCGCGTCACGGCAGTGCTACAGCTCGCCAGTGTGGCTACAGTTGCCACCGCCGTGTCACGGCAGTGCTACAGCTCGTCATCACGGCAGTGCTACAGCTCGTCATCACGGCAGTGCTACAGCTCGTCATCACGGCAGTGCTACAGCTCGTCACCACGGCAGTGCTACAGCTCGTCATCACGGCAGTGCTACAGTTCGTCAGTGTGGCTGCAGCCACTGGCCGACGGCCCGCAAACGTGTCATCCTCTGATCCCCACCCACCTGACCCCTACGGCAAAAAAATGCTGGGGGACGCTGGAGCGGTGGCTACCTATTTATTGATTTTCCATCCGACATCTTTCCATCGTGGCGGCGAGCAGTGGCAGCCATCTCAACATCATGTTCAAATGTCAGAATAGCGATGTCGCCTGCTAAGGGTCGATATTGTTCTCCCTACGTCTCGCTCCATTCCCCTCCCGCCTGTCTCACGATGGCTGGAGCTGGCGGAAGAGGCCAATGCAAATACCAAACTCGCATTGGCTGCACACACATCGTGGACAGTGCTTGAGAAACACGGCGGCGGGCAGAATCAATCCTGGCCACTTGCTGTTTACGCGGGCACGAGCAGAAGCTCACAATGCAGACATCGATATGCGGACTGAAACTCTTATGAGCTCACGCCATCGTTCCGTTCTATTGCATTGCTGAGCTGCACCATCAGAGCTGGTAGTGCCCAGTACTGCACGCGACATGTCGTGCGGAAGGCAGGGGGGGGGGAGGTCAACGCTTCATAAAGCGTCAGACTTCGCAGGAAGTCCACAAAGGACAAACGCGAGGCTTCTTTAGTGGTCACGAGCCAGTAATACCCTCGACTATGGAACCTTAGTTGGTTTTCAGGTGCCTGTGGTGGGTGTATAATTTGCCGGTCGAACGGTGATGAGCTGGGCGACACGCGTGCCTTCACCTCATCCACGACCCTCGGCCAGGTGATGAGGTGGGAGGCACAGGTCGCCATATTGTGCTGCATCGTCTTCAGTCGCCATGTTGTGCTGCATGGCGTTCAGTCGCCATATTGTGCTGCATCGCGTTCAGTCGCCATATTGTGCTGCATCGCGTTCAGTCGCCATATTGTGCTGCATCGCGTTCAGTCGCCATATTGTGCTGCATCGCGTTCAGTCGCCATATTGTGCTGCATCGCGTTCAGTCGCCATATTGGGCTGCATCGCCTTCTGTTGCCGTATTGTGCTGCATCGCGTTCAGTCGCCATATTGTGTGCATCGCGTTCAGTCGCCGTATTGCATCGGGTCGTTGAGAACGTTAGGAGGAGAGTGTGGTTAATATTTGGACATCGCAGGGTAAGTGTTGAATTTATTCATTCGATCATGGCCTCAAGTGGGGTCACAAATCATGGCCCGAAAAATAACCATTCCTCAAATGAATGTTCCCTCTGACCCTTCAGGTCAAACGGGTCAACGTCCCTGCCTAGTGCCGAGCATACAGAAGCCTGCAGTTGCAGTTTTCAGGGTCATTTCAGCATGCAGAGCATGCAGAGGCTTGCAGTTGCAATTTCAGTCATTTCAGCATGCAGAGCATGCAGAGGCTTGCAATCTTCAGATAGCATTTCAAAAGGTTTCGAAAGCTGCAGGTTTTGAGCATCACTCTCCAGCAACTAATGTCCGATTCTCCCAGCAACAAAAAATACGCTAAATGAACAAAAAATGTAGAGGTGCGTACTACCGAATACCAAACATTTCCGGAACGCTTTCCTCGCCGAAAGCGTTCTCTGTGTCATGACACTTTTTGATCGGTCTCCCCCCAATAAATTACGGTTGTACCACGGAGCGTCAACGGTTTTTACCGACTTCTTTATGAGAACACACACACACATATGTGTGTATATATATATATATATATATATATATATATATATATATATATATATATATACATGTACACATATAAACTTAGGAATACTGACATGGTTTGTAGGTAGGTTCATGACACCATCAAGAATATGACTCCTGGATCGAAATGGACGACGAAAAATGGAGTCAAATACCAATTAATTACGGCCAAAAAAAGATTATCCGACCCAACTTCCTCCGTGGCTGGGTGGTACTGCCTGAGAGATACGTTCCCTGAAATACACTCCCGTACGGGGAGTCACATGTCACGCCACGGCGGTCATTTGGGTAGTCTCAGAAAATAGTTCACATCCATGAGGGGTGTCACGAATCCCAATACGAGCGTCACCTGGGAAGTCACATTTTGAAATTTCCCATTGGGTAGTACTGACTGCAGGGAGGGACTTCTCACACATTGTGCAACTCTCCTGAGGGGAGTACATTTTTCAGTCATGGCGCTGAGCGACTACGGCAGGGTGCTGAGCGACTACGGCAGGGTGCTGTGTGGCTATTGCAGGGTACTGAGTGGCTACGGCAGGGTACTGAGCGACTACGGTAGGGTGATGAGCGACTACGGCAGGGTACTGAGTGGCTACGGCAGGGTACTGAGCGACTACGGCAGGGTACTGAGTGGCTACGGCAGGGTGCTGAGCGACTACGGCAGGGTACTGAGTGGCTACGGCAGGGTACTGAGTGGCTACGGCAGGGTACTGAGCGGCTACGGCAGGGTACTGAGTGGCTACGGCAGGGTGCTGAGCGACTACGGCAGGGTACTGAGCGGCTACGGCAGGGTACTGAGTGGCTACGGCAGGGTAATGAGCGACTACGGCAGGGTACTGAGTGACTACGGTAGGGTAATGAGCGACTACGGTAGGGTAATGAGCGACTACGGCAGGGTACTGAGTGACTACGGCAGGGTACTGAGCGACTACGGCAGGGTACTGAGTGACTACGGTAGGGTTCTGAGCGGGCATCGTCGGAGGCAGGGTTCAGCGCTGACGAAGAAATACTCTAAAACGCATCCCAGGCCGCAGATTTCCTGAAACATTATCAGGGAGAGTCGATTACACTGCGACCGACTGTGCGGCCGCAGGGGGCGACCAGCTGGTGAGCCCATTTTGATAGCTGGAAGGCTGCAGTTTAACACTTTCGCCGGGTGCTCTCTTTCTCCAGCACCAGCCAGCTCCTACGGAGGGCCATGGTTGTTTGTTGTTTTAAGAGGCAAACACCAGCCGACTGAGCCGCGACGGTCAGGTCACGAACACGACCTGCTGTCAGGTCGAGCCGTCAGCGTGCTGGCATACTGCGAGGTGTCTGCTTCGTCCCGGTCCCGTCTGTCGGCTGTGCTGTGTGTCCGGTCACCGGTAGCTGGACAGCGCATACGCATGTGTGTTGGCGGGCGGGGGGGGGGGGCGCAGCGGTTGTCGGGGGAGGGGGTAACAAGATCGTCGACAATTGCAACGTCTGCTATCAATCGCATGATGCGCATCGGACGGACGTGTGTGCAAATTGTACCTGCACATGACGTGTGTGTGTGCTCTTAGCACCTCTATAATTGCACTCAAATATGTTGCGGTTTTCCATAATAACCCGCGGCGATGCATCGTGAACTGTTTAATTAAAAACAGTCTGTGTTTGACTTTGACCCGAGGCATCAGGCCGGATGGAAGGGTGGCGCAAAGAGCAGAGTGAAGCTGCCTCCGGTGATGGTCTTATTTGCGAAGGAGCGATTATTGGGACGGTGCGCCCATTGGGTAGACTCTACCAGTGTTGGCGCGCACAAAACCACGTCCCAGAGTGCACGGCCTCGCTCTTAAGTTACGGCATCGCTGGGTGCTCTTATCCACCGCCTTGCTTCGAAGATATAGTTTGTTCCTTTGCTCAGACAACGTCGAGTCTAGCACCGGCAGCACCTGATGCGATTGGCAATTGCAGAGCGCCCACAGATTTGTCATACTTACGTGTCTTGCAGCCGCATATTCGGAACACGGCTGCCCACTTCCTGCACAAACGAAAACTACCAACAACAATTTTCAACAAGGAAAGGTAACATTCACACCGTTTCTGTGTTGAATTGCCATTCAGCTTATTTCGATTCCACATCGTCTGAGTAGAAATGTGAGCAGTGATGTGACGTTACAGGCGCAAACGATCGCTTTTCAGCATTGTCACAAAATCACATTGGAAAGGCCGCCGGTACAGGAATTTGGACGGTGACTGGCATTGGTTGTTTCGGTCCAGAACCTCGCAAATCACACAATGATCTATTCTTCAGCAGGACAAGTGCATTGGCTGACCAGATTTGCTACCCTTGTATCTTGGGGGAGGGGGCGCAAATATTTATGCAGGGAATTATTTCCAGGAGGAACGCGTCGTAATTGACAATTTTTCATTTAATTTATTCGTCAAGTCATCAACCCGGTTTTTCATTGGATTTCAGTGGTGCGGAAATCCGTCTCCTTAATCTACGTAGCTACTTCATAGAGCTCTCGTTATGGAGAGACGACACGTCCCCCCTACCAAGACGAATCGGAAACAAAATGTACCTGATTTCAGTATCCATATATGTCAAATTTTAGGGAATAAACGACATGGGTAGATTCAGCACCAATAAGAAGGCGAATGTGTAATAGTTCATTCCATAGAATCCTGTTTGGCTGAACTCAGATTGCAATTCATTTCACTTTCTTTGACTTCCTGAATCAACTGTTTTGATTCCCAAAGCAAACACCACAACAAACAAACAACTTCAAGAGTTATATCGCCAACTATATTTCACATACGGTTTTTATTTATAGCGTATATAACCAAATGCATCAATGCTGAACTCGAAGTCGAATTAGCTAAGAAATATGAAGCAACTTCCCTAAGCCAGCTTTGGGACTCCCCATGATAGGAGTAGGGTCTGTTGATTATGACAGCATATGTAAGCAAAAATAATAGCGGGAAAATTCGCCATTCGTTTCACAACTCAGACTTGAGTAGCTTGCAAACTACGTTACAAAATGATCAGGTACTGATCATGTTGTGATCAGTACCTGTACGTTTATTTACGATAACTGAATTTCGAGCGGCCGGTTTTACCGCAATGCAAGCAGCAAGTTACTTCAGCATTAGTTGGAAGACCTGCACGCTGGGTGTCACGTGAGATACTTTCAGCTTGTTCTGGATTTTCAACTGCTTGATTCGCCATAAAATCCCAGCCGCGTATGGTGGTGAACCGGCGGACGCACTGCCCGTCGAACGTACGCTCGGGTCCGCTCCCTCGCCCGGGGAGTACTGGTGGTCACGTGCGCCGAGGCCACACAGCGTAGTTGCAGGTCCCCCCGTCACTCCCCTCTCCTCCCCCACCACGCCCTCACACACGAGACAGGGGAGCAGCGATGAGGAGGTTTGGGACCCGCCCCGCAGCGGCCGCAACTACGCTACGGACTGCCACCGGGGCACGGACAGATCAGTCCGACACCGCGCTCAGGAAAGTAGCGATGCAACCGCACGTCTGTTGCTTCGGGAAACACCCCGCGGACAGGCCGACGCGTCTTCGCGACAAACGCATCCAACTAACTAGGCAGCGGGTTAAACTTAAGATCGGCAGCTTAAGTTGGCACTGCCGCGTCCGCAGCAGCAAGACCGCGGCTGACGTGAGGCAAGACCGCTCTCAGGCTGTCCAGTACGTCACTGGCGGTACACTGGCGGTACACCTGGGTACACGGTACACTTGGGGCGGCCGGGCCGACGCATCGGAGACGTCCAGAGCGACCCCGTCCATGCACAGAGGGCCGTCTCCAGCGACCCCGTCAATGCACAGAGGGCCGGCGGTCCAGGGCCGCACCACAGAAGAACGGCTGCATCGCGCTGCAGTGTGTGAAGTCCGCCAAAAAACCGGCGAAACGGCGCCGTGTTTCCAGCACAGCTTAGCAGAAGCACGGTACTGGACCGTGATGATCTTCATTTTTCACCGCTGTGCAAATCGGTTCACATCCGAAATCACATTCAGCAGTGCTAGTTTATTCGGCACACCAGATTATGAAGCCACGCTTTACCTCTCACCTGCGTGGCTGTGGTTCCTTGGCAGCCGCGGCAAATCTGTCGATTTCAGTTGATACACTCACCTGTACTTTTACAAATAGAATATTCCAGAATCTATGAAAACCACACCAGCTTGGTCTTGATATGGCTTGGCTTGCAATCACTTAACAATGTCATCAATGGCATTTGTTCTCGACTCTCTGTTTAGTGTTAATCTGCAGCTTCATGAAACCCCTTCTCATTTTCTGCTGCTCTATTTACGGTAGCGCTGCTCACAGCGCATTCGCCACCGCAACGCACTCGGGGACGAGTAGTCTAATGTTCAGTTGCTCGTTTCACAATCGAAAGGTTGTGGGTTCGAGCCTCACCTGTCGCTACTCTTCGCCCGCAACCAATCGGCGTGAGAGATTGACGACGCTGCATGACTCAACGGTCAATGTGTCGTAAAAACCAATAACCAACCGACCGCAACACACTCTGGTCTTGGCTCCACTCGCCGATGGCTAGCCTTGCAGTATAGTCATGGTCAATGTTGCGTTCATTCGGCATGGAATAGCATGGCGTGCACGGTCCTGGCAGCCGTAGCCATGGCAACCACCGGCCGGCACCTACCTAAGGAGATGCTAATAATGTGTCTGGGATAACCCTTCTGAAAAACAATTCAGGAGCCTCCGGAGCTTCCAGCAGCTCCGTCGTCAGATGGTGTATTAAAAGAGAAGACAATTCAGTTTTTTTAATATAAAAACCTTATTAAAAATAAAACCATAAAAAACTTACTTGTCTTCTATTTTAATATGCGATCTTACGACTAAGCGGCTAGGAGCTCCGAAAGCTCATGAATTGTTTTTAAAAAGTACCATCCCAAAAATTGTATCATCATCTTTGAAACCCTTTAATATGTCCGACAAAAATTAAGAAGATGTTACTACCGCGTCCCGGTCCCAGCGTACAGCACCCTCGACATAGCTACCGACACTGATCTCGGCACAGAGCTGTTGAAGCTGTGCCCGACACAGCTGTCGACACTAGTCTTGACATAGCCGTCAAAGCTGCCTAACACAGCTATTGAAACTAGCCTCTACACAGCTATTGAAACTAGCCTCTACGCAGTTGTTGTCATGAGCCTTGACACCGTTGTCCAAATCAGCCTCGAGACAGCTGTCGAAGCTAGTTTTAGCACAGCTGTCGAAACTAGACTCGACACTCCTGGTAGCATTAGCCTCGCAGCACACATATGGGGAGGGGAAGGAAAGGGGAAGAGACAACACAGCTGGAAACATTGGCCTGAACACAACTGCAACCACCAGCTTCGGGCTAGCAGGCCCTAAAGAGCTGATTCTACATTTTCGGGTTTCGGGTACATGTGTGGTCATACCTATATATTATACAGGTAAGGTCTCTACCGATTAATAGCAAACCCTATTTCGGTTGTGGGATGCATTTCACGTCTTCCATCTGAATGAATTTCGCTCTCGACATTTGAACCAACAGGATCACAGTTCGTTATCCTGTCTTTCCTCTTGGACGGCCTTCCCTTGTGGACGAACTCTTCTTGTGGACGGCATGTTGTTGAGGTGGAGTTGGCGTTCGCGCGTATCTGTACATTTTTTTCTCTTTTTCCGTGATGATTTTGTTGTGCGCACGCTCTCTTCTTCGCTGTATCAGGCCATCGGAGCCCTTAAGATAGGGTGGGTGTGGTGTTCCGTGTTACTAATTTGACGGGCCCAAGTGGTTCAATGCTTTGGACATGCATTACTTGACTGACATCTCAAAAACACTCAGTGTTAGGTGGGAAGACTCCGAATGGGAGCTTGGAGCGATTTTATCTATCAATAAGTGAATGGGCAACAGCCCCTTGCAGCTAGTTTTTAGAACCTACAAATGGTTTCCGAAAGCTCGAGGCGGATCCGACACGGCGAAATTCGCCATGCTGGGCTTCTGGGCCGGCACTGGGTTTCTGGATCGCCGATTTATATATATATATATATATATATATATATATATATATATACATATGAAATATGTATATATATATTTAATATATATATAATATATATTAAATATATATATTTAATATGTATATAATATATATATATATATATATATATATATATATATATATAAGGCATCAATAATTGCACTTATTTGCTTTGTGGCTTTGCAAGATAGTCCGACTATTAGATTCCAAGGCTTAGGGAGAGGGGCGAGATCTAACTATCATTACCCGACACCTAAATGAACTTGCCACATTGAGTATTGTGCTGAAACGTATTCTACAGTTCCGCCAATTCATGGGCGGAACTGAGTATTGAATATTGGTTGACCATATTGAATTCATCAATATGATCAACATGATCGATGCGCCCTAAAGCCCAAATAACTAAGTTCGGCCAATTCATGGGAATTGCTTGTTTCACTTGATGAATTTTAGGGTAGATGCGTAACTCAAGTGTGTGTCTCAGATTTTTGACTCCGTAACATTTATTCAAACAAATATTTAGAAAGAGAACTAAAAACATATTTTATCTTGCCGCGATTTAATCTTTGACCAGGCCACGGAGGAGCCATCCTGCCCGACGCGTCGAGCAGGTTTGGAGATTGCCTATCTTCACGAGTTGGCGTGGCTAGAACATCACCCAGTGGATTAGAATATCGACAGGCGGAGAGGACGAAAAAGTAGGAGAAGCAATGATGTCCGAGGTCGTCCACCGCAGATCGAAATACTCGCCTTCCATCCGAGTATCCACAGTTCATTCGTAATTTCATCACAGCCAACCAATAAGAAGCGCTGGCATGGCAACCCCACGCAATTAAGGGATCTCCCTGTCGGCGAATCTTTTCTTCGCACTATCCTACGTCTTTCATTATTAAACGGTCGTGAAAATTAGAAGCCGAAAGATAATCGGGTCCTCCTGCCCCTGCACTAGCCTCATCAGCCTGCAGATGATGCAAGCAAAGTTTGCAGACGTTTGCGGCTTACGTGACGCGCGCAGAATACCAGGGCTGGTTATACTCGAAATCGAAGTATATTCGAAGTAAATTGGCGGCTGTGTCAGACGATTTCGAGTTCACTGCCACCTCGGCCACTATGGTTCCACCGAAGGCTCACAGGTGGACAAAACATTTATATTTATTGGGGATCCGATGTTAATCCGTCCCGTCTCGTGGGGGTCTCAACCGCCCCCCCCCCCTCAGGTTTTTCGCGGATAGCGGACGAACGGCGCGCGGCAGCGGGCCCAGATTTAGCATACCTTTTCCCACATCAACTTGAAATGCCGATTTAAAATTGTTAGGTCATGTCATCCAGGGTCAACGAGTTAATCTAGGTCAAGTGAGGTCACCTCCAAAAAAGTTCAACCAGACGTCACGCTTTAACGGATACAGATATTTAAATGAAACTTTCAGCATTTGCTTATCTTTACGGACGCAACAAAACGTATGTGTGGAACTTTCCATTTTGTTTTCGTTTTTGACTACATATAAATGTTGCGTATTTGCCAAATTGCGGTTGAAGTACAGGATTCTGGCTAAAGTAAGGATTTTTAATTAGTGCAAGTTGACTTCCAACAACGTTTCTCGGTCTGCTCTACCCATTGGAAAAGGAAACTTAAAGAAAACTTGAAAACTCAAAATGTTGAAATAAAAACAATTATTTTTGGGGGGCCAAAAAAAATATAGCCCTGGTCGATTTCGCTGTCATTTTCTCATTCCATATACATTAAATTTTTCATATGTCCCCTAAAATGAATTCCCAGAGTCAAAAACATAATGTAAGTCGTCAAAAGTAGTGAAAATCTAGCTCAACTGGTGACTTCAATTTTGGGGGGAAATCGTTTTGGAGGGTGGACCCGGACCCTACTCGTCAAGCGCTTTCCGATACCACCTCTTTCGTTTTCGTGCGATACTTAGTTTGGATTCAGAGGGGGTCTTCAACCGCCCCCCCCCCCCCCCCGAGACGGGGTGTGAGGATTTGACCGGAAAGACGGCGCGGGTTAATCCAGCAGCGAAAAGCCACCGCATCCAAATTCCGCATGTTACATCGCAGACCCTGATGTCTGCAACAATTGCATGAGATTTCTCTAAAGAAGCAAATACTTTTTTATCCATCATTTTGGGCTCGAACTGCTCTGAAAGTAAATCAACTAAGGGGAAATATCGACATGTTAAGTAGTTCTTCAAATAATTTTAATTTTCACCCATATCCTTCCTAGATTCGAATCTCGCTTTCAGACGTTACCTTAACTTTAAATAAATATCCCCTTCAACAACAAAAACAACTACCACGGGATTTACACCTGGTTCGTCGAAAGGCAAAGTTCAGGTGATACAGATTAATTTATGTTCATCTGTGTATTTCATTGTGACGTGGGATAAGGCAATTATACAACTCGTGGCATCAAAACTCCTTCAAACCACTCGTCTTCGACTCGTAGTTAATGTGTATTGGTATATTCACCCGTGGCGTAATATATATATATATATATATATATATATATATATATATATATATATATATATATATATATATATATATATATATATATATATATATATATATATGTATATTTATATATATATAAAAACATATATATATATGATCGGTGCCACAACATACATATAAATAGCTGTACTGACATAGGCAAGGATAAGAAATGTGTGCTAGAGAGAGGTCCACTCTCACTTAAGGAGGTAGAATTAAATAATTTCGACAAAGCATTTAACCGCGACATGAAGCCAGTGAATGAATTTGATTGGCACACAATTGATTCAATGAATCTTACATTTATATACCATTTAAACATGTGCAGGTTTCAATACGATATCAATCGTTACCTGCACTAAATTTCCACGCTCAAAACAATTATCCCCACTTGCGTTGCATTACCTCTTCAAGTTATCGTTAACTTTCCGTGTACATACCTGGCTCTGCGCACTATGTCAAGCCGTTTCCAGTCACACCAATCTTCGTAGTGCCCCTTGATGACCGGGCCACTGCGGTACAGTCGTAATTACGCAGGACGCATGCGCCTAAACGGCGCCATTAGTCATCACAGGTATTAAACGAAATGCTCACAACACTCCGTACGCCCCAACCGTGCGCACGGCAAGTGCTTAGGCAAACAGCGTGTGACTACAAATCACGTGCCTGACAGTCGCCACCTTATCAAGAGCGGGGTCATACCCAGCCGGTGTTGGAGCACTTGACATTTGACGACAGGCTTCATAAGTTTGCAGAACTTGACTGGGCTTAGAGCGGCTTCCGCCAGTATTGCAGACATGCGGGCAGCGCTAAAGTTCATTGCTATGTGATAATGCTGCCCCGTACTTCGGTTTCTGTCCGTATGGATGGAGGCCCGCAATCAGCAGCCGCTTCAATTCCCGGTCGTCTTTGAGCGGTGCATAACAATGGCACGTCCAGTTTTTATTTAAATACGAAATTCAATGGAAATTCAAACAAGAAATTAATTTTGCCTTGCTGCTGTTGAACATGAGAAAATCCGCACCGTTAGTTGGAATTTGGAATGTCATGGGATTCCACGGGGTAAATTTTCCCATGAGAAATTCGTGTTGGATTTCACATAGGAAGTAATCACTGCTAGCGAGGGAAGAGAGGGGAGGGTTAATTGACCTTCACGACTACCCGTTGTTGTACTGTTGCTGCTTGGCACAGCTGGGACAGTTGAGTAGTTTTAGGTCCTAGCTGGGATCGATTCACTTGGGGGTGTCGTGTTGCTTGCCGCGTACCAATTTGACTTTTCCCCCCGAGGTATTATCAAAGGAAATAGAGGGTTTCGTTCTGCTAAATAATCTATCAGTTCAATTGTTCATGACAGCACAGATCTTGAGCATGCATTTCCGAAGGTTGTCTTTTTTATTTGCATGACGTGAGGCTAAAATGGCCACGAGCTAATTGTGGATGGCCTTAATACATATCTGTCTGTCTGTCATATTCGATGCTTAGGCATAGGTCATTGCATAGTTTGCTTTATCACACATGTAGCTGATTTTAAGCAGTCAGGGCCGACACCTGTATTCTCTCTCGCGAAAGTCATTCAAGATAGATCGATCTCGCTGTTGCATGCAGTTTTACTTACCGGGTTTGGACGTACTTGAGAGCAGTTATTTGACGCGCAGTGTATGTACACCACCTGTTGTATAAGTCACATTTTTAGAGCAAGCAAACTCAGCGAGTTTGTGAATTGGTGACAGGTGAAATTGCCTATAGACAGATATAAGGTCAGGGGTGCCAAGCATTTGACAATCTGTGGGCGAGAGGTGCTGGTTACCAATGGCAGAGCAGTGTGTCCTGTGCTGGAAACGTCATATAATTGATCAATAGGGGCAATATATTAAGTGAGACATACAAAGGAGCTCACCAAAAGTATCGACATCTGACAACCATGACTTCGCTGGGGATCCTAGAAGTCGCAGGACTTCTTAGCTCTCCCCAGCTATCTTAAGGTACGCAACCGCCCAAATATTGACAGAAAATACAATGCATGATTTTGCGTTTCTTCGTTGTTCATCACCACCATCACATCCTGGCGGGAGCCATGACTGCCACAGCTCAATGTCCAGTTGCTCGCGCCTGCCGTGTGTGTGTCGGTCCAGGTTCGACCCGAGTTGGAATGTACCGCTTGCCCAGGCAGGCGGAGGGCTCGTGGCCAGCGGCCGTAGACTATCTTAATAGGCGACTTATACTGGCCGGACCGCAGCGTGCATGGTTTATCGTTTCAGCGGTGAACACAGGGGGCTGTTGCTGCTGCCGCACGTGTGGCTGCTGCCCCCACCCACCTCATCAACACAGCCGGCAGCACCGCCGGCACAGGAGTCGGTTGGTTATTGGTTTTACGACACATCGACCGTTGAGTCATGTGGCGTCGCCAAACCACCGCCGATTGGTCGCGGGCGTAGAGTAGCGACAGGCGAGACTCGGACCCACAACTTGCCGATTGTGAGACGAGCAACTTACCCCTAGACTACTCGTCCCCGTCGGCACAGAAGTCGACGCCAGCCTCTGCCACATGTGGCAACATCAACTTCACACGCGAACAGCTATTGGCACCAGTGCAGCTAGTGACACCAGCGCACACCACCTGCATAGGCACAGCCGTGACCCTGGCCTCATGCTTTGTTTGGGGTAAAGAAGATCTCGTGCATCCGTTCTTTTCCATACCTTGCTTTCCAGCAATTTTCTTGGTCCCTTTTTTCACTGCTATGCCTGCCATAGCAATCGGTTGCTGGAATGCATATACTTAGCCTCCTCAGTGATTGGTGTGATATATTTAAATTCAACACATACATTTTTTGGCAAGAGGGACAGTTTTTGTCCTGATATTTCAATAGTAGCTAAGATTACACCTTGAGACCGACTAGCACCCATCATTCGGTGATAGAATTGGTACGAGTCTGAAAATAACATTTAATAACACCATGCACCAATGTTTCTAGACGTCTGGTAAGCAAACTTACTTCGAGATAAGAATACAGCAATTCGCACTTATCCAAAGAAAAATCCGACATTTTTTTCAAGCTTAATTGCAGTGAAACATAAATTATACACTAAAATAATCGGTCGATGCGCCCTAAAACCACAATCACACACACACACACACTAAAATAATCATTGTGGGGAAAACTCACTTCCATGAAGAGCTGATGCCATTCACCTTCCTGATACATCATTCAGCTTGATTTTTGTCCAATTTATTTTGATCTCACACATGCAAAATGCACACAATTTCAAAAGCCGCTATCGAAGCTTTCGTGCAAACCACCATATGAGATGTGGATGAGGTGTAATAGGTAAATGCAATCTCAACTTGTCCGAAAGGGCATATGGAACCACAGGCTTAAATACAGTTTATAGCTGTCGACATCAGCCTCCACCCAGCTACCAGATGTAGCCTCGATACGCTACCAGACAGACAGACAGACAGACAGACAGACAGACAGACAGACAGACAGACAGACTGACATGTATTAAGGCCGTCTGCAAATAACTGGTGGCTATTACAGCTTCACGTCATACAAATAAAAAGTGGTCGGCAGAAGTATCAAACATTCAGATATTATCTGCAAGCTGTTATAAAAGTATACACATAAAATGGGCGCCAAGTGCCCCCACAGTCCGGGTTCCTACGTGACGCTTTAGATGCGTTCCAAACATGGGGATAGGTAGCCTCGTCAGGTGGGGCGGCAAGGCATACGGACCTCTGGTATTTGTATGACGTGAGGCTGTAATAGGCACGAGTTAATTGTAGATGGCCTTAATACATGTCAGTCTGTCTGTCTGACAATACAATAATGTCTAGTCGCGCGACTACAAAAATGTCGCTTGCTCATGTCGGTTCGCGATCTGAGCGCGTGCAGATCGCTGTCCTTCCTGGTGGTCCTGTCACGTGTCTGTGATACCAGAGCAGATTCACAGGCAACGCACATTGCGCAGCAAGGTCACCGTATGGTACTGCATGAGGTCCCGTGCGCTGAAGCATCCCATGTTCTCGAGCAGATCCGATACATGATCAAGTTTGTGCGGCATGACGTTTCTTTTGCTGCGTAGTTAATAATGTTTTGGATGCGAGACAGACTCTTTTGCGCTCCATTGCCGTACACCGAAATACAATATCGTATCTGCGAGAGTACCAGGGCATTGACTAAAGCGGAGATGACAGCGGGCGGCACATAAGTCCCTAGATGCGAGGGACCACTCGAAGTACCCAAGCAGCGCCTAGTGATGGTGGAGACGCGGGAGTCCCGGCTGAGAGAGCAGTCAAGTATTAATCAGATATTTTTAGCTTCCGAGATGGGAGTTTGATTGTGATCGCGATATTTTACGGTAGTTTCAGGGGTATGACGCAAATTTTGCTGACTTCTCAGCAGCATCAGTTCAGTCTTTCCGGCATTCACTTTGAAGCCGTTTGCATGAAACCAAGGTTCAGGACAGGCTAAAACATATTCCATCCTCGTAACGATATTTCGAGATTCAGACTTCTTGCCACAAAAACATTTTTGGGTGTCGTCCGCATATTGGACTACCACTGCACCTTCAACGAACAGACTGAGGTCGTTGGCGAGGATGCAGTGGAGGAGCAGACCGAGAGCAGATCCCTGAAAGACACAAATGCCGTTGGGAAGCTGAGCATACTCTTTGAGATTGCCCAGATTGTCAGTGAGGCTGACACTCTGGGTATGATCGCAAAGGTATGCGGACAACCAAAAAGTGTCGAAACCGTCGATAATTAATTTATTTAAGAACCTCAAGTGATCAATCACATGGCAAAGCATTTGCTCAAGTCCAGCAGGCAAAGAAGGGATAACTCACCTCGGTCATTGGCGGATAGGATATGATCGGACATGGAAGTCAGCGCGGTTTCTGTCGAGTGACGTGGACGGAAACCGTGCTTGGTTGAGGACAGGAGGTGGTTTTGGGACATGTAATTGTAGAGCTGCTGGTGAATGGCACGCTCGACAATTTTGTCAATGACAGGAACTATGGAAATAGGACGGCAGTTGGAGGCGCTGGTAGGATCGCCCCACTCAAAGATAGGATGAACGAGGGAGTGCTTCTAGGATCGAGGAACATCAGAAAAGGACATGCTGGAGTTGGCCAAATGCAAGACTACCGTGCTGATCGCGTTAAAGGTCAGGCGCACCATGTGTGTGCTGACTCCATCCTCGCCGCAAGCCGACGAGCCACTCATCCACAGGATGACGGTCCTCAGCTCTGACAGCGTTAGAGGTGCCACCCAAAACGCACAGGAGCCAACACTTGGTAGACGGCATGCTAGGTCTGACATCTCTCCCGACTCTCTCACCTCACTCGCAACATGCGGACCAATGCCAACGAAATAATTGTTCAGTTCATCGGGTGTGGCGTCGGACACCTTATGGACGGGCGTACTACCACTGACGGTGGATCTGATGTGCTGCCACATCGATCGAAGTCCGTCCTCCTGGATGCGCCGCTGAATGTCATTGCGGGTGTCACGGTGTATGGCGGACCGTACGGCTCTGTTTATGATGACATTCTGGTGACCTGTGACCGTGTTCAGCCAACGTTCGCGACGGCGAGACGTTAGGTCTTTGGTGGGGTCGACGGAAGGGGCGCTAGGATTGCGAATGGACACGGCTCTGACCGGGGCATGGGCGTCAAAAATCTGTAGAAATACACTGAGAATGCAGTTTCAATTTTGAGTGACAGTCGGTGATGAAAACACATTATACCAGTCAGCGTTGATAAGGTGAGCATGAAGCGCAGCTTGGTCGACCCGGTGGAGACAGCGAGACCGATTTGCTGATCGGCGCGGGCGAGAGCGAGGTACGCTGATCGAGGCACGAATAAAAGTATGTGGACTAAAATGACAGAATTGCGTTACGCAATGTTTCACAGAGGCAGGACAATTCGTAATTAACACATCAACGTCAGGCGCCGCCCCTACACCCCCAGCGCCTCGCGCGCCTGCCAGATGCGCGCCTGCCACGCCTTGTCCGGCGTACTCGGCCGCCAGAGCTCGCTGATTGGCTGCCGCTCGGGACGGCTGACCCAGAGCCCACGGGCACGTGACCAGCAGGCGACTGGCGCTGACCAGGTTCAAGGTCACCCGGAGCGTCAAGACACGAAAGAGGCGAGCGGGCCGACGATGGGCGAACGCCACAGACAACACAAAATAATGCGGCCCAAAGGATAATACTCTTGTCACACTCAAGGGGTACAGGGCGGCAGAGAACGACTCTGCCAATTCAATCCGTGCCCCTGAACCTCGCGGCTGGTACCGCGTGATGGTCGTCGCCGGCGGGGGTCGATGATCGTCACAGGAACGGACGTGGGGCACTTCGCTCTTCGCATGCACACGCAGGGCACTCGAGGAGAGGCACAGGCGGCGGGCTGGGCTGGGTAGCGGAGCGCCGGCGCGTGACCCTCGCTCGGCGCGGCACACGGCCAACTCACGAGCAACAGCCTCGACGCAGCTGCCGGCAGCAGCTTCAACGCAGCTGCCGGCAGCGGCCTCGACGTAGCTTCCGGCAGTAGCTTCGATCCAGTTGCCGGCAGTAGCCTCGACATAGCTGCTGGCAGTAGCCTCGACATAGCTGCCGGCAGTGGCCTCGACATAGCTGCTGGCAGTAGCCTCGACATAGCTGCCGGCAGTAGCCTCGACATAGCTGCCGGCAGTAGCCTCGACATAGCTGCCGGCAGTAGCCTCGACATAGCTGCCGGCAGTAGCCTCGACATAGCTGCTGCCAGTAGCCTTGACCCAGCTGCCGGCGGTAGCCTCGACATAGCTGCCGGCAGTAGCCTTGACGCAGCTGCCGGCAGCTGCGTCAAGGCTACTGCCGGCGGTAGCCTCGACATAGCTGCCGGCAGTGGTCTCGACATAGCTGCCGGCAGTAGCCTCGTCATAGCTGCCGGCAGCTGCCTCGACATAGCTGCCGGCAGCTGCTGGCAGTAGCCTTGACGCAGCTGCCGGCAGCAGCTTCGACGCAGCTGCCAGTCGAAGCCGTGACCGGCACGCGCAGATTCACAGTGGTGACGGAGGAAAATTCAGCTGCGATATCACCAGACGGAGAACGAGACCACAAAATGGAGCGCCTTTTTTGTGCTGTCCACCGACTGCAGACATTTGGAACACAAACGGCCGGCTGTCACATTTGATAACTCAGCCGAATCCGCACGGTCCAAGATATTTGCATATGCATGTCGGTATTAACGTTTGTGAGCAAAGGTGGATGCTGAATTCAATAACTGGAAGGTTATGCTGTATTTTATTTTCAGTTCAGTGTTAACAATCACCTTAGCATGTGTATAACATTGGCGAGCTTACTTATTAAAGTTACCTTGCTCTTGTACAACTTTTCATTTTTAACGCTAGTGCACGCCTTACATGAACATAGATGGTAGTCCCGATCTACCCTGACTCCAGGTTCTTATATGACAAGTTTGACTGCCAAGACCGTGTAGTATAGTTTTTGGAAGTTCGAAGCCGAATCAGGGTGATATGACCCAGAAATTCAATAGAAACACGCTTAATATTCCAGAGCTTAACACACTTGGCATTAAAGAAAACAGCGCTAGCGGCAGTGGCACTGCAGCGAACCGACACTGGCGGTGTATGTTGTGTAGTTGTTCGTCCACGCTGGCAGTGTATGCTGTGTAGTTGTTCGTCCACCACTACACAATCCAGCCACGCTGGCGGTGTATGTTGTGTAGTCGTCCGTCCACACTGGTGGTATATGTTGTGTAGTCGTCCGTCCACACTGGTGGTGTATGTTGTGTAGTTGTTTGTCCACACTGGTGGTGTGTGTTGTGTAGTTGTTCGTCCACGCTGGCGGTGCTTGTTGCGTAGTTGTTCGTCCACGCTGGCGGTGTATGTTGTGTAGTTGTCTGGCCACGCTGGCGGTGTGTGTTGTGTAGTTGTTCGTCCACGCTGGCGGTGCTTGTTGCGTAGTTGTTCGTCCACGCTGGCGGTGTATGTTGTGTAGTTGTCTGGCCACGCTGGCGGTGTATGCTGTGTAGTTGTCTGGCCACGCTGGCGGTGTATGTTGTGTAGTTGTCTGGCCACGCTGGCGGTGTGTGCTGTGTAGTTGTCCGTCCACGCTGGCGGTGTATGCTGTGTAGTTGTCTGGCCACGCTGGCGGTGTATGTTGTGTAGTTGTTTGTCCACACTGGCAGTGTATGCTGTGTAGTTGTCTGGCCACGCTGGCGGTGTATGTTGTGTAGTTGTTCGTCCACGCTGGCGGTGCTTGTTGCGTAGTTGTTCGTCCACGCTGGCGGTGTATGTTGTGTAGTTGTCTGGCCACGCTGGCGGTGTATGCTGTGTAGTTGTCTGGCCACGCTGGCGGTGTATGTTGTGTAGTTGTCTGGCCACGCTGGCGGTGTGTGCTGTGTAGTTGTCCGTCCACGCTGGCGGTGTATGCTGTGTAGTTGTCTGGCCACGCTGCAGCGGCCGGACGAAATACGTTTCCAGTTGAGAAAGATGTGCTAAAGTGCGGCGGCTGATGGCTTCAGTAGCTGCTGCCCTCTCAGGCGCAGCGTCATCCACCATCGGCCGCTGGACGGATAATGTAGGCATCAGTCAGGCTCAGCTTTGGATATTTAGCACTCGCAAGCCGTCCTGCTGTTCCAATACTGGACGCACCGTCGTTGCTTTTAGCAAAGCCAAATGCTGACGGTAGCCAGGCGAGTTCTGGATCTGCTGGGAAGTTGCTGCGTGGAGCTGAGCCGACACTGGAACTGAGCTGACACTGGATCTGAGCCGACAGTGGAGCTGAGCCGACACTGGAACTGAGCCGACACTGGAGCTGAGCCGACACTGGAGCTGAGCCGACACTGGAGCTGAGCCGACACTGGAGCTGAGCCGACACTGGAGCTCAGACAACCCGCCACGGCACGGAGCTGAACTGAGCTGGATTTGCTCCCACGCCACGGCACCGGGCTGCGCCGGCGAGGGCTTTCCGCTTCAGTACTCGAAGTGTGATAGAATCGTCAATAATTGTCACACTAGAAAACGCACGAATTAGCACATTACATTGCCATCTACTGAACACAATCATTCCATTGTCATTCACTGAATGCAATCATTCAATTGGCATCCATTGAATACAATCATTCTATTGTCGACTATTGGTGTGTTTCCATTTCAGCCTCCACACTTGCTATTGATGATGAACTAAGGTTGCCTTTGAAACATTGAAGCAGTGTACCAATTTCATCCTTATAGAAAATGAAAAACCGGTGACTAGGAATATTTATGGGACCAACCTTAAATTCCCTCTAAGGAATCCATATCATGAACATGCTGCATGTTCTGTATACCTTTCTTCTGAAGCTGTGCTTCAAGTTATAGCTCGTTGGGGGAGATACTGTAGCACCCCCTGAGCTTGTTTGTGTAACCAAGGAAGCGCATCGTGCTTCACCTGGATTCTGTCTGGCATGGCATCCGTCAATAAGCGTCTATTGTCGACAGACAGAAGCGTCTATTGTTCTAGTACCAAGCATTGGAGGATATCCCGTCAGACCACTGACCTGTGATATCCTAAGAGGGAGCATGGCGGATGGTATAGCAGTTTATTTTCCTAAATCGCCTATTATCGGCAACTGCCCTCACGTATTTCCCATAAATGGTTCATACTGGGTGAGATGTGGTGAAGGACGACCCAATTAAGTTCTGCATGCAGGTCATTGACCCTTCTCAGGTCATTCGAGGTGGTTCATCTAACCTAGGACACTGCCGAGGTTCCGCGCTGGAATTTCGTTTCGTCGTTGATTTGTCGGGACGAAGTGCTGTACCCGATGAACATTAGACTATAATATGGCTTTAAAAATCCATAAATGTCGAACGCCTATCACATAAACATGGACATGCAGTGCAGTTGGTGTTGGAGTGACTTAGTATCAGCATCAATTTCAATCAGGGATGCGGAGTCTGAGCCGGAGCCGGAGCCGCCGGGACATTTTACTCGGAGCCGGAGTCGGAGCCGGAGCCGTCAAAAGCAGGGTGGCTCCGACTCCGAAAGAGGTGTAAATGAAACAAAATTAGCAAACGTGAAATGAACACATTATACCTAGTATGGTATGGCATGGTATGAAAACACATTTTTAAAGGCCAAAATGTTTAAATACGAGTAACATGTAAAAATATCCTCAAATAACGCCCTTGAAAGTGAACACGTCCTGCACGGTGCCCTCGGCCGGAGTTGGATTTATTGCCTGCATCTCGGGTCGACATGGGAGAAGCGTCATTCGCTTTCAGCTCCTCTTACGAACCTATAAGCTACCAGCTATCGCCATGTATCCCATCAGTATCTGGGTAACAGCTCGACCGCTAGCACCGGAGCGCCGCGCCGTTTCGCCGTAGCGGCGATTTTCAGCCGGCGGCCGGCCCGCCGACCGCCCGTATTGACGCCGCGGTGCCGGTATGAGCCGCGCGGCGCTGAGCACCGAAAAGTGATTTGGGCGGGGGCGGGTGTTTATTTAAAGAAGGATACAGGGTTCATATGGGAAAGTTGCTTATAATTGTCTGAAGTTTGCGCCCATGAGTGGTCGCGGCTAACTTTTTTTTAACATCCCCATATCTCTTAATGGATCGATTACGTTTGGGATGTACGGAGCCGGAGCCGAAGCCGGAGCCGCCGGAGCCGGTACATTTTGCCCGGAGCCGGAGCCGGAGCTGGAGCCGCCAGGACATTTTACTCGGAGCCGGAGTCGGAGTCGGAGCCGGGATACTTCCCCGGAGCCGGAGTCGGAGCCGGAACCGTCCAAAATTTTCCCGGCTCCGCATCCCTGATTTCAATTATAGCCTCAATGCTATTCAAGAACTGAACCATTTTTGCAAAAGCATGACGTCAATACGTAACATTTCTACGACGGCGCGAAATTTTAAGGCAGGGAGAGTGCGACGTTCGTGAAACATTATGTGCAACCGCATACCATTTTGACCCTTAGAACCTATGTACTACCACCTTATGATCGTAGTTACTATTTTCAATGAAGCTTACATCGGATGGCAGATACATCTGCCGTACAAATTTGGATGCGAAGATATTTAAGTGACCTACCATCTGGTTCATGGCAGGTCACACAGACACGACATCATTATTGAGGAACGTCAAGTAATGTGTGTTAAACTGCTATGACATTGCACATATATAGGTGTTGTAGAAATAAAGCTGATTATTTTGTTCGAATAGATATTCGGACTCCAGTTTCCGCAACAACGTGCCAGAGCTGCGTGCGCCATATATATAATACATCTGGCATCAATCCCGAGAGTGGTCGGTGGCTCTAAGAAGCGCTGAACAGCTAAAAACCTTTCGGTCCTGGGTTCCCTGGGTCCTGGGTCCCCTGGGTCCTGGGTCCCCTGGGTCCTGGGTCCCCTGGGTCATGGGTCCCCTGGGTCCCCTGGGTCCTGGGTACCCTGGGTCAGGGGTCCCCTGGGTCCTTGGTCCCCTGTGTCCTGGGTCCCCTGGGTCCTGGGTCCCCTGGGTCCTGGGTCCCATGGGTCCTGGGTCCCCTGGGTCCTGGGTCCTGGGTCCCCTGGGTCCTGTGTCCCCTGGGTCCTGGATCCCCTGGGTCCTGGGTCCCCTGGGTCCTGGGTCCACTGGGTCCTGGGTCCCCTGGGTACTGGGTCCCATGGGTCCTGGGTCCCCTGGGTCCTGGGTCCTGGGTCCCCTGGGTCCTGTGTCCCCTGGGTCCTGGGTCCCCTGGGTCCTGGGTCCCCTGGGTCCTGGGTCCCCTGGGTCCTGGGTCCACTGGGTCCTGGGTCCCCTGGGTCCTGGGTCCCCTGGGTCCTGTGTCCCCTGGGTCATGGGTCCCCTGGGTCCTGGGTCCCCTGGGTCATGGGTCCCCTGGGTCCTGGGTCCACTGGGTCCTGGGTCCCCTGGGTCCTGGGTCCCCTGGGTCCTGGGTCCCCTGGGTCCTGGGTCCCCTGGGCCCTGGGTCCCCTGGGTCCTGGGGACCCTGGGTCCTGGGTCCCCTGGGTCCTGGGTCCCCTGGGTCCTGGGTCCCCTGGGTCTTGGGTCCCCTGGGCCCTTGGTTCCCCTGGGTCATGGGTCCCCTGGGTCATGGGTCCCATGGGTCCTGTGTCCCCTGGACCCTGGGCCCCCTGGGTCCTGGGTCCCCTGGGTCCTGGGTCCCCTGGGTCCTGGGTCCCTTGGGTCCTGGGTCCCCTGGGCCCTGGGTCATGGGTCCCCTGGGTCTTGGTTACCCTGGGTCCTGAGTCCCCTGGGTCCTGGATCCCCTGGGTCCTGGATCCCCTGGGTCCTGGGTCCCCTGGATCCTGGGTTCACTGTGTCCTGGGTCCCCTGGGTCCTGGATCCTGGGTCCCCTGGGTCTTGGATCCCCCTAGGTCCTGGCCCCCTGGGTCCCATGTCCCCTGGGTCCCGTGTCGCCTGGGTCCCGTGTCCCATGGGTCCCGTATCCCCTGGGTACCGGGTCCCCTGGGTCCCGGGTCTCCTGGGTTCCTGGTTCCCTGGGTACCGGATCCCCTGTGTACTTGGTCTCCTGTGTCCTGGTTCGCTGTGTCCTGGGTCCCCTGGGTCCTGGGCCCCTTGGGTCCTGGGTCCCCGCCTGTCTTGTAAGCAACTTCACAGGACTGTGGCAAACAAACGCTGTTTTTTGTGTCCTATATCTCTAGCTCAATTAGGGGTGACATGCCCACCGCGTGTGGCAACAAACTGCCCTCGGTAGTGGAATATGCCAAAATGCTTGGCTAGGCGAGGGTTAATTCGATGTTTTATGCAATTCCTTTGCGACCTAAGTGAGCTGTAGCTGCAAAGAACTTTAGTATTCGCAATGAGATACCATTGTTTGTCTTCCAAGTTTTGTTGGAAATTAATGAACTATTGTGGCTCCTACGGTTTCTTTATGTAGCATTTCCTGCAGCCAGCTCTTCGTTTCATATCCAATTGTAGAGAAACGCCGGCTGGAAGAAACTGAACTAATGAAGGAAAAATTGATCAGAGCACGTTGTTCTCTAAGTGTGCCCGGAGCCACTTGCTATTCTTCGCGAGACACGATGTGAGGCTGAGGTCCGGTCCAGAAGATGGTGCACCTGTGACCGCCCCACGTTCAGTATGACATGTGGTATGGTGCGGTCAACGACACAGGTCTCAAAATTACTGGTGAGAGACACTGATTGTCATGCCCGTAGGACCACTGAGCCAACTGGTCTCGGACTGTTTTGCCGGTTCGCAAATTTTGCGAAGGAAAATCAAAGACCGTACTGGTCTTCTGGGAAATCCATGCGCCTGTTGGTGTAGGCGTGATATTATCCTGTCCCGGCTGGCATCATCTGCTGCGATGGGCGTGATATTATCCTGGCAGTGCGGTATTTCTTTTTTTCTGTCATCAACATTTATTTTCGTGGTGTGGATGAATAGCGAAGCCTGTCTCCAGTGCACGTGAGAAAGGAGTGAATTTATAACTGTTGGACGAGAAGCGCATTTGTATTTCATGCCAACCGAGGCTGGGCCCGTCACCATTCCTGCAATGCCAGGATTTCTCCGACTGCATCGTATTTGTTTAGGTTAATCTGTAAGACAATTATGTTCATCTAAAATCGAACTAACAAATCGGCCAAGACATCTGGAAACTGTGTAGCTACTGTAGCAACTCGCATTTCTGTGCGAAATTTCGAGGTGATGGATGAAGTGCATTTGTCAGGGACGGGTTCGTCACATCTGGTGTTGCTGCGAACATCTGTCGACCGGTGGCAACCAGTTCCCCCCCCCCCCCCCCACCCGTTCCCACTGTCGGCAGCTCTGACCCAGGTTGATTTATCCCTCCTCAGAGATGTGGTCTTCGCAGCTCTGCTGGCCATAACGTTGCCGCCCGGAGACACCATCTCGCCAGCCTTTTCAATCACATATCGATCCCGAATGGAGAGGGCTGATATCATCGTCTCATCACCGCCCAACATACTTATCTCGTAGACTTCCTCTCCAGTCTAAAGTCTACATCCTATACCCGCCCAGTCTGCATTACACTTCCGGAATTCTTTTGTTCCCGGAAGATCGATGAATATCCGGTGCTCCCGAGAAAGCCCGCACGTATCCCGCGGATCGAGCCTTGGACGAAGGCAGTGGAGCGCATGCCATTCGCCATGCAGCACATTCTAGTCGCCATCATCTCTCGACTGGATGATCCCCCAGGGTATTCTTGGCATCGGGAGATTGAGCGGCCCCGCGACCCCGACAGGGATTTACGAGTGACACGACGAGGACGTAAAAAGCAAACGAGATGCGGCGTACATTGGGATCGGTGACAGTCGAAATCTTCGCGGACACCAAATCATGGCCGGGCGGCAGCCTTTGTGCCCGACCTCTGCCGGTCAGGCGGCGGCCGTCGCCATTTCGACACGTGAGAAATCGCCGACGAGCAAAAAACAGACACCGCCTAATGTCCGCAGCCGGTCGACTTGACCCCAATTGGACTCGGCGGAGATAAAACATTCTGGAATGTAGCCCGGTCGCTCGCCGGTGACGTGACCAGCACCACCCCTGGACGAAGGCCGGGAGATCAACATCGACCGTCGTGGTCCGCATGAGGCGAAAGCGTCTGGCGAATTTGCATCGAGAAGCAGCTGTGCACAGTAACGGTGCACGGCGACAATCATGCGGTAGACATCCGGTGCAGAGTTAAGCCATCAGTAGAGTAGTTACAACAGTAGGCCCCAGCCAGGGTATTTAGAACCTTCATCGAATGGGAAGGTAAGCATATGGAGCTGAAGTGTGTGCTGATAGCTATGCTGTATCCTGTATGTAATTACTTAGTCACACGCGTACACGCTTGGGATACACTGGCCGCTTCCAATGGTGTTCCTGGTGCTCTTTTTCAAAGAGCTCGCTCATTTCATCCAATAATTACCCGCACTGCATATGCACCTCATCAGCGCATTCTGGCATTTCTGGAGTGATCTTTGAAAGCTGCTAGCTCAGCAGCTTCGAAACCGTTCACACGTTATTCAATGCTCACGGGCCCACATGCAATCGAAGCATTCACTATTCGTTTCATCCAATCAGCAAGGTTTTGCTTCGTTCCGGTTATCTGGAATTGAACTTGGTCTGGTCTAGCTGGTCGAGAAGCTCGCACCATAGTTAGTATTGCCTTACAATGAAGCTTTGAAAACTTTCAAGGCGGTTTGCGCCAGGGCAGATATTGGAATGTTTGTTACTTACCTCAACAAAATAAAAATTGCACGAGCGAGAACACACCAAACTGGGATTTTGTGAAAGACTACAGTACGCACAGTCCCATGGAAGATTTGCACTACCACCATCTATGTTGGTGAGACGAGTTGGAATTTGTCGGCACGATTTATGAACACGATAAATGTACGCATTGATGACGACCCCAGTGACATATTCCGCCATGCAAGGGAATTTAGCAATATTCTGATGGGAGCGGCGATGAGTATCGAAGTCGGATTAGCATTTCGTTGTTTATTGGGTGGTTATCGACGCACTGTATGGACGATCAAGGCTAATGGCGTCGTCCACACCGTTTTTCCGGCAGACCGCGGGATTGGGGAACGTCCCGAGTGGTACGAGTGTTGGACTCAGGACCTCTGATTCTCAGAGCTCAACACCTTAACCACTCGGCCATCCCTGCTCGATTAACTTTTTTTTTGTCGTGGAAGCCTAACTTGAACAAAATAATTAAATTTCTTCTGTTTTCCACGCATAACTTCACATAGCAAAATGTTCAGATTACCTGATGCCTATATATTTTTATTTGTCTGAAAAAAATAGATGACTCCGCTGCTCAGCATTTACCTTGCAATACTCATTATCGCACAAACCACTAATATCAAACCATTAATATCAAGCATCAACATCAAACATGCAGAAGTTGCTTCAGCTGAGTTCGTTGCATTGTTCTATAAAATTGCAGGCATCGTAAAACTTGTATGCGATATCGATGTCAGCAATGCAAGATATGCATTATAATTGTTGCCGGGGAAAACAATACTTCTGCATTACCTAGACTTATCAAATAGCTATGAAATACTAAAGCCGGCAAGTACTGCAGTCTTCCAAGAAGTTTATCCACAACAACCGGAAGACTGTAAGTATGAAATGCTACCAAAACTGGCGCAAATGTTGCATGCAAACGAAACAGGTCATAATGGAACTGTCTCTGACGTCATGGCATCAAAATGTGCATCTTTGTACCATAAGTTGTCATGCATGTCAGCTTAATCTGCTCCCGAATAGTTACATGCTTGAAACCTATGCATGCGATTGGATGGAGCACAATGCCCATGTGCGAGGAGAGTGGCTTGTGCCATTAACCCATTAAAGCCGAGCGGCAACTATAGTTGCCAAGACACATAATCCGGTCTAGTTTGCCACTGGATCCACCTAGCGCGATGATTCAGCCGCCCGTACCGAGCTCAAGGTCCGCTTGACCGCTGGAAACCTGAGTGGGCCCCCTGACATCGGAACGCCGTTGGCAGTGTACGATCTTCTCAGACGCTGCGTGAGCCGCTGCGGAGATGGACCGACGCCGCGTGGGAAACAGGTACGTAGTCCATAAGCTAGCCGATTTTTATTGCTGTTTTTTGTGTGATAACCTTTTGAGACTATTCACATAAAATATCCATGGGGCTGTTTCCGCATCTCTTTATCCCGTCGGGTCTGAAACAAAGAAATAATTGGCGGTGGCAACTATAGTTGCCGCTCGGTCCCTTTGTAGTACAATTTTTGAGGATCTGTCACGTTTTGCCAAGCCAAGGCCATACCAGTCATCATATTGCCTTGATATTTTCACGACACATGCCCCAAACATTTATTTTTCAAACATGGTCGGATACGGGAATTTTCCAAGGGGGGGGGCGAGCCTGGAAGGGGCGGCAAAATATGTGCCAGGGGCGGCAAGAATATACACTGGGGGCGGCGCAAATTTGCACTCGAGGGCGTCATTTTCAGCTGCTGGAGGGGGGGTGAACTCCGACCTCCCGGAGGGGCGGCATGGAGCTGAGGGGCGGCATTTGCATCCGAATCTGGGGTGGGGGGGGGTGTACTCCGGCATTTTCAGGGCGGCACCAGCTGCTGGCGAGGGGCGGCACCACCAGAGCAGGAGTGACAAGGGGGAGGGGCGGCGCCCCCTACTTTGGAGCCTTATGGGGGGGTCCCCCAGAAGCCGAATGCCGCCACCGAAGGTGGATTTTTGCCGCCCCCACCCAGCGTAAATTCGTGCCGACCCTTGCATATATTTTGCCGACCACGCCAGCCCCCCCCCATTGACAAATTCCTGTATCCGACGCTGTCTCAGCTCTGCTCTAACCGCGTTTCGTTTTACAGCCTGACGGTCAATCAAATATTGGACATTCTCGATGAGCCAGATGAAGGATGTGCTGACGTCGGAGGACAATACACAGTGGTCATCCAGCCTCCGGCAGAAATACCAGACGCTGAAACAGACCAAGATTCGGATGCAAGTGATGACGAGGCTACTGCGAATCCGAATCATCTGCCCGGAAGATTATTGGCCGCGAACGCAGAGCTGCTTACATCCAAGGACGACGTTACTGGAGATGAAGATCCCCAAGATGTAACTCCATCAACCTCCGCAGCACAACCTGGGCCGTCAACCGAGTCCACCGGCAAGTCAAGACCTAAGAAGCGATCAAAACCGCTGCCAAGGAAATGGACGCAAAGCACACGCAGGCTAGGCGAACGCGTACCAGCCTTCCAGAGCACTATGTCGCCCACACAAATGGATGTTCTCAAACACGTGATCAAGTCACCGGCAGACTGCCTCCAACTGTTTCTTTCTGAAGAACTGATTCGTCTCCTGGTTGAGCAAAGTACGGTATACGCCACGCAAAGACAGCTGAATGCCAGCGCAGTAACGGTCGCCAACATAAAGGTCATGCTGGCAATCATGATGCTGTCCGGATATTCGCGTGTCCCATACAGAAGACTGTACTGGCGCCAGGAGGGCGACGTGTTCAATTCTCTCGTCACACAGGGAATGCGTCGAGACACCTTTGAGCAACTGATGCGAGTACTGCACCTGGCTGACAACTCAAAGATGGACGGCAATAGCCCAGACCCGTTCTACAAAGTCCGGCCTCTCTTCGAGACGATCAACAAGTGCAATTAATTGCTGGTGACGCCGCAGAACCTCTCAGTTGACGAGACAATGGTGCCATATTACGGGCACCACAGAAGCAAACAGTTCATAAGGGGCAAACCTGTTCGGTTTGGATTCAAGCTATGGTCCATCTGCACGACGGAGGGGTACCTGCTGCATGCGGAACCTTACTGTGGTTCGGCGACAGACCTCCCGTGCACGGGGTACGGCCAAGGAGCGGACGTGGTGTTTGGTCTTGTGGATAAGTGTCAGTTGCGCCAAAGGCACCACGTCACGTTTGATAACCTGTTCACGGGTCTGCCTCTTCTCGACCAGCTGTCAGCTGCCGGGATAGGAGGGACGGGGACGGCGAGGGAAAATCGCATCCCTAAGGACTGTGTCCTGACTCCAAGCGCCAAGATGAACAAGATGAAGAGAGGGTCTATCTCATCAGTGTGCACTGAGGATGTGGCACTGGTGCGGTGGACAGACAACAAGGCCGTCACCATGATGAGTAACACACACGGCGTTGAGCCCATGCAGAAGGTCGCAAGATGGTCCCGTCAAGAGAAGAAGAAAATGATCGTAGACATGCCGTATTCAGTGGCAGTGTACAACCGATCCATGGGAGGGGTAGATCTTCATGATCAGTTCGTCGCCAGCTACCGCACCAGGATACGTTCCAAGAAGTGGTGGTGGCCTATGTTCAACTGGACGATCAACTCTGCAGTGGTCAACGCCTAGCTGATGTACAGGATGCTGGGACACGACACAGCCCTGTTGCAGTTCATCCGGGAGTGCGTGCTGGAGACCATCACGGTGCACGGTACCGCCCCAGCACAGCCCGGTGTTCGACCGCTGCCTGTGCTCGGCTTGGCTGGGGACAACATACGGTGGGATGGAAGGGACCACTGGCCAGGTAAGGGAACAAGTAAGTTCGGCAGATGCCGGCACTGTTCAAGGCGTTCCGCCTACGTGTGCACGAAGTGCGCTGTGCCTGTGCACCCAGAGTGTATGAGAGGCTATCATACCAGGTAGTACGCCAGTGTCGATGACGACGCCGTTGAACGTGTTATCCGTAACTCAGAAATGCCGTTTTATTCGCATATCCTTCAGTCGTTTTTTCGACCGAGCGCAGTTCGACAGATGCCGGCATTGCTCAAGACGCTCCCCTATGTGTGCACAAATACATTGTTCCTATGCACCCAGGGTGTATATGCAGTTGTCACACCAGGTAGTGTGTCAGTATCGACAAAGATACCGCTTAACGTGTTCCGTAACTTAGAGATGATGTCTTATCCGCATGTCCAGCTTGATTGGTTCGTGTTTCTTCCTTCAATATCTTACCAGCAGGGTTTATTCAATACAGTTTGATGATGGCCTGATTCGTCGGTATCACTTATGGGGCTTTATAAAGGTCCAAACTGAGCTGTACAGAATATACTTAACACACGTGTGATTTGGCTATTAGCATAGTGATTCGTTTGGAAGCATTGCATGAGGGAATACGACACGCTGCATATTGTTTACAAAGTAAAATGTGAAACACTGGATGTATAACTTCCCCTATATACCTCATCTGAATATATCACGAGCTTGATTTAATCTGCACCAGGCCTCTAACACATCGGTGAACTTCTCTACCAGAAAGCTTCTAAAAAATCCGTCTGGTATGTATTATACACCGATAAACTTACACCATCGACGTATTCATGACCACATTAAAGCCGAGCGGCAACTATAGTTGCCAGTCCCGATACCACTATTCCATCAGTTTGACTGCCTCCAAAAATTGTATATATACTTCACAGAGTCCAAAAAGAAGTTGTCCTAGTGCATCTTCGAAAAGTGCATCATTTGGAATTATCGGCTTTAATGGGTTAATGCAAACCTAAATTATATTTTAGCATATCCGAGTCTAATATGCTCACATGGTGGTTGCACTTCGATTGGAAACAACATGATAAATGCAACTCGTATTTGATTGTGCAACTTCATACAGAATTACTCTAGTAGTGCCATTCCACTTTCAAGGCGATCTTTTAGGAATCGTATGCTTAATCATGTATATATGCGAATTAATTTTATGGATGTAAGTGAGCCAGTTCATCTGAGGCTTCCTTAGACATTTCCCCACGCGTTGTGCCCACTATATGTATGCTATTAAAGCCTTTCCCCATCGATTAAAGACGATTGATCTGGAGCCTTCAATGCCTTGCTAGAAAACTTAAATAGTTAAAAATATCCTGGGGTTTGAATGAGACATGCTTTAACAATAATTTGTTCACCAACACACACACACAAACACACACACGCATATGTATATATACATGGATATATATAAATATATATATATATATATATATATATATGTATACATATATAAATAGGTATATATATATGCACACACATATATATAAATGTATATGTAGAAATATATATATGTATATATATCCGTGCATGTGGGTGTGTGCATGCTTTGCGGTTTTAATGGCATTTCAAGTATAACACAGTGGACGTTTTAAAACCAAAGTTAATCTATGGCAGCTTGTTCTAATGGATTATCTAGTCAATTAACAGTTTGCGTTGCCTTTATTGAATCACGGGCTAGTTCAGCTTAGCAGGTAGCTCCGTGTAAGCGAATCGCCAGCTGCTATCGTGGCACGTAATTGAAGTTCTGCCGCCGTAGGAGGGCAGTAGCCTGTCGGCATGTCGACACCCTAGAACGACTGTGATTACTTCCTGCTCCTCCTAAGTATCATGCCAGCGAGCTGCTTGAGAGCCAGGGATAACAGCCTTCGTCTGATGTCTGCTGCGCGGAAATATTGTTCGTGCATCAACATCGTGCCAGTTGCAGGCCGTACTAAATTATTCGACATAATCTAATTACCGGCGGGAAATTTATTTAGCGTTCGCAGGCCAACTTCACGTCGGGGAATCAGCGCACTGCTAATACAACTTCAAGAGTAGCTACATTTTCGCATGCTAAATTGCATTTCACCTGTACGCTCAGTATATATTCGCCATTCATGGAGCGACAGCATAATACGATGTGGCATAAATAGGCATGAATATGGGAAAAGGAACATAATGCACTTCACAGCCGACGTTTCCACTCTAACCTGACCTAAATACTGCGGCTGTGGCGACCAGACCAGAACATTGAAGACGACGAGGCGATCCCTCATATAGCGTCTTACTGGTTATCGGTACCCAAGCGTCGAGCAAAGTGGGGGTGGGTGACAAAATACATCACGAGCTCTCCCCTCTCGCTGCAATTATTATCAACGAATCTAACCTAACCTAAGTCTTTTCCTGCCACAGGCCCGACCTTGCCCAGCGAATTGCCAACCTTTTGCTGCCCATGAAGTTCAAAGGGAACACATGGAGGCTTTTAATTCAGGGCATTGCCGACTGATGTCCAACCACGTAGAATGTCATCATGGGATATTTTACTGCAAATATTTTCCTCTGAACACCATTAAAAAGTAACATGCCCCAGATATGGGAGAGCGATTTCGTCGGCGAAATGTTCTCGGAGTTACCAACGACAGTGGTGATGCAATACAGCACCATGGTATCACACGCTGCTGCGAAGGTAACAGGTGGTGGTGGTGGTTATTGTTTTTTTTTTAATGACACGTTGACCGTTGAGTCATGTAGCGTCGCCAATCCCTCACGCCGATTGGTCGCGGGCGAAGAGTAGCGACAGGTGAGACTCGAACCCACAATCTTTCGATTGTAAGACGGGCAACTCACCCCTAGGCCACTCGTCGCCGCCAAGGTAACAGGAATTAGTCATGAATCTAAAGGCGATCCTGAACGTCATTGAAGCTAGTGTTCTGTTCTGTAAAATAGCAATTTAATGATGATTTTATCGTTAATGTATGGAAGCCTTCTGAAGACGGCCTTCGTCTCAACTAACCATATGCAGCCGTATGAACGTTAAGCTGGTAAGGACGTGATGTTTGTACCATCACATGTACTCACATACACAGCATGCCTATATTATATATATATATATATATATATATATATATATATATATATATATATATATATATATATATATATATATATATATATAACAGAGTGCGCAAATTGATTCAAAGTAGTTGTGATCCAGTAACGCAATGGCGTCTAATGACTTACTTACAAAGCATTCCGGGCATATGGCGATTTAGAAGCTTATAAGAGCCAATGAATTGATGGGAAGTATAACTATGCTAATGAGTACACCACGAAGTTTGTTACAGTTTTCTTCCCTCCCCAGCCCCTCCCGTCATAAACCTCAACATATATGGCGCTCGACTGCACAACGCTAAATATATGGATTGTCTACTTGTGCGGTGCCATAACGATGTCAGAAAGATGTATTCGTAGTTGGTTGTGGCGGAATTAATTGACATAAATTAAGCCTGTCTTGCTGATAGCTCTGGCTGACAGATCGCCAGCGTACTGCAGCCGACACGGCTCCTGCAACACTTCCTGCCTCCGTCAGCGGCCAATTTATGAAGGCACTAATATATGAGCTCCAATCTCAGATGGTTAGCTGCTAACACAGCACTGATTCCATTGCTCCTGCGGGTACATTAGGAAACTGTATAAAGCTGGCTTATTGCTTCCTGGTTGAACCATGGGAAGTGAGAAATGTTCACGGCAATTCAAGTTTATTATTAACGGGTCTCATTGTATATTCGCCATGGGATTATCGGCCTGAGGATTCGTGAGTCGCTGGTCTTTTAGCGCTTGATACATTCCTTGAATGAAGCTAGAAGTATTGGTTATTGCACATGCGAGATCGATGTTCTAGATGAATAGACCAGCGTATTTAAAGTTATTTTGTCGTCGAACGCCATGCTGCTATGCCTGAAGATTTATAACTTCCATTCCCGAACATGCATCTGGGTTATTCTTGTGAAAAATGTAACCAATGTGATTGACTCACTTATAAATTGTATCAATAATCAATGGACATGAGGAAAAAGCCGACGACATTTTCCCTGGTACAAGCTGTCAACGGAAGAAAGCAATATGAAAATATCGTGCCACTCCCCTTGATCAGGGGCGTAAGGTGCGCTAAGTGACCAATGCACTCGATGCGCCCTAAAGCCCAAATAACCAACTAAAAAGGGGCGTAAGGTGAAATCTTATATACGCGCATTGAACATAGGTACAGTTAGAGAAGCATACTTGAGGAAGACGATATGAAAGAAGTTGTGATGTGAGGCCAGCTCCCATTGCGTGCTATCATCCTGTCCGGGCTGGCATCAGCAATTGGAGTGGGCGTGTTATCATCCTGTCTAGGCTGACATCATCTGCCGGGGTGGGCGTGATATTATCCTGCTCCCGTCATGTCCTGGGCGGGCGTGATGGGAGGCCAGCTCCCATTACGTGCTCCTCTGACCGTGCAACTCTGACGCCACTCACCTTCAGCTCGGTTGGCCGCCGGGATGGTCAGAACCAACAGCATGGTCAGCAGCTTCATCGTCACCGGCTGGCAGATACAGCCGGCAGCAAACCTTGCTGATGCACGACCTCGGCCCGACACACTAGCTTGGCATCACCAGAAGAGACGCCCCTAGTCTGGCGGCGGGACTCCCCCTCCCGCTGTCAACAATTCGGCTGAACACCCTCCTGGGAGACGGCTGCTGAACTGAGACAAGAGAACGCCCTCTCGACACTCGTCGGAGTCACTGATTGAGACACTCCCGCGGCTGTCCGGTGGGGAACTGTGTCCCTCGACACTCCTGTCACATACCAGACTGAGACACTCCCACGGCTGTTTGGTGGGCAACTCTGTCCTTCTGCACTCCTGTCACACACCAGTCTTAGACACTGCCACTGCTGTCTGGTGAGAAACACTCTCCCTTCAGACACTGGGCTGACGCGTCCACACCGCTGACAGGAGTCCGGCTGAGACTGCAGGAGCTCGGCCCAGCTGTCCTGCCGCCCGCCCTCTACCGCCCAGCACACACGGCCGACCGACCACCGCCGCCGCCGGCTGGCCAACGCCGTCTGATGTCCGACCTGTCCGACTGACGCGGTCGGACCGCCGCGCGCTCTACTCGCCTTCCAGCCCTTCCGTCCTCCGGTGGCGACGACGCCCTTCAGTCCTCTGGTGGTGACGACGCCCTTCCGCCTCGACGGGCCGCGGCCGCCCGTGGCCGGCCCGCTCAGACCCGACTCCCTCCGGCTGGTGCGACAGCCGCTGCGTCCTCTGGCGCCTGAGTCCTCCGGTGTGACGTGGCAGTCCTTACGCCTTCCGTGTGGGTGAGGCGCTCCGCAGCGTCCCCTCGCTCTTCCGTCAGACGGCCGAGGCGGCACTCCGCAGCGTCCCCTCGCTCTCCCGTCGGACGGCCAAGGTAGCGCTCCGCAGAGTCCCCTCCCTCTCCCGTCGGACGGCCAAGGCGTCGCTCCGCAGCGTCCCCTCGATCTCCCGCTAGACGGCCGAGGCGGCGCGGCGACTGACCGACTGCGCCCCGACCGCCGGCAGTTCGCGCCGACGACTGGCGCCCCGTCGACGCCGACGCGACGACCGACAGTGTCGGCGCCGATCCCGACCGTTCCGCGCGTAGTGTGCAGTGCGGTGAGTGCGTGTGCGCAGGATGGAGGTGGGGAGATACGGATCAGCAAGAGATCAGTGGAAGTCGAAACGGGAGGATAAAGCGAAGTCTGGTCTTGTGATGAAGTGATGGGTCATCTCCTTTAAATGACGTCCACTGCTCCTATGACATCATCTAGAAGCGTCGCTCACAGCCCTTCAATTTTAACTTAAATCGATTTGCAAATACCACTTAATCTAAGAAGTTGAGGTTTACCGTTGTATTTGGCATGATTTCCATCGCCTACCGTAATCGGCTGTTTGTAAAAATTGGATGTTTTTTATTCGAGCGAGATTGCAGTTAGGCCAATGTATTTGATAAGGTGTGGTTAAAATCCAGTGCTTCCCTTTAACTTCATGTAGATTAAAGCAATTGAAGTTTTTGAATACGGTAAGATGCGGTTCTAATGGTACGTTTCGCTCCCACGTAGTTTGGGACGCATCTCGCCTCGTTTTTCCGACGTATGCAGAGCTGTAACTGTGCTCAGATTGGAGCAGAGGCGGCTCATCACACGAGGCCGCATGCAGTGCTGCACATTTGTCGTCAGCTCCCGACCGTGTGGCACCCACTCGCGTCTTCTGCCAATGCTCAGACGTCAGCCGAGATGTTTTTATTTGTGCATCTGATGATCGGCAGGCATCTCTGGGACATTCATGGAAGCCTCTTAGACAGCTGAGCCATCGTTGTAGCCCAACAAGGCCCTCGTGAACTAAAGTGAAACTGCTGGAAGCAGTTGAATTGCCATGGCTCTAGGTGACTTCGGTGGCAACTTGGGACTGTCATTATTTAGTTAAACGAAGGTCGGATATTAGCAGTACTTCTGAGACGATCAAGGGCCTCTTAGGCAGTCCGAACGTCATTATGTATTCATTAGTCTGCTGTCTTGAAGCAAATCAAATGGAACGGTTCAGATCGCTCCTCGCAATTTTCTGACGCAAGATTCTCGTGGTCTACTTGCAGTCTGCTTTCGCCACGCACCAGCTGACCTGCTCTCTGCCACGTCACTCGCTGACCTCTAATCTGATCCGGAACGTCACTGCCTGACCTATAATCTAAAAGTGCATGTGACTGTGATCTCTAGTCTGCTCTAGCCTGGCACTGTGTGACTTCTAATCTGCTTTGGTATTCTGCTGCTGCTTCTGCTTAATCTGCTTAATCTGATCCGGCACGCCACCGTCTGACCTCTAATCTGATCCGGTACGTCACTGCCTGACCTCCAATCTGAAGTGGCACGTCACTCTCTGACCTCCAGTCTGCTCTGGTTCGTCCCTGGGTGACCTCTAATCTGATCTGGCTCATCCGACTGGTGTGACCTCTAGGCTGCTCTTGGCAGTCGCCGTGTGGCCTTTAATTGCTCTTGTTCGATGCTTCCTGACTTTTAATCTGCTCCGGTACGAGAGCCTCCAGGCTCTATTTCGTCTCGTCACCAGTTGGTTGGTTAATTATTTGGGTTGAAGAGCGCAGCGACCAAGGCGGTTTAGCGCCCATTGTCACTAAGCCAGTGTGCACCTCGGGGATCGGACTCGTCTGTTGCACTGTTGTTGTTAGCCGAGCAATGGGTGGGATAGTGGGACTCGTTCTACCACAGAACACTTCCAGTCCAGTGGTAGCTAGCGTGTGCTGCTGACACCATAGAAGTGGCCATCATGGGCGCAAAATGGTCATGCAGCGGGGGCCCTCTGAAACACCAAAGCATCGTCACTATACAGCTTGATACGCACTAAAAGTAAGCACGACGGCCTCGTACTATTTCGCAACAGGCAGTGAAATAATGCTTACAAGTCCGTGAATCAGAACTGTTCCAGCTATATTGTCAAATGGAAGCCGGATGCATTGAACTATAGAGCAAATTGTGGCGTTTCGAACGACGCGTTTATTTTTTGCTAACTCGGCTCCATTACCATATAATTTGCGTTTTCCCAGTTTCTCAGATGGCAGCAAGATTCTTTCGGATAGCTCCGATTCACTTTCTCGCAACTACTATATCGTTCGCCAGTGTGGTTATTAAGAGCCGACCAACTTGTGAATTCCTTTCACTTCGACAACAAAGGCAGTGCGGCTTCAGCCGAGGAAGCGGCTGAAACAAACAGCGCCGTCCAGCGGAGTCGGCCACATTGCTAGTTGAATCGAACATTGCTCGAGGCTTTTCATTGTTCTGGAACAAGGCCATTTCTTCAAGTGGCCTGTGAGCAAGTTATGGATGGTGATATCTAATAGACATGAGATACTCGGCGTCCACGGCTTTTTGCCCTTTGTCTCTGCTGCGTTGGTTATGGTATAACATCCCTTCAACAGACCACTATGTTCTATCGGATATTCTGTCCGTTTAAATTTCCAATCCTGAATCACCGTTTGCTCCAGTATCAATATAAGGTGGACTAAGGACAAACAAAACCTGAAACCTAAATGAGTGATGTTGGAGACAGGCAATTCTCGTTCTATTGCGGTCAACAAGTCTTCTCAGCATCAAATGTCCTTTGAAACAGGCCTGTAGGACATCATCCACAACTGTAACAGTCCTCTTAAGCTTAAATGCCACAACGCAAACCGGTTCCCAGACTTCAGAAAGAAGCAAGGAAATCGATGGCGTTTGCAATTCACAACAAAATATCCACCATACGTAGTTCTGCATATTTACAATGTGCCCTTCAGTACCAGGGACTGATTTCGGAGCGATGGGGATGACTGCCCCCGTCACCCTCAGGATGGGAGAAGAGCCCCCGACAGATGAGAAACGCCCGTCCTGGCGGAAAATGTCACTCTGGTTAGGTCAAGTGCTTAGTCCCACTCGACGTATTTTTGCGGACGACACCTCTCCAAATTTACTTTATTTCCAAGTTAATAAGATCTATGATGTCCTTTCCCTCCAGTAGGGAAATCATAGATCTGACAGCATTCGGAACTGACCAACTTTAATATTCTGTAGCCCGTGATCACTCTTCGGCTCACCCGTGACTATTCTGATGGCCTGTGCTACTCGTGTTCGCGTTAGGTATGCCATCGTATGGCGTTACTAGATGCCCGTAGGTATAGCATATATCCGAATGAATCCAAACACGGATTCCATTCAAACGTGCTTGCCATGTTCAACACAAAATGTTTCTGTTACCTCTTTGAAGGTGGTGAGCTAGATGGCCATGTAATGGAGCATGCTAAAACACAAGACGTGCTTGCTCCGACCAAACTCGGATAGAATGACCTGGGCGCTAAATGACCAACCATGGTCGATGCGCCCTAAAACCACCATCACACACACACACACACCCACGGATAGAATGACCAAGTCAGGCGGCCACTGACTTGTCTTCCCCCAGCTCCGCCCCGGGAGACTTTCTTGACAATCATCAGAAGCTGGGCCCAGAGTGTCAGCCAGCTGGGATTTGTAAGGGACGGAGGTATGAAGATCGACGTCAATTTTCACTTACTGGAGGTGGTCATGCGACTTCAGTTGAGTGTATTTCTTCTGATATTCTCAGGACGCCAAGCGGCCGGGGAAGAAAACAGGAGATAGAGGCACACAGTACGGGCCACTCTAAAGGCATGATAGTTGAGAATCTGAGAAAATTGATGCATGGGACCAGAGCTCTGAGATGTGAGAAGTAAAGTAACGTCGTAGCCTGGGAGCCAAAGTATATGGATTTTCTGGAACGTCTAATTAGCTGAGAACGTGATGCCGGTAGTAATGCACTATATATAATTGTAATCACAATAATTCACATTCTCCAGGGGTCAGCATTCTTTAGTTCTAATGTTTATGGGTTACATGAAGTTATCTATCAAACGGAGATGGTGATGCGCTAAGCTTCATCTAGAAACTCATTCATTGGGGAGGTTCAAAAGAGGTTTAAACACGAACTTCCCGTTCCGATGAATACATACAAATGTGTCCCTCACAAGACTGTAGAGAAGTGTAGACAATACGGTGGAGTTCACCATCGGGACCAATCGAATGGTCGTTCTGGCTCCGTTCTGACGCCTGCGAATATCGATGCGGTAAGGTCGACTGCTGCGACGAGCTAGACATCACCGAGGAAAACGGAACAAGGAATGGAGTTGGAGTACTCGTCGCAAAACTAGACGTGGAAACTCGATCCGCATCGCATCCAGCATAAGCACCAGCTGACGAGAGAGGACAAGGCCAGAAGGGTCGAAACGGGCGGATGGTTCCAAAACCAGGCCAGCAACTACTCCTCATTATCCAACAGACTGTGGTTGTCAGACCAAGCGCACTTATATATTGGCGGGCACGCCAGTCGAAAAACTGTGTTCCGGAGCGCGCCAAATGCCGAAGAAGTACACGGACCATCCACACACAACAAATAGTGCACCGCCTAGGTAGCCTTCAGCAGCCAGGGGCTGGTGACGAAGCGGCAGCCGGAACAGCGACGGCCACCACCAAGCGGTACAGCGAAGTTCCCCAGACGCTTCGAACACCGCGGTCGTCAGGTGGGCAATCACCGCAGCGAACAAAGGCTCCGGTAAGATGGTGCTGCCCGGCACATTGCTGCTGCTGCTGCTCGTAGAACATGACGAATGAATCACACCAGGTTCCACAGAGACCTGGTGTGTGAATCTGCATGCTGTAGATTCACGGAAGTGTCTCCGAAGGGAATTGGAATCACGGCTGCCCCCCCCCCCCTCCAAGTGCATCACTCCTTCGAGGTTCAGACTTATAGCCCGCTAGCGTCAAAACATAAAAGCTTCGACCGAGAGAGGCAGCTCAGCCCAGCTTCGTAGTTTATCAACGGAAACATTGAGGCTGATGTGGCTGTTCGTCATCATTTTCCTACCATATTTCAAAAACCGTTCCCATGCCTCAAGTAACCGACATAGTCATATTGCGATGCTCGTTGGCTTTCCACAAATCCTAGCTAAATTTAGTTTTTGTTTCACACTGCATGTTTCAGAATGGTTGATGTTATTGTTTTTGCGACTTCTGCCTAACATACCATGGTGTGACCTGTTATATCCTTGGCTGAAGCATATATTGGGGGTGAACCATGCCCATTGGTTTTGCAAGTACATACCGGGGCGGGGACAACCGACCACTGACTCCCACATAACCCGTGACACGGCGCTATACCGACCCCGACCGTCGCAGTACACACCGGGGTTCGCGCGAGACCAATTTGATCTGCCGGAATTATCCGCGGGACTCGCCCGGCGCACGCGGAGTAATATCAAATAGCACCGAAGTTCGGCGATCTTCACACACCCAGCCGAAGTCATTGCACTTCGATCACTAACTTGCCTGTTACGTATTCCAAGACGGTTGCAGTTGATGAATTCGACTGGCTGGATGAATTCGACCTTTTGCACCCATGCACAGGGTGGGAATTAAGGCACTTCTTCAGATATTTTATCTCTGAATACATTTTTGCACTCCGGGTTCATAATTTATAGGATGGGCTTTACATCCACTCCGACACAAATGTGGGAGAAAGGATGTCACGAAAAACAAATACAGAATGATACTCACAAATACGGTGATTATTCCTCTTACCGTTACCACTCGAACTAGCCACTTTTCGTAGCAGTCAGCAACCCGACCACAGACTTACACACTTATCTCAATCTCAATCACCGAAAACGTAGACGGTGACGCGCGAACAGTGGTTGCAAGACGGCGCGCCTGCGCATTGAGTACAATGCTCTCCGGTTACTCAGACTCGGGAGCAGCGTCTCGGAAACTTTGCATTCGCGCCACCCATGCAGTGGGAAAGTTTGACACTCTTAAGATACATAAAGTCCCGGAAGCCGGGGATCAGAACTGGCATTTTTCATATGGCGTCATAGCCATTAGCAACTTTGAACACATTGTTAAACAGTGTCATGCCGCAAACACAATACCTTAACTGATCGTTTGCGTTGCGCACCGCTATCACATCCAGCATCCGACTGTGGCGTGTGCGGTAGCGGAGGTGGATTTGTATTACGTAGGGAATTGTCTGCGTGGGTAGTTGTGCGCTCTGAACTGAAGATGAAGTGTGAAGTATTTTGTTTGTTTTTAATATGGCCAGCCTTGTACTGAAGCCAACAAGGAAAGGAAAGCACATTGCTCCTGTGAGTTATGAGAGACCAAGCTGTGCTAATTATCGCGAGCTGTCCCATCCATTGTTCACTTCTTTGTTCCAATGCTTTGACATTTGTTTTGACCAAAAATGACAATTCATGCATTGAACGCAGATGCTGACTACATAGGCTTTTCCCGTGGGTTACCAGCAAATAGCGTCCATGCATCACAAAATAATATGCTCATGAAAATGTACTCCGGAAGACGTCGGGATGCACTCCAATTCCCAACTCGGAAAGTAAGTTTCCCACACTGCCCCTGCATACGTTGAAATTATTTGCTCGTGGGATACTGCTAGCCGTCTCTGCAACACACTGGATGCAAACAAAACTACCCAAAAGCGATGACAGTCTTGCTACGAGTGTCAGTGGCGTTTATTTTTTAGCATACAAAGCATGGTGCAGACGGTCGTGCATGAGCTTAGCAAGTGCTGTCCCTCCGGTTGTTTGTTCCTTTTGTGCCTAGTGAATGGAGAGACGCGGCTCTTATGCCAACTTTGGAGCTAGGTGGGCGAAGGCGCCCTTTCTCTTTAGCCGGACGAAGTTCAGTCGACTGGATTATCCGTATTTGGTTTGCGACGAACCTCCAGCTAGGACTGTTTTCCTCGATCCTTTTAACTGAAGGAAAACGGGGTTTGCACAGCAGATAAATCGCACGTACTTACGTAGTCGAAGGACCATATCGGGGTGGGTTATGTTTGATTCGCGGCGGAAGCTCATCTAGAAACAGCCTCAGAAGCTATGCTTTATACATTGTAAGAAAACGGGGGTACCCAAGCAGATCAATTGCACATGCTCACGTGGTTGTTGCGACTGCATCTGGAATGTCTGTATCTAGTGTGTGGCCATAATTCAGCCAAGGGTCAGCTTCACAATATCGGTTTGTTTTACAAGCAAAACATATTGAATAGCACTTTTCAGCCTCATAAAAATGTCGCAGTTGAGAAATCGCGAATGTAAAACTAAGGCAAATAAACCAAGACAGGTTTCTTCTCCGATGTCAGATCGCAGAAAAACGAACGGTTCTCGCATAGATGCCGGAATGTAATACAAATTCTTACAAAGGTCTAAAAGTACAGAGCAATGCATCATTCCATGCACTTAATATAGGGTTGCCGTCAGGGGCGGATCCAGGAATTGTCATGGGGATACCGAACCGGAGAAATGACACTGTGAAAGTGCCTAGAGATGCGTCATTCCTTCAAAGGGGCGCCTCTGGTTCACAAATTTGACAGGGGTGCACTCGAGCCATCTCGAGCCTTTTCCGGATCGCATGGGCACCTTCCGTGGAGGCATGTCCCCAGTGCCCATCCCCTTGTATCTGCCCCTGAATGGAGTATTAGCATCAGTTGTAACTAGTCGTATGTCATTGCAGATTAATAAATGGAACCACATCGGTCTGGTTTCGCATGTTTGCTAACGCTACGACGTTTACTTTTTACTGTATGTATTTGTTTGGTAGCCCGGAACTTGATAGACGGCATCTTATTTCCCGACGCAGATGGATCTTCTGGGAGAGGCTGGATATAAAGTTTCTCTCACAAACCTGTCCTATGTAAGTAAATCGTGTGTCATTCGGAATGACGGTATAAATAGCATTCGTTAGCCGGCAGAAAGCAGTGCAGCAGTCTGCAATGGCACTAGTTCATGTATTTGATTACCATGCTCATTGCGGGATGGTTACTTTGTAGGTGAGCCCAAACACTCCCGGGACAAAAGGGAAGTAGGGCATACGATATGATATTGGAATAGGTAAATTTTGTGGTATATTACATTGGTAGGCATCAGACATAAGCAAAGGCGACAGTCTGTTTAGCCGTGCACCGAGTGTGTGATGGTGTGTGTGTGTGTGTGTGATTGTGGTTTTAGGGCGCATCGGCCATGGTTGGTCATTTAGCGCCCAGAGTGTGCGATGGGCTTACTGTCACGAACGAAGGTTTTTTCGCACGATTCTTGCTGTCCTCTTGCTTCTTCTCTTCATCCGGACCTCTTGTTTTCGCTTTTTGTGTCGCCACAGATTTGTCTTCTTTCCAAACCTTGGACCTTCTTAGAGCTCTCCTTTTCTGTCCGCCTCCTTACGGGAGGATTTGTCGATTGTGAGTGGAAGAGCCTGATGCCGGCCGCGTGCACGGCGGCGCAGTATCGTTCCTTTTCCAGAGCCGGACCGGCCAGAATTGATAGTCCGACGCTCCTGCACACGTGCATTGGGCTCGCGAAACAAACAGCCATGCGAGACTGTGACTTCATCAACAGCCGACACCACCCACACGGTGGCAGGATGTCCAACTTCAACACCAACAACGACGTCATTTCCTTCGCATTACTCATACGTCCATATTTGTGTTGTTGTGTATTGCGGCATACTTTGTCACTCGACGTCCTGTTCCTGACTGTTCCCTTCGTGCAGCATACAACGGCTTGCGTCTCAGTATATCTGTGAGTATGGTACCAGCAAGCCATCAGCGAAGTGGCGATTAGTGCGTCTCAGTATATCTGTGAGCATGGTAGCAGCAAGCCATCAGCGAAGTGGCGATTAGTGCGTCTCAGTATATCTGTGAGCATGGTAGCAGCAAGCCATCAGCGAAGTGGCGAGTGGTACCGTCGGCCCTGACGACCGCGGCACGTCCGATACACTCCTGGCTACACTGCTGACCCGCACGTGGTCCGCGCCTTCGCAGCCGTCTCGCCACGCCCGACTTCGGGTCCGCCACCAGCCCGCAGCACGAGCACCAGCGCCGCCCAATCGCCTCGCTCCGTCCGACCGCGTTTCCAGCCGACGAGACGTGAGTTGTGGCTTCTGGAGGTTGTCGGCGTTTCTAAGTGGCTGGCATCGCCGATGATGCCACTCGATTGAAGCTTCCGGTGGCCAGTCTTCCGACGTTCGTGGCCGCACGAGGCAGGGACGCGACCTGCACTCAGCCGGGCGGCTTCCCGGGTCTCTGTGCCCCGCTCGAAGCTCGGTTCGTGCAGTGCCGCGCTGCACACCTTGGGACTCTACTCTGGCATGAACAGCTCGGGAAAACAATCCCGCGTCTTGCTCTTTTGTTCTGAATCTAGCTTTCTTGCCCGGAAACAAGCGCCTCCACAGACGGTCGAGGGTGAGCAGCTCAGGGGCAAGGCGCCCGTCTCGAAACCGAAAGGTTGTGGTATAGAGTGCCACCAGTCGCTACGCTTTGCCCTCAAGCAATCGGTGCAAGAGAGTGAGAGCTTGGCGGGGTCATGGGATCCGAAGCATTCGACCCATCGTACAATCAACAACCACCACCACTTCATAGCGACTGAAGTGGTCCATTGTGAAGATCAAGCTTAGGAATTATCATAGGATTGAGGCTTATTTGATATCATTTCAAATAAGCCTCAATTGTAGGATGACAAAGTGGATCTTCGAGGCTAGAATGCTCTCACTTGTGCAGCCTTGCAACATCATCGGTGTATGAGTGACATCGGGGCAGGGGTGCTGATGCGTACACTTTTGAGGAGGCAAGTGTCTACTCAACGTTGGCTTCTCGTTAAAACTGGTTCCAACTTTTAACGTAGGTCCTGTGGAGTGTGCCGAATCCGAATAATTTTCGTGGAGTGTGGAGTGTGCCGAATCCGAATAATTTTCGGAAATTATTTGGGGAAAAAATCCGAATAATTCTCAGAAATAAACGCCAGTGCATCTGTGTGAACACGATAACATGCACTCAATAAAGCTGTCTGCGCTTTTCATTATCGTTTGCATCAACAGAATCGATCCATTGATCGTACAGATATGAAGGGCCAAAACTCTCACCTCCGATATTGACCAGTGTAACACCTTCAACATCAGCATCACGCTACGGACAAGATTAATCCTACTGAAGCTGCTCGGATTGGTCCAAAAGTGCACCTTGCACACTTTTCGACACCACGGAACCAATGAAGGCAAACACCAGCGATACTACCGGAAATAGAGGACAGAAATGATCATATCGTATTCCCTCCATTTCGGTTAAACAAATTACACGATGGAGGCATTCGCAACGGGAGAAGGGGTACTGAAATCCGGAGGGCACCACCATTCTGAATGCTCTCTCCTTGGCCAATTAATGCATTAACCACTGGTCCGGACTGAGAATGCAATGCACAGGGATCAAGGGGTTCGATTATCTTCCAAGATGAAACGCGCGTGACTGAGCATAAGTCTTCAGTCAGAGTTCATCGATATTAAACGTTCGTCATCGACAGCTTCTGTCGTGGGGTGCTCTATTTTATACGTCAGTTCTTTGATCCATCAAGCTAATCAGAGGAGAAGTGTTCCAATTTAGGTATGACCAGAAGAGGCGCTGGCAACGTTGATTGGATGGAGTTCCAGGCATGCTGTGATTCACCAGGTTATTTGTTCAATGAAATGACAGCTCCATTCTCGGCTTAATCTAGACTGTCTTTTCAGATTGCTCTCATAAGGCAACGCCTGTCATATTTTACGCTATTTTCACCAGTCTATGTTTATGTTTATGTTTATTGTCCACAATCTCCAACAGCATATTGTGCCCTTTTAAGGAGGAGGAGAAGCAAAAAACTACACAAAAAAGGGGAAAAGTTTTTAGTTTAAACAAACAAACGCCCCTCACAACCACGGTTTCAATGATTAGTCTCTTAGCCAACAGAAGTTTAGATGGGGAGAGTTTGAATGAAATGTAATTGAAATCAGGCTGCGACTCTTGTATGATCCTCCGGATGTTGTTCCGGTCGGTCATCATACATCTTCAAGATGATTACATTCAAGATGATGAATGATCTTGATTCAAGATCTTGATGATGAAATAATGATTTTTTTAGTTCTTAAAATACAATTTTCATCCAAATTATGAAGTTGATGAGCGTTAAAGACAGACGCTGATTGTACTTGGATTGTACTGGTGGGCTTTCAAATATATTTTCCCCCAAATTACCAAGTCCTTTGATCTACAATTCTAGTATGAATTTTAAGCCCATAGTTTTATTAAAGCTACAATCATTACGACAACCACTTCCCAAGATGCAGTAACTCCACGAGAACTCAAATTGGCTTGGAAGGGGCCACTGATGAAAAAAGGGTTGAGAAGCGCTGGCGTATACCGTAGTTGCCGGCCCGTTCGCTGTGCGCCAGTGGAGTTGGGGTGCTACGTTTACTCACGATTAGAGTAAGGAGTTCTATCTATGATTTGGATTTCCTTCGATTGGGTATCAGTGCAAGAACAGAAAAGGATCAAACTGAGTTTCCATCGGCAAGGACTGATTACAGCAAGAATGATTGTAACAATATATATATATATACTTCATGCATAATGTTCATTCGAACCATGATTTGAGGGTAAATTATACCAACAATATGAATTAGGAATGAAGTAGCATTGCACATGAAGTGCTAAGGGTGCTTAGGTTCATTGCACAATGAAGTGCTAATAACATTTATCGTGACACGAATGGACTGACTTTAGGGCGCATCGACCATGTTGATCATATAGCATGAATGGACTGGAATCCTGTCGACCATAATAGTCCCAGTAGATCTGCGTGCCAATGGCGTGGCCTCATTTCACAGCAATATATACTTGATATAAGCTCGTTAATTGTGTGGGAACCCTCAGACTCAGTAATCCTCAGTAATCTTCTGACGAAAATCCGAAACGAGCTCCAGCCCTCTCAACACCGGGCGCATCCGTCAAATATGACTGCATTTATGAAGGTACGTCGCACGTTGTAACTCACTTGGTATTACGTACGGCTCCTCGTTGCGACTGCGGTAAGGAACCATATTATGGTCGAGAAGGATGGAGAACCTCTGAATATTTCATCGAACGCAGTGCGTTCACCGCGATTGGGGTGCAGTATTTATTGCCACCAGCCGGCAGAACTGATCCCCAATGTTCGCTAGAGTTGACGCATGGCTGTGTTTGCCGTTGTGAGCTGTCGGATGCGTTGTGTTCCGCAGCCGCAGCCTATAGGCGACGCGCCTGTGTTATAGGCCCACAGTAGGAGGCCGTAGGCGACGCTCCTGTGTTATATGCCCACATTTGTGTTATACGCCCACGGTAGGAGGCGTAGGGAGCGCCTGTGTTATAGCCCAGGTAGGATGGGCCTAGGCGACGCCTGTGCTATAAGCCCACTGGGGAGGCTACGAGCTTACAGCAGGATGCCTGTAGGCGACAGGCCTGGGCTCTAGGCTCGCAGTAGGAGGCTTGTAGGGGACACGCCTAGGCTATAACTCACAGTAGGAGGGATGCAGGCGAGACGTCAAGGCTATAGAATCACAGTAGGAGACCTGTAGACGGGGTCTTCAACGCCCCCTCAGGTTTTTCGCGGATAGTCGAAGAACGGCGCGCGGTAGCGCGCCGAAATTCGGCATACCTTTTCCCACACCAATTTGGCATGTTGTATCAAACTTTTGAAGTCAGGTCATCTAGGCTCAACGAGTTAGTCTATGTCAAGTGAGGTCACCTCCAAAAAAATAGTTCAACCAGTCCTCAAGTTGTAACGGATACAGACATTTTAATGAAACTTTCAGCGGTTCTTTATCTTTAGGGATACAAGAAAACGTACCAGAGGTATTTTTCATTTTCCCCGTTTTTGATTACTTTTTACTTTTGTATATTTGCCTAATAGAGTTTGAATCTAAGATTCTGGGTAAAGTGAGCATTTTTTATGGGAGCAAGTTGACTTCGAACAACGTTGTTCGGTCCGCCCCACCCGTTATAAAAGGAAAATGAAAGAAAACTTGACAAATCAAAATTTTGAAATCTTGAAAGAAAAAAAACATTTTGATTTTTGGATAGCCAAAACATTGTGTGGTCCTGGTCGATTTCGTCGTCATTTTCTGATTTCAAATTATTTTTTCTTCAAATATCCTACAAAATGAACTTTAAAAACATGATGTAAGTCGTGAAAACCTAGGCCCCCTGATGACGTCACTTTTGGGTAAAATTTTTCCTGGGGTGGTGTCGGTCCATACTAGTCGAGCGCTTTTCGATGACACCTCTTTCGTTTTCGTGCGACGCTTAATTTGGATTTTAGAGGGGGTTCCTATTAACCCCTCCTCGAGAGGGGTGTGAGGATCTGATCGGAGGGTTAAGCATGTACGTCAAGCCAACGTCGTATTCGTGTTCGTATTCAGCGATGAGTTAGCCAGAGGCGTATTCGTATTGGCATCGGCATTCAGCGGTGAGCTTATGATCGTTGGAATCAATTACCATAAATGCTTGTACGGAACAGGCTTGGTGGGAACTAGATAGGTCTCGCAATACTACCTTAACGGTCAAGGTATCAGCGTAAGCCAGTTTCTTTGATCGCCTCCCATTTTTTTTCGTTTTCACCCAAACCTGCTGAAATCTGGTATCAAGTAATAAGCCTGTGGTGAACCATACTGCAGCATTTCAAATCGGTACATATCAAGGCGAATATTCTAGGCCAAAAGTTAGCTTCATTTATTAGATGGCGATTTTGAAGCGATATCGACTGAACGCGAGGTTCGGTTGCTATCGGTTCAATTTCCACCAAATGTGCGTCATTCGAAGGGACTTGCTATGCAGTATCAGAAAGCTGAGCAACATAATTATTTGTCGAGACAAAGACTAGGCTGATACTTCGGTCTCCAATTGTTTTCGTTTGGTCATAAACTTATCCAAATTTGCTATCAACCAATAACCTGTGGTGAACACTCGAGTAACATTTAAAACCGGAGCATGTCAAGGTCAAAGGTTTGATTGAGTTCATCGATGTCCTGTTCAAACTTGCTTCGTCCCTGATTTGTCCCTTCCCCCCAATTTCTAACCCGTGGTCACACCCATGCTCGACAGTATTTTCCGTCGAAGGCGGGCACCGTACTGGCGCGGCGGGTCATGAGCATTCTGTTTTAGAGCTTTATGCTGGGATGTTCACTAACGCCTAGTATAATACTTGGATAGTCCCATTTCTATAATGCTGATTTCGCCCTGCCTGCCAGATCCCACGTGAATATGGAATGCCACTCACAGGTAGGCATTCACCAAGCCTCCACATTTGACATGTACCCCGAAATGTCATCGATAAATATGTTTGCTTGCCACGCTATCGAGCAGGGTCAACATTCACAACTATTGCGTAACTTCAGTTTAATTTTAGCGAAATATTTTGACTGCGCCACCGTAGTCATACCTTGTAAAAAGTACGCTTGCTACGAATCCTTCATTCGCAGCTTCTGTTCGAGCGCGATTTACATGCGAATGTGGGATCAGCATGCGAGAAACAAAGAACCAGATTCCGGCCTCCCAGTAATGCCAGTGGACTAGGGAACTGTTCACTGACTGGGGGTGTACGAGGCAAGGGAACTTTGGACAAGGGTGACTTTGGATATGCACCTCATCCCATGCCACGGAAAAGTGGGGCATCTTCAGGAAGGTTCTATTGCACCCCTCCCCCATCGCGCAAGTAATTTCTAAGAGCACCTCCAGACGCGAGTGCCCCCATGACAATTCCACACATTAAAATCAGGAAACCAATCCGAAGGGTGCAAAAAGGTCTAGTATTCCAGCAAGTGCAATTTTCATAATAACAACTTCACTCTCACTTGTTCAAGCGTCCGCAAGCCGAGGAGCCAGCTTCTTTGCCATTGGGGTGAAGAAGCTGACCCCTTCATTCAGGATACCTCGCCGCTACGAGGCCCCCACATATCTTAGCACCCGCTTCCACGTACCTTCGTACCCTCTTCCACGCGACCATTGCACTGGTTGGTTGGTTATTGGTTTTACGACACATCGACCGTTGAGTCATGTAGCGTCGCCAATCTCTCACGCCGATCGGTGGTGGGCGAAGAGTAGCGACGGGTGAGACTAACCCACAGCCTTTCGATTATGAGACGAGCAACTTACCCCTAGGCTACTCGACCCCACCATTGCACTGGTGCCACACGACCTTCCGTACAACCCAGCATCACCGCCCGTGGCTATCGACCTGCCCACGGATGATGGCAACTGAGCATCGCCGACCAACCGGCGACGTGAACGGCAGCTGCTGGACGATCCCAGTCGGCTCGGCCCGTCCGCAGCCCGAGCCCACTCGTTACAACCGTCGCCAAGGCGATCGGACCTCTTCGACGCCGTCCGACCGCCGAGGGATTATCCATCCGCAGCGCGCGCCCGTCCGCAGCAAAACCAGTCGGCCACAGTTCACTGTTCCTCGTATTACCAATGCAACGCACACGTCAGACATTTGTACCAGCGGCGGCGTGCCGTATGGCGTGCGGGAATAACACTGCGCGGCGCGTCCATCGGGGCGCTCGCGCTGCCCGCCCGCCGTGCGCGCCTCGGCGCTGTGCGGCCACACCCGGCGGCCGGCGGCAGTGGCGGCGACAGCGGCGGCGCCAGCGGCGGCGTCGGTGTCGACGGTCGGCCGCGCGTGAGGCGGCGGCGAGCCGACGGTCGGCCGGCGACGGCCGGCGGCAGTCCGGCAATATCACATGCCCGTGCTTGGCGAAAGTGCTGCCGCTCAGAATCAAAGTACACACACAGTAAGGCACGGATACCGGGCGGGTTCACGTTTGAACTGGGTGTCGCCTCTGCCTGCACGCTGCGCATCGGCGGCCAATAACAATATCGGAAAGTCGTTCACTTGTCTCGAGCCGTCGAGATCAACCCACCGGAACTCTTCAGTATATCTGCAATGGAAGGCGTCCGTTAGCAAAGGTGGAGACGTTAATGGGGCCGGGGATAAGCGCGGTTTTTTACACGACAGTCGCCGATGCAGTCCATACACGCAGGGCTGGAGATCTCTCGCCAAGCCAGGGAGGTCCAAGTCAAGACAATTTTAGATTGAATAGGACAAACGGCAAATTAACGTTTGTAGAGTAACCAACCAGAGATGGGGTATTCAGATCAATCCGACCTACCCCAGATTTCCAGCCATGCATTCCGATATAAATATGACAAGATGCGCATGGGAGAGAATTCATCCCAGTCCATTGGCTCTTGTTCCGGTGCTTTAGTTTCCGTTGTTCGGAAATTGGGACACCGGCATTTGGTTGGGGGCTATGTGACTAAACCAGAAAAAATAGTCTGCCAGTGGACGACATCCACACTTTTACCTCTTTTACATGACTCCGAGGATCCAACTGTGAAAGGGAGATAAATTGATTGACGTCACTAAACAGACAAAGAGCCGGGGACAACCGCGTTCCTCTATGTTGTTTTGAACAAACGTTGGAACCACTGTGTTGCCAATCCGCACCTAGACCAGCCGATGGTCAACTGATCATTGTGTTTCTCTCACAGCCGGTAAGTCCCAGACTTGGACAAACTGGGTGACATTTTCGCTCCTTCAGTGAGGCCATTCAGTGCGAGGAAGAGGCGGCCGCAGACCACGTAGAAAGTGCGTCTCAAAACAAGCCTCCTTCTAAGCACTTAAGACCGGCATCTGAACTTGGCTTTCTTCTATAAAACATGATGTTCAAACAGGAGTGACCTTCCTCCCTGACCTCTGACTTGCCTCCCCTTCCCTACCCTGTCGCTGGCTGGATCCGCCGGTACACGCAGCGTGACACAAATGATTACAATGCAGTGGTTAGCTAGTTAGTTATTTAGGTTTAAGGGCGCGCCGACTGCTGTGGTCATTTTGCACCCATACAACACAGTGTACAATACAACACTGCAACACCCATACAATACCGTAACTGCGTGATGAATGTTATTATTTTGAGAACAGACAACGCAACCTACTCATCAAGGGTCGAAGTGATCCTGATGTACGGATGGCGGCTTCAAAAACATTGCGTGGTCTTGTTATCATGGAGTGGCAATTAATACGTGATAACAACAGCCACGGGAATCCCAGGGGAATTGTCGGTAACCAAGCCCAAAGAATACTACACAAGTAGCAAAATACTAGGCATTCAAGCACTACACCATAATCAGGGGTGGACGGTGATGATAATGATGATGGCCATGTGCGGAATCGTGGAGTATTTTGCCCATAATCCAGTATTTTCTGACTTGAAAACTAAAAATTACCATCCTCCAACAGCGAAGGCTTTGTGTCGTGCACTGCTCGTCACACTTAACGATAAGCCAGGATATGACCAAGACCATTGTACATAACTTGGCCTTGCTCAAACCACGGCTACAAACTTTCCCCACATTCGCCAACAGCCAGACAAGCGTCATCGCTTCACCAGATGCAACACGTAATGCCTCCAGGAGACGCGGGCCACCGCCAGGACGAGTCTGTGTGACCGTGGACCAGGCGCTCCGCACCTGTCCGCTCAGCCTGACCACCACCAGGGCGAGTCTGTGTGACTGGGGACTGGGGACTGGGGACTGGGGACTGGGGACTGGGGACTGGGGACCGGGGGCCGGGGACTGGGGACCCGGCGCTCGGCACACACATGTCCGTTCAGCCTGACCACCACCAGGGCGAGTCTGTTGGGACTGGGGACAGGGGCCGGGGACTGTGGACCGCGGACCAGGCACTCGGCGCACCTGTCCGTTCAGCCTGACCACCACCAGGGCGAGTCTGTGGACGGGCGAGGTGGGGCTGGGGCGGGGACCGGGGACTGGGGACCGGGGGCCGGGGGGACTGGGGACTGGGGACCGGGGACTGGGGACCGGGGACTGGGGACTGGAGGCCGGGGAGTGTGGACAGGAGGCCGGGGAGTGTGGACAGGAGGCCGGGGACTGTGGACCGCGGACCAGGCACTCGGCACGCACCTGTCCGTTCAGCCTGACCACCACCAGGGCGAGTCTGTGGGTGACCGGGGGCCGGGGCTGGGGCTGGGGACCGGGGGGGGGCCGGGGACTGGGGACCGGGGACCGGGGACCGGGGACTGGGGACCGGGGGCCGGGGACCGGGGACTGGGGACCGCGGACCAGGCACTCGGCACGCACCTGTCCGTTCAGTCTGTGACCGGCGTCGTCATCCTCGCGCTCCTGCTTGAGCGGCGGCGCGGCGGCGGCGGCGGCCGCCGACGGCGCCGGGCGGGCCGCCGGCGCCGCCGGCGGCCCGCCCGCCTGCGAGGCAGTGTTTGTACTGTCGTTGAGGCCGTTCTCGGGCGTCGGGCGGCCACAGAAGTCGGCGGGGAACTGCGGCCGCGGCCGGCTCGAGTCGGCGTTGCCGCGCAGCTTCGGGTCGATCTCGAACGGGTAGCTGCGCGGCGGCCGGCCTCGGCGGATGTCGTCAAACCGGCGTCGCCAGTCGGACTGCTCGGCCGGCCGTTCGCGCAGCAGCGCCAGCGCCAGCTCCTGCGGGCCGCCGGGACCGACCGTCAGCCACCGGCCTCGTTGTTGTCTGTTTATTGGGTGGTTCACGACGCGCGTTATGCACATTTACGACTAGTGGCGCCGCCCACACTGTTCCGCGCCGGTGGGCCGCGCGATTGGGAAATGTCCCGAGCGGAGCTAGTGTCGAACCCGGGACCTTTGGTACCCAGAGCCCAGCGCCATAACCACTCGGCCATCCCCGCCCCACTGTCCTCGCTAGTTGTTCCGTCAAATCCAGCTATTGGGGACGGGGATATATCGAGTACGTTTGGTTGTACAGCCTCCCATCAGCGGTGCAGATGGCGCTCATTCTGAGGGGGCTTGAACCGTGCAAGTGCCGACACCTCACCATTTCCATGTGCTGGCAAAATAATTGACCAGACTGCTCAGACGTCTCAGAAAATTGAGGTCTTGGATTTATTGTATATTTATAGTAATAACAATAGCACATCTGGCCTTCAGTATGATACATGTGGAATACAGTCGTTCAGTACTCGATTCCATAAAGAGGTGTTTTGACCACCACTAGTCAGATAATGCATTAGGGGACGAGTGCGATGACACCGCTATCAGAGCTAGGTTCACTGCTAGGGGAAGAGATACGAACTAGAAGCATGCCATTGTGATGGTGGTGGTTGCAGACGAACGGCGCTGAATCTTAAATATAACAGTATAAATCAAGGGGCAGTGGTGGATCTATACATTTTGCACATTGTGTCGCATGGCCTCGTAATTTCTTTATCACATTTACACCATTCATTGTGATGCCTGACTAATCAGTTGTACTGATCAGTGTGAGAAGCATTTGGCGAAGTAAACCAGACTTCGGTAGGAAGGCGAGGTTGTTACATTTTCAACGTCTTGGAATTACGGATCGCTGCATCGTTAACCAAGCAAAACCTACCGTCACACCAGCGCCACTGTAGTTCGGTCACCCACCTGCAGATGGCAGTAGTTGGACCAGGTGCCCTCGACGTTGATGCTGTCGGCGGCGTCGGTGCGGCCCGGCACCCCGGCCATCTCGAGCTCGGCGTACGTGCCGCACGGCAGCCAGCCGGCGTTCTCCAGACCCATGATGTGCGTCTTGCAGCGGAAGTGTTTGTGCAGCGTGCCGATGTTGTGGAAGCCACGCATGCAGAAGAGACACTCGTAGATGCGCCGGTCGCCCTGCGGCTTGCCGAACTGTCGGTGGATGCTCGCCTGTCGGAATGTGGGCTCGCAGTTACTGCACAGCTCCGTCTGGTGTAATCTTGTCTGACCCAACCCGACTTAGACTGGAGACACAGACTCCCATTTGAACGGATACACGCCGGCCAACCACGACAGGCTAGCAATCATGCAATGCGCACATACGATCCACGACGAGACACGAACACCTGGACATGAGATTCCTTTGCTTCAGACATGTGCCCAATGCAACACCGGGTCCGAGCACAAGAGGACCAACAGCATTCCAGGAGGAGCAGACATGGCGCTATCGACTGACGCCGGCAATGACGAATCAACGCAAGAACCTCCGTTTTTTACGTGCTGTGGAATGGTGAACCACATCCCCGTATCGCGCGCCCGGACCAGCGCCGCCCAACGGGAGCACCACTTGCGTCCGACCTTCGGAGCCAGCCGCTCACCTTCTGGAGGTGGTCGTTGCTCTTGCGGTGCTTGTTGAGCTGCTGCTCGGAGCGGAAGCTGACCTCGCACACGTCGCAGCGGAACCGCCGCTGGTCCATCTGGTGCGTCTTGGTGTGCGCGGACAGCTGGTTGCGGTTGACGAAGTCGCGCTTGTTGCACACGGTGCACACCAGACGGTCCGAGTTCCTGTCACAGCCAGGCGAGACACGGTCAGGAGTCTCCCGTCCAAGGGGGCGACGAGGTCAAACGTCGGAGACGCTGTTGAACGGGCCACACCGCCAGTGATACGGTCCATGTCAGTCGCGATAATCAGAGACTCGGCGCCCAACTGGGCTGGACGGTCAGCTGACCTCGATCGGCCCCAGTTGGAAACGCTGCAGAAAACAACCCTGCCAGAATTCGCCAGTACTAATTATCTCGGGCAAATTAATTATTGCCACATCGACACTGAACACACTGCCCTACCCTGCGATCCCTGCGATACCCTACCCTACCCTACGATCGCCTACCTACCACAACGTGGAAGCCTGAGTTACGTCAAGTATGGTGGGCGCCTTTTAAATATCTTGGGACGCACCACAATGGCGTCACCAATCGCCTGGCTGTGTCTGGGTGTCTCACAGTGTGATGCCAGTGAGGGGGAGGAGACGACAGGGACATTAAGGGCAGCGCTAATTGAGGCACCCACATCCACCAGACCTACGTCCAAAGGATACCACCAAAGGACATCAGCAGTACCCAACAAAGGCCACGACAGGCACGCGACGGAGGTCCCCTTCACACGACACCCGCAGACTCCGAACATGACCGCCGCCACAGCCAGGCGACAGCGATTCCGCGAAACACACGAGACAGACGGCAGCACAACACCCCGGGCCACGACCAGGCCGAGACGGCCGCGGCACCGACCTGTTGAAGAAGGACGAGTCGCTGTGCGCCACGTCCGCGTCGCTGGCGCGGGGCGTGGGTCGGGTGAGCGCCAGGCCGGGCTGGCCGGCGGTGACGTTCGGGTGCATCAGGCTCGGCGCGGGCGCCGGCGGAGACGACGCCGCCGCCGGCGGCGAGGTGGCAGCACCGTCGGAGCGCGCCGGCGCGAAGCCGGCGCTGGCGCGCTCGTGCCGCACCTGGTTGAAGATGTCCTTCAGGATGGCGGCCACGCCGCTGCCGCTGCCGCCGGCCGTCGCCGCCGCCACCGCCTCCGCCGGCGGGCTGGCGGCGCGCGTCGGACCGGCGGCCGGCCGCGGCGGCGCCGGCGGGTCCTCCGACACCACGTCGATCTCCTCGTCGGCGCCGGCCGGTGCCGCGTCGTCGGCCGCGTCGAGCGCGCTCGGCGGCGGCGGCGGCGGCGGCGGCGAGGCCGCCGACGCCGGCTGCGAGGTGGGCGGCGACGGCGAGGCGGCCGCGCACTCGGCCACCGCCGGCGGCTCAGTCGAGAGCCGCCGCTGGCGGGCCGACAGCTCCAGCTCCAGGGTGTAGCGCTGGCCGGCGGCGCCCGAGCAGGGCAGCCGCAGCGGCGGCGGCCGGTGCGCCAGCCGCGCCAGCACCGCGTACATGATGGCCATCTCCTGCTGCGGCGGCAGCGCGCACAGCACCGAGGCAGGCCGGCGCGCCGGCGGCGCCCGACGGCCCACCGACAGGTCGATCGGACCGTCCTGCTCTTCGGAGCCGTCGCCCAGCGTGGCCAGCGTCTCTGCCGCCGCCAGCTCGTCGGCCAACCCTGCAGCACCGGCACCCGTCACGCCGTGTCACGACAGGGCACGTCACGTCGCGTCACATCAGGACACGTCACATCACATCACGCCACGTCACATCAGGACACGTCACATAACGACACGTCACATCACATCACATCACATCACGTCAGGACACGTCACATGATACGACACGTCACGTCAGGACACGTCACATGATACGACACGACACGTCACGTCAGGACACGTCACATGATACGACACGTCACGTCAGGACACGTCACATGATACGACACGACACGTCACGTCAGGACACGTCACATAACGACACATCACGTCAGGACACGTCACATGATACGACACGACACGTCACGTCAGGACACGTCACATGATACGACACGTCACGTCACATCAGGACACGTCACATCACATCACGTCACATCATGTCAGGTCACGTCAGGACACGTCACATGATACGACACGTCACGGCGCGTCAGGACACGTCACGCACACACGTACCAGTCGCTCAGCGCCGCCATACATGGCCGGCGGCTCACTGTGCCACAACGGACTGGCTGGATTGTTTCACGCTATGCCCCTGCCAGGTTCCAACATACATTTTCGCCAAACACACGCTTGGCTGGAGACATCGAGTTGCGGACTGAGGCACCGCTCGTTTTAATCGCTATCAACAGATACAATGGGACACCCATTTGGCGATGCCCTGTTCGCTCACCTGAGACACGGCTGTTTCTCTTCTGCCGAGGACTGCTGCCACCGTCATCACCTCTCCAGCTGCCGCCCCAGCTACCCGGCCGTCCGTTCTTCTGCAGACCATAGCAGACCACATCAGCTGACGAAATCGACACTCCGAAACGTGCGACTAAACATGTGTGACAAGCCACCGACGGGAACCAAAACAGCAGCCGGCATCCCAACACCTGTGACAAGCCATCGACCGCAACCAAAACATCAGCCGACATCCAAACACCTGTGGCCACCTACCGACCAGAAGCATCAGTCGAAAATCCCATACATGTGGCCAGCTACTCATCCAAAACGAAACATCACCCGATCATAGCGACAGCCCAACACACGCGGGCCAATTGTAAGCGAATGCCAGTAGAGCTCGGCGCACAGCACCTGGTGGGGTGTATTGAAGAGTGGCAGGCACACAGTGCCTCGGGGCGTGGAGGGAGTGAATAATACGGCCACCCACGTATAACCGAATTATGTGTACATCCACAAATAGTCTGTGCGCTGTGGATAATTCACTTAGGAATGACGTATCCAGGAATACAGATGTGTAGGCCAATATTCACGAAATTAATCGAGGACGGCTAACCGTTCGTTGCATGGCTTAGGTAACGGTATAATAGTCGGATATTCTGGTGACGTCTGAAATGCCCGACACGTTTGTCAGGTTCAGCACGACAACTGTGCACGCCAGGGTCACCAAGTAAACGCATCATGATTGTATCCGCAAGACGAACAAAAGCCACGGGGAGCCCGCTGCTTGACTGCCAGACGTTCCCGGAGACCATACTACAGTCGGAGATACAATACTACTATCACGGAACCTCTCTTGTCGGTGCTCCATGAAGAGGGATCAACTGACTTGCTCATCCGTCCAGCTACGCCCTTGGGTTTGAGAGGAGGTACCCTTCCCACCACCACCGGCGGCATCCTTCAGAGAGGCCCTCTCGTGCGTGTGTGTGTCATTGCATTTACAGCCTGCCACAGTGTGGCGATGTCGGCTGTTCCCTCTCGCGGACGCCGCTCGCGCTGAGGACACAACAAGCTAGATTGACCAGTCGGGGCACGAGTCGATTGCTGATTACCGTTGGTGGAGCCGAGAGGTCTGTGGCGCAGCGATCCTGAGCGGCATCCGCCTGCCGCTGCTCCGAGGAGGTCAGGCGCAGCTCCGGCCTGCCAACATAACACATAATGAGCATCCGTATGTGTACTGAGCAGGCGCAAATCACATAACACATAACACATACTGAGCAGGCGCAAATCCTGCCTGACAACATAACACATACTGAGCATCCGTATGTGTACTGAGCAGGCGCAAATCACATAACACAACACATACTGAGCATCCGCCTGCCGCTACTCTGAGGGCGTCAGGCGCAAATCCTGCCTGACAACATGACACATACTGAGCATCCGCCTGCCGCTGCTCTGAGGTCAGGCGCAATTCCTGCCTGACAACATACCACATACTGAGCATCCGCCTGCCGCTGCTCTGAGGTCAGGCGCAATTCCTGCCTGACAACATACCACATACTGAGCATCCGCCTGCCGCCGCTCTGAGGTCAGGCGCAAATCCTGCCCGACAACATGACACATACTGGACATCCGCCTGCCGCTGCTCTGAGGTCAGGCGCAAATCCTGCCTGACAACATAACACACACTGAGCATCCGCCTGCCGCTGCTCTGAGGAAGTCAGGCGCAGTTTCAGCCTGCCGAAGCAGCACAGCACACTACTCGATACTGCACGGGGTTTCAGCCTGTCAGAGAATACTATCCAGAGCTCCGGCCTGCCAAACCAACAAGCGTGACACAATACTACCCAGAACTTCGGCCTGCCAACAAGGCGTGACACAGTACTACTCAGAGTTCCGGCTTACAACCAGAGCGCAACACAAAACCAACCAGAGCTCATGTCTATCAGCAGAGTGCGACACAATACTACACGGATCTCCGGCTGTCCACACAACACAACACGCAATACTGCACGGATCTCCGGCTGTCCACACAACACAACACGCAATACTAGACGGAGCCCCAGCCTGACAACCGATCGTGACGATACCACACGGAACCCCTGTCTGCCAAACAACGCGAAACTACACACAACTCTGGTCTTCTGACGCAACCGAACGCTGCGCAGGGGTCCGATCGACCAATATAACGCAACAACACAATACCACAGAGAGCTCCGCAACACACGCCACATGGAGCACCACGCCGCCGCAACACGCACCAAATTCAATATCTCCGGCGATCGAACAGGTCTGAAGACCACACAACACTGATGTTCGCCACCACAACGCACACCGAGCACAATATTTCCTAGGACTTCTACCTGCAAAGACCAAAAACACGCGACTCAAAACTACGCAGAGCTGTGCACAGCGTCGGCACCTAATCTATCTGCACCTAATGCGACCCGGAGGACAGCCGTGCAGCGCCACTTGCTCATCTAATGCGACCCGGAGAGGACAGCCCTGCAGGAGAGCAGCGCCACCTGTCGACACCTAATGTGACCCGGAGAGGACAGCCCTGCAGAAGAGCAGAGCCACCTGTCGACACCTAATGTGACCCGGAGAGGACAGCCCTGCAGGAGAGCAGCGCCACCTGTCGACACCTAATGTGACCCGGAGAGGACAGCCCTGCAGGAGAGCAGCGCCACCTGTCGACACCTAATGTGACCCGGAGAGGACAGCCCTGCAGGAGAGCAGAGCCACCTGTCGACACCTAATGTGACCCGGAGAGGACAGCCCTGCAGGAGAGCAGCGCCACCTGTCGACACCTAATGTGACCCGGAGAGGACAGCCCTGCAGGAGAGCAGCGCCACCTGTCGACACCTAATGTGACCCGGAGAGGACAGCCCTGCAGGAGAGCAGCGCCACCTGTCGACACCTAATGTGACCCGGAGAGGACAGCCCTGCAGGAGAGCAGCGCCACCTGTCGACACCTAATGTGACCCGGAGAGGACAGCCCTGCAGGAGAGCAGCGCCACCTGTCGACACCTAATGTGACCCGGAGAGGACAGCCCTGCAGGAGAGCAGCGCCACCTGTCGACACCTAATGTGACCCGGAGAGGACGCCCTGCAGGAGAGCAGCGCCACCTGTCGACACATAATGTGACCCGGAGAGGACAGCCCTGCAGGAGAGCAGCGCCACCTGTCGACACCTAATGTGACCCGGAGAGGACAGCCCTGCAGGAGAGCAGCGCCACCTGTCGACACCTAATGTGACCCGGAGAGGACAGCCCTGCAGAGAGCAGAGCCACCTGTCGACACCTAATGTGACCCGGAGAGGACAGCCCTGCAGAAGAGCAGAGCCACCTGTCGACACCTAATGTGACCCGGAGAGGACAGCCCTGCAGGAGAGCAGCGCCACCTGTCGACACCTAATGTGACCCGGAGAGGACAGCCCTGCAGAAGAGCAGCGCCACCTGTCGGTAGCCGGACGAAGCGGACGTGCCTAGAATTACATCCCAGGGCGTGGCGGGCCGGACCGGGCCGGGCCAGGGAGCGCCGGCTGCTAGCCGCACCTTGGACCTAGACCAAGGCCGGATCCCCGAGTACATGACTGCATGGCGTACGGGGGAAGGGACCCTGGGAGGGGCGTACAGGACAGGCGAGATGCAACATGAGGCAAGATAGAACATAAGTGTCGGATGCGTTTAAGCTTGCCTTACAAAGTGAACGATCCCATCCACAGACTAGCTTTCAACCGACAACGCATCAATGGCAGTGTTGTGCATATTCGAAGCAGTATCGAAGCAGCATTGAAGCATTCGTGCACATACATCATATTCACATTCCTCACAAAAACGTCGCAAAACGTGATCAGGATGTGAAGAGAGCTGGGTGACTGATAGTCTGAATGAGCGCTGGGTGAATCGGATGGTCATGACAGGTCTGGAAAGATGTCGGTCAGCGGCAGAAATATGGCTGGGACAGGGGTGAACCGGGCAGTTCCTGTCCGCAGCAAAAATGCAGCTGGGATAGGGGTGGGTAAGATGGCAAATCCTAGCAACAGAAATATAGCAGGGACAGGGGTGGACTGGGCAGTACCTGTCAGCAGCAGCGATGCAGCTGGGACATGGATGGGTGGCGAGGCCGGGCCCGGCAGACAGCTACAGCTCGCAGAGTCTGCCCGAGCGAGCGACTTTCCAGAGTCGGTTCCCTGGCGAGCAGACGAAAACCGGTCGGTGACATAGCGCCGCACAAACAATAACACAGCAGCGAACGGCGAACAGCAGCGAACAACAGTGAACATGGTCGGCCACGCGGTGCCACACAGAGGGCACAGTGCAGGGGTCGGTCCAGCCGAGCGTCCGACCGAGTCATCGCCCACGCCCTTACAATGCAGGGTGGCGCGGACGATGACTCAGGGCGGTGTAATTTAAGAGTGCGCCCGTCATGCCAAGGGCACGGCCGGCGGTCGCGAGCCGTCCGCCACCAGTCCAACTGTCACACCACCAGTCAACTGTCACACCACCAGTCCAACTATCCAACTGTCACACCACCAGCAGGAGATGGTCCGCCACCAGTCCAACTGTCACACCGCCAGCAGCAGATGGTCCCGCACCAGTCCAACTGTCACACCACCAGCAGGAGATGGTCCCGCACCAGTCAACTGTACCGCAACGTCACCACCGCCACTGTACCACCAGTCCAACTGTCACCACCAGTCCAACTGTCACCACCAGTCCAACTGTCACCACCAGTCCAACTGTCACACCATCAGCAGGAGATGGTCCAGCACCAGTCCAACTGTCACACCACCAGCAGCAGATGGTCCAGCACCAGTCCAACTGTCACACCACCAGCACCAGATGGTCCCGGACCAGTCCAACTGTCACACAACCAGCAGCAGATGGTCCCGCACCAGTCCAACTGTCACACCACCAGCAGCAGATGGTCCCTCAACAACGTCGACACCCGCACCACGGCTGCAACGGCGGTCTGGTCAGAGACACGTCACACAACCCCGTGACCGTCTGTGCACGGGCTGGGACCATATCCGGACCGGGGGACACGCCAGTCCAGCAAACAAAAACTCTGATTTGGAGCAAACCTGCCCTTCAATCTCAAATTATGCAAAATCTAGTAACATTTTATGAAACAGTGTTGCTCTGAGCTCGTGCTGGGGTGCTTAGGCACCGACTAGGCATTCCAAATCAAAGGAGTTTGAAAATGTGTAACAATTAGTTTTTACTTGGTCGTATCAAACGGCTCAAATACAACTCTTGGGATTTGAACAACGCATGCAATTTAGGTAAACACATAGAAGCCTCTAGGGCACTTTTGGTAAAAATGAGTGTCTTGATGTAATTTGAAAGAATCTTATGCTTGAAAAAGGAAAATTTCTTAAGTTGTACTTATATCTCAATAAGTATTCATGTTACGAAAAAAAGAAGGTATTATTGTGCTTTAAAGTGGTAACAAGACATACAAACAAACAAAGTTAAATTTTTACACACGTTTACCTCCATAAACCAAAGAAATGGGTCGGTTTGGTTTGGTTAGGTTAGCTTAGTATTTTGAAGTCGGAAAATGTTGGCTTTTAAATTATATTTTGGAATTTGTTTTCTTTTTCAAAAGCAACTAAGTTTAGGTTAGGATGGGCTTCATCATTTCTTTATTTGAAAAGTTTTCAGAAAATAAATTGCTTCAAGTTTGTGTATATTGATTTCTCAAGAACACGTCCTCTGAAGTGACGTTACTCTATATTAGGTTATGTTATGTTGCATTTTTATTTCATTTTCTAAACATTTCTTCTTATCCTATGTTAACTAGCACAAGCCCACTTTTTGGTGTTATTCTGCTCACAACCTGAAGGCAACCATTTGCACAGGTAATGAGTGGTTCCATCATCGCAGTCACCTTCATAAACATTGTAATGGATCCAAAAGAATAAAAAAAATACCCCCGAAAACTATTCATAAACCCCGTGTGAATATACATATATATATATATATATATATATATATATATATATATATATATATATATATATATCTTCTATCTATAACGGTCCAACAAATATCGACAATCATCAAGAATAAGAAATAACGCTGATAATCCTCAAAGGTTTATACAGAAAATTATGCGTCATCAGGAAAAGGCCAGGGAGACCAGCGCTGCTTTGGGAACCCCAGGCAGAGGCGGATGCAGAGGGATCTGGAGGCATGCACCTCGTATGGAAGGTTGCGCCCCTCTGGCCGGGAGTAGGCTCCTCTCTGGGAAGGCTCAAAGTCATCCCCACCTCCAAATTTTCAGCCAGAGGCATCCCCTGAGAGAAACAGAAGTGAATTTTCGGAACCCAAGAAAAAAGTGGAGAAATCCTTGGACACAGAAATCCGAGGATATATATATAAATAAATATATATATATATGACATATATGTCGTCATAAATTATATATATGATCCCGCCTCTTCTGGGGAGGGGAGGGGGTATAGTCGCGATTTTGTTCTGCCTCAGCTTATTTGGGTGCCACGGACCGTTCCTGGGTTTCCGAGGAGTGGAGGGTATAGCCCCGTGCCCACCTGTTCTTTCGCGCATGGATACATCCAAATGAACCAAAAAAGGCGCCAGAGCCTGATCAACTGTAAACATTGGCTTGCAGCGTATTGAACCATGTACCAGGACAGCAATTTTGGAGACTTTTCAACCTCCTTTCTACGACCAACCCATATATGCCGCGTACAATTTGTTCGCGAACCACACCGAAATACTGACACAGCTCAGACAGGACAGAAACGATGCCCAGCAACGTTAGAAAAACAAAACTAAAGAGGGCACCACGCCAGCCGCCAGGTGATAGCTCAGACCGACGGATGACAGCCCGTCACACCGTCAACCGTCATCCCCGGCGGCGGACCTTCGGCGGACCCTCGGCGGACCTTCGGCGGACCTTCGGCGGACCCTCGGCGGACCTTCGGAGGACCCTCGGCGGACCCCCGCGGACCTTCGGCGGACCCTCGGCGGATCCTCGGCGGGCGGCGTGGCGGCCGACAGCGGCGGCGGCGGCCGCCCAGGGCCGCCCGCGGGCCCCACGACGTTCCGAGAACCGGCCGAATTCCATGTTGGGAGCGCGCAGTGGCTCGGCCGTCGGGTCGGCCGGTTCGCAGAAGCGACGCGCTGCAATGGGCGGCGCGACAGCTGTTTACACGCGACTGTCGTCAGCTGACTGGGCCGTCGCGGTGGCCGCGGCGGCGGCCGGCCGGCCAGCGCCGCCTCGGCCCGAGCCCCCAGCGCCGCCGCCCTTCTACGCCCACGGGCTCAGCACACACGCCCAGCCGCCGCCGCGTCCCAGACGCACGTGCAGAGCGCGCGCCAGGCCGTTCCCGGAGCCGGCCAGCGGTCCACGGGCGCTGCACGGCGCCGTTCCCGGAGCCGGCGAGCAGTTTCGACAGAGCCGACAGCGGCCCGACGAAGGCCGGACTGCGGTGGGGCTGGACGGGGGCGATGCCGGGCTTATAACTGTCGGCCGGTGCGGAGGGTGTGGCGGGAGGATGCCCTGTCCGGCGAATGGCGACACGAATATAACACCACGGCATGTACCAGCCGAAATTCGTCCGCGGACAATCACGTACGGAGGATGCAAATCTGCCGGCGTTTGCCTGTGAGTCGGCAGTACGACTGGTCAGCTCAGAGGGTAGTTCAGTGGTAGAGCAGAATGCACGGCCGTGAAGCTCAGAGGGTAGTTCAGTGGTAGAGCAGAATGCACGGCCGGGATGTATCGACAGCTGACTATCCGTCAGGTCCATGTCACCACCCGGCAATGGGCACATTTTCGAAGGCGACAACGTGTCCGGCTGCCACACGAAACACCGACATCGGCACGCTGTCGCCTGGCAACTTTTCACGTTGGCGAGCGCACGCTGTGACGAGGGCCGGCTAAGCCGTGACGTGAGTAGCGACGCTGTGACGAGGCCCGGCTAAGCCGTGGCGTGAGCAGCGACGCTGTGACGAGGGCCGGCTAAGCTGTGGCGTGAGCAGCGACGCTGTGACGAGGCCCGGCTAAACCGTGACGTGAGCAGCGACGCTGTGACGAGGCCCGGCTAAGCCATGGCGTGAGTAGCGACGCTGTGACGAGGTCCGGCTAAGCCGTGGCGTGAGCAGCGACGCTGTGACGAGGCCCGGCTAAGCCGTGACGTGAGCAGCGACGCTGTGACGAGGCCCGGCTAAGCCGTGACGTGAGCAGCGACGCTGTGACGAGGCCCGGCTAAGCCGTGGCGTGAGCAGCGACGCTGTGACGAGGCCCGGCTAAGCCGTGACGTGAGCAGCGACGCTGTGACGAGGTCCGGCTAAGCAACACACCAAGCCCTGCCTGACCAAGGACACAGCTCCTCGTGGCGGCACGGTGGAGCGTATACTGTAGAGTCGGACAACAAACACTGCATTTGTCGCATAGGATTCAGAAACCTGCTCATCCTGTCATCCACACCGGTGGCTCAGTTACGAGGTCCTCCATCCCCAGTACTTCCCACGCACAAATCAAACCGGGGAAACTGCAATTTCCCAGTATCCAAGGCCAGTCGGACTCATCCACAGGAAAATGGGACCGAGTTCGCGTGAATCACACAGCCCATCCACGGGCTTGGCGAAATTCGTTCATTCTCTCACGTCGCACTGGCGCTGCCTATGACGTCAGGCGGCAATATGGACAACGAGCACGGCACTGGCCAGACTGTGGTGTGCATAAAAACCCTAACAGGCACGACACAGGCGACACGAACAGGCCTCCTTTGATGCGCCCAAAACGATGGAATCCAAAGGAAAACCAAAAGTTATGCCGGTTTTCGGTGTATCGTTGCGTTCCACAATGTCATGAAGTACTTTACAGCATTGGAGAGCATATATCGCGGGCAACATCATCGACGTAACACAAAACAGCAAGAAACGATGTTACTGGAAGGGCTTAAGACTGCACAAAATGGCATAGACTTCTTTTTCTTGCCAGACCGACAAGCGAACTGCCACAGCTACTCAGACAGAAAATTCTTATTTCTAGCAGGTTTTTGCTGCTACTAACAGCTACAAAAAGTTCCAACCCACGCGAACAACAGCTTTGCAAATAGGTCGCCGTGGCGAACATTGGTGTTGCCAAACAGGGAGCGGTACAGGGAGCGGACACAGCGGACGACGAACTCCGGCCTATTAAGTCACAACTAGCCGGGCTTCCGAGCCAGTGAACGGGTGGCTCGCCACTGACCAAGGTCGCCGGCGAGGCGGGTCGATGCAACTGAATCACACACAGACGCACACAGACAGACAGATACACATGGACACGGACACGGACACGGACACGGATACAGACACATACACGCACCCACGGACAGACTGACGTGAGCGTGTGCGAGCGTGTCTGTGTCTGCGTGTTTGAATCAGTCGCATCGGTTCACACACCCACACCCACACCCACACCCACACACGCACACGAACACGCGCACGCACACGCGCGCACACACACACACCCACACAGGCGGCGAGCATCGACGGCCATCAGCTGATGGGCGCACGAGCCGCCAGTCACGTGACGAGCCACCAGTCGCCAGGCCGCAGACACGTGGCCGGTCAGCGGTCGTGACTCACTGGCCGGCCGACACCTGGGTCTGCCCCAGCTGAACACTGGCCGGCCGACACCTGGGTCTGCCCCAGCTGAACACTGGCCTGCCGACACCTGGGTCTGCCCCAGCTGAACACTGGCCTGCCGACATCTGGGTCTGCCCCAGCTGAACACTGGCCTGCCGACACCTGGGTCTGCCCCAGCTGAACACAGGACGGCCGACACCTGGGTCTGCCCCAGCTGAACACTGGCCTGCCAACACCTGGGTCCGCCCCAGCTGAACACTGGCCTGCCGACACCTGGGCCCGTCCCAGCTGAACACTGGCCAGCCGACACCTGGGTCTGCCCCAGCTGAACACTGGCCTGCCGACACCTGGGTCTGCCCCAGCTGAACACTGGCCAGCCGACACCTGGGTCTGCCCCAGCTGAACACTGGCCTGCCGACACCTGGGTCTGCCCCAGCTGAACACTGGCCAGCCGACACCTGGGTCTGCCCCAGCTGAACACTGGCCGGCAGGCTGCGGCCGCACCGCATGGCCACCATGCACACCGTCAGCACAGAGGCGTGGTCAGAGGCGTGGTCAGAAGAGTGACCAGGGACGTGGCAAGAGGCGTGGCCAGATACGTTGCTAGAGGCGTGGCCAGGAGTGACAAGGGGCGTGGCCAGAGGCGTGACCAGAGGCGTGGTCAGGAGTGACCAGGGGCGTGGCCAGAAGTGGCCAGAGGCGTGGCCAACGACTGCGATGGGATCCCATGTCCCTGGTGGGACATGGGACATGCATCACCTCCGTGAGAGGGGACAAGTAATTTGGCCGTTGGCACCGTTGCAGTCCAACAGTGGCGCAGCCGGGATTTTCCGACAGGGGTGGGAGACGATGAAGGATGGAAACATGGGCTGTTCAGGGATTTGTGGCATGCATAACAGTATCATCTCCAGAAACCAATCTCATTTTTCTGATTTTAAGGCTGAATGCTGCTGTTTTACAACTGCTCTGTGATAGATGCTACAGATGCACTGGAAAGTGCAAAAGGAAATTCCGAAGTCATAGGTTTGCCACAAATATCTTCTCTGCATCATCTACAACACAATCATATCTTGAAATCCAGAATTACAAAGCAAAAATCCAGCCCGGGGCCCTACCCTGCCGAGAAAGAAAATGCAATGAAGGAGATGAAACCTGCGGAGCGCGAAGCGTGCCAAAAATCAACGGGTTTTCCTGGTGAAAATATCAAAATTTCTCGTTTGATTTAGTGTACCTTTCGCCGATAAGGAGGATCTACGACTGCCCTCTGCCGTCTGGCCTGCTGCGGCATCACGCATAACTGTATTGGATATCATGGCTGCTATGTGACTAGGCATCAGTCCCACACTGTCATTGACGGCCTGGTCAGTAGCCTTGACGCGGAGGTGGTTCCGTGTGGCTTGCTTGCACCTGAATACTTGACGTACATCCATGCCTATTTCTACCGAGTTGAGCCAAAACATGGTATCATCCAAGGACAATGGCGAGGAAATGTCACCAGATGTTGGTATCTGGTTCCTGTAGGCATGTGACGTCATGAGCAGATTTATTGGTCGGTGGACGGGACGCCGCGAATCGCTCCAACTTGCTTACCTTGTACTTTATAAGGGAATACTAAATGACAAACAGATCAATGTATATAATTCCCAGGTACATATTCGTGTGCCGAGTTCAATTTTGCATCGATTCTACGTTGACTGTGTCTAGCTAGCTTCTATTGCTTGCATGCAGGCACTGCAAGAACTTCGATCCGAGCATTCGCGACTCACGAGGGCCGATGTTTTTGGATCGAAACTACTTCCCATAAGAACAAAGTCTGGCATTAAGGAGTATTTTAAGACGCATCGATGATTCCCGTCCAATTCTGAGAAACTTGCTTATTGGTTATTATGCGTTTAAAAATAAATTGCTCATGGTCGGTTTGAAAGTGTCACCGATAGGCTCGGCGAACGGAATTCTCGCACGTCCAGACCGCTCTCGCGATTTCTGTTCATATTTCATTGGCGACGGAAGAGGCTAGTTTATTCATTCCCAGACCGCCTCCGCCTAGCTCGTCACGCGCTGGCAATTGGCAGCATTTGGCAGCATTTGGCAGCATTTGGCAACAGAAACCTCCGCCGGCCCACGACAGCGGCGTAATCCTCTAGTAGTACCAACATCAAACTGTAGTTCTCCATGCCTCCTCGTCGCTTCTCGACCCGGATCCAGCTTATACCAGTCCACTCCACAAGAAGCGAATCCCAGTCTACAGGTTAGCACAGCAGCTACCCTGCAAGTGCCAGCTGTAGCCGCTGTAGTCGGGCGGGCGTAGTTCAGCGGACCCTGGACTGCAGTAAAACGACAACATGAGGACCAAGGAGATATCGTGCCTGGTGTTTGCCAACTGCCAGCTGGCGCATTGTGGAGCTGGCCCAGGCAGGTGACAAACATGGGCGCAACTTCCACCAGGGATGGTGTACGAGGTGAACCGTCTACGCTGACCTCTACAGAGTGAACTTAATACTCCGCTGACCTCGCGTTCACGCTGATTAGTCACGTGGGCGTCATATGGCCTCTGTAGTCGAAGTGCCACTAAACCCCGATAACAAATTAAACACTTAAAAGTTAGCTCGTCTCCACCCGACATACATGGACACACCAGACATATCGAACCACATATCGGAGATCGGTACCGGTTGGAATCCGGCAATCACTTGCCGTTAATGGCGGCAAAAGAAGACAACAATGCACAAATCAACCACGTGTTATGGCGGCCCTGTACTCAGGAAGGTCCATTCAGTTAGTTGTGTGCCATGTATGACGACGCGTGCCACCGCTCAGTGACTGCCTCACCACTCAGCAAATACAGCCGATGGCTACACTGACAGCCAGTACGAACACTCCCTCTGATATTGCACCGTTTCTGCCGAACCGCACCGAACGATGGCTTAACACTGCGAAGTACGGCAGGCAAGCAGCGTATTAATCGAAATTCGTGGAGGGCGAAATTTCCGAACCGGCATTGCTGCTTCAAAAATACGTCAATCCTTTGAAGTTGCAGTTCCTTTTGAAAGCAGGCGTCAGCAATGGAACGGTCGTTGTACGAGGTGCGGCTGGGACGTGCAGGACTGGGACGGAGACCTGTGGCCTGTGACCTGACCTGTGACCTGTGACACGGAGACAGCCACACAGTTCACCTGACGTGTGACGTGTTACCTGACCTGTGACCTGTGACACGGAGACAGCCATGCAGCTCACCTGATGTGTGACCTGACATGTGACTTGTCCTGTGACCCGTGACACGGAGACAGCCGCGCAGCTCACCTGACGTGCGACGTGTGACCTGATCTATGACCTGTGACTTGTGGCCTGTGACACTGAGACAGCCGCGCAGCTCACCCGACCTGTGACGTGTGAATTAACATGTGGCCTTTGGCACGGAGACAGCCGCGCAGCTCATGTAACCTGTGACATGTAACGTGTGACTCGTGCCCTGTGACAAGTGACCTGACCTGACCTGTGAACCGTGACACGGACACAGTCGTGCAGCTCATGTAGCCTGTGACGTGCAACGCGTGACGCGTGACCTGACCTGTGACACGTGACCTGACCTGTGACCGGTGACACGGTCACGGCCACGCAGCTCACCTGACCTGTGACAAGTGACCTGACCTGTGAACCGTGACACGGCCACAGTCGCGCAGCTCATGTAGCCTGTGACGTGCAACGCGTGACCTAACCTGTGACGTGACCTGACCTGTGACCGGTGACACGGCCACGGCCGCGCAGCTCACCTGACCTCTGACACGTGACCTGACCTGTGACCGGTGACACGGACACGGCCGCGCAGCTCACCTGACCTCTGACACGTGACCTGACCTGTGACCGGTGACACGGCCACGGCCGCGCAGCTCACCCGACCTTTGACACGTGACCTGACCTGTGACCGGTGACACGGACACGGCCGTGCAGCTCACCCGACCTCTGACACGTGACCTGACCTGTGACCGGTGACACGGACACGGCCGCGCAGCTCACCTGACCTGTGACACGTGACCTGACCTGTGACCGGTGACACGGCCACGGCCGCGCAGCTCACCTGACCGTCGTCGACGACGCGCGGCGTGGTGATCGGCGGCTGGCGGGCGGAGGCGGCCGTCAGCCGCGGCTGCGCCGGCCCCATGTCGGGGCTGCAGTAGGTGAGGCGGCCGCCGCTGCCGCGGTTGGCCGACAGCCGCACGGTGGCCAGCGCCTCGGTGACGGGCACGCCGTCGGCCGACGGCTCGCTGTGCTTCCACTGCGAGTACATGGACACCTGGGCGTCGCCCTTCTGCTCCACGTGGTTGGGCTGCGGCTGGAACACGCTGCAGAAGTAGAGCTTGGTGGAGCTCTTGTGGCCGATGTAGGTGTAGCACTTGCCATTCATGTGCGTCTGCTGGATGGCCTTCTTGGGGCGGGGCGTCTCGGGGCTGTAGAGGGCGGCGCCGCGCTGGGCCTTGTTCACGTACTGCACCGGCTGCAGCGGCAGCGTGTTGGGCCGCGCCGACGTCGGCTTCGACGGCCCGCTCTCCGCGCCAGTCGCCGACGCCGAAGACGAGGGCGGCAGCGGCAGTGGCTGCCGAGGTGGCGGCGGCGTCCGCGCCTTCTGCACCTGGATCTTGGGCAGCTGGCGGGAGGGCGGCGCGGCCGGCGGCCGGTCGACGCCCGGTCGCGGCGTCACCTCAGAGGCCTGGCTGTACGGGCCGGGGATGCCGGGCACGTGCGGCACGTGGCGCGACGGCGAGCGGCGCGGCGCCGGACTGATGGGCGGGTGCAGCACTCCGGGCGATCGTGCCGCCGCCGACAGAGGCGGCGGAGGCGGCGGCAGTGGTGGGGGCGGCGGCGGCAGCGGAGGCGGCGGTGGCGGCGGCGGAGGCGGAGCCGCTTGGGCCGGGACCGGGGCTGGAGCGGCCGCTGTCGGCGCCGGGAAGCTGTGCCGCGGGATCTGGATGGTGAGCTTCAGGCTCTTGCCGGGAGACGCCGCGGTAGATCGCACCGCCGGCACAATCGTCACCGGCGTCGGCTGACCCGCCTGACCCGACATGCTCGACAGGGTCGCCATCGGTGGCGACCTGGGCGAGCAGAACCGCTTGTTGGCGCCGCTCTGTCTGCCAGGGCTGGGCGGCATCATGATGGGTCCCAGCTGGGGCGTGATATTGGGCGCCTGGATGGCCGGGTAGAACGAGCCGGTGAACATGCTCGAAATGCTCGCCTGGTTGAACTGGAACGGGTTGCGCTGCAGCGGCGGCGCCGAGCCGGTAAGCCGCGGCGTGCCGAGCTGCGAGCCGCCCGAGCTGCTGTCCGACGAGCCGCTCATCTCGATCATCTTGCCGCCCGAGTTGAGGTTGGACTTGATGGTCATCACCTGCGGGCTGGTCTCGCGCGACGACGCCTGCGATGTGGGCGGCGAGGCGACGTAGAAGTTGACGCCGCTGGTGCTGACCGCCTGGTTGACGCGGTAGGTGCGCCGCTCGGACGGCTCGTTGATCACCACCTGGCCGCCGCCCATGTAGCTGAGGCTCTTGCGCTCCTCGAACGGCGTGCGGGCGCCGGTGGAGGCCGGCAGCGGCGGCGGCACGAGCGGCTCGAACGGCCTGCCCGCCGCCAGCCGCTCCACGTCGGACGACAGTCGGCGCCGCTTGAGGTGCGGCGCGCCCGCGTCGCCGCCGCTCTGCAGCAGGTGCCGCTTCAGGATGTGGCCCTGCTGGCCGGCGTCGGCTAGCAGCGGACATGGGCCCGGGTGCGTGAGGCCGCAGCCGACGCAGCGCGCCTCCAGCAGGCTGGGCATGGCCGTGAAGTGCAGACTCTCCGGCCCGGTGGGCAGCGCCAGCTCGTCCGGCCCCGGGAAGCTGAGGCTGCCGCGCAGCATGGGCGGCGGGCCGGCGCGGCTCGGCCGCTCGGCCGGCGGCAGCGGCAGCTCGTGCTGCGCCTCGACGCCGATGACGGAGCTGCGCCGCGCCAGCGCCGGCGCCGCCAGCTCGCTCGGCGGCCGCACCAGGTACAGCGAGCTGCGACGGCCGGCGGTCAGGTCGGACGAGGCGACGCGACGCACGGTCTCGCGTTCGCGGCCCAGCGTGGTGCTGTGCCGGCCGAAGTTGTCCAGCGCCCGCTTGGTGATGCTCAGCTGCGCCTCGTTCAGCTGGATCACCTTGTCGATGTGGCTGACCACGCCCTTGTCGATGGGCGAGCCGGGCCGGTCGGCCGGCGGCGTGCCGCCGGCCTCCTCGTGCCGGCCCATGATGTTCTCGATCGAGTGGCTGATGTGGGCGCGCGCGCCGCCTGCCGAGCCATCGACGGCCGCGTCCGCCGGCGGGCGCGCCGCCTCCTCGGGCAGCCAGAGCCGGCCCTGCGCGGTCGCCACGTCCCACGTGCTCCAGCTGTCCGCCTCCGAGGCGGCGTCGTCGGCCGCGTCGCTGGCGTCGCTGTCCGTCACCTCCTCGTCGCTGGGCAGGTCGCCGCCGTCGCCGCCGGCGCTGCGGGCCGCGTGCTTCCGAGTCTTGCAGTGCTTCACGAAGTTGCTCTTCGTCTTGAACGAGTACTTGCACACGGCGCAGCTGAACGGCCGCTCGTTGGTGTGCGACCGGATGTGCTTGTCCAGCACGCTGGGCTTGGCGAAGAAGTTGCCGCAGAAGGTGCACCGGTACTTGCCGGCCTTGCGCGCGGCGGCCTTCTGCGCCGACTCGTCGCCGCACGACTCGTCGACCGCCTCGGCGACGACGCTCGGCAAGTGCCGCTGCTCGTCGCCGACCGCCGCCGGCGCCGGCGCCGCGGCCAGCGGCGGCACCTCCCGGTCGTCCGGCACCGACAGGCTGGAGCGAATCTTGAACTTCTTGTGGAAGTAGGTGACGCCGTCTGGAAGCGGAAGCAGACACGGCGTCAGGAGGCTTCGGGACGGGGCGGCGACAGGTGGTTTGGGATGCACAAGAGCAGGAGCGTTACACGGAGCGTGGCGGTGGCTGAGCGTTCACGGTCACTGGCGGGTCTACACCGTACCGCTATACAGAGGTGCGTGTGCGGGCACACGTTGCACACCATACTACCACTGTCGTAGTCACTGTTGTGGAGGATCCAATGATCATAGAACACCGACGCGTTACAGATGAAATTACATTGTTTAGTCCTTGCACTTGACAGCGTCTGGACGTAACTGGTAGAGCACTTAGTTGTTAACAAGTCGCCGCAGCTGCACGTGAGCTGCTGCAACTCAACGTTCGTGCATGGGAGACCCGCTCGTCTGCTGGCATTGCATCTGATAGATAGCATGAGCGAAGAGATTGCGCTGAGGCGCTTTGGATTTTTGATGCAAACCGTCCGGCTCTACGCGATGAAGCTCTCGGAAATCTCGACTATCTGTAGCTATTCAGAGTTGGCTGAGCACAGCATTATCACACGCCAGGCTTTCCCCAGTATTGCCACTGGCTGAGCATAGCATCCTCACACACCAGGCTTCCACAGTATTGCCATTCGCTGAACACAGCACTATGGCACACCAGGCTTCCACTGGCATTGTCATTAGCTGAGCACAGCACTATCGCACACCAGGCTTCCACTCATATTGTCATTGGCTGAGCACAGCATAATCACACCAGGCTTCCACCAATATTGTCACATGCCTGATGAAAGGACGGAACTGCCAGTGTTGTGTTTGAGGTCACAGCTCTGTAGGACACTCCCAGTTTCACTCGTGAAAATCTCATGTCCCCTCCGCACGAAATTCAGCACCAAAACATCCATCGCCATGGAAACGTGCACTGTGCAATCATTGATAATTTTATTCCATGGGCCTAACCTCCCCCCCCCCACACACACACAAGTCACCAGTTCTCCCTAGGGCGAATTGCCCCGTTAGTTGAGAGGCCCTGGTCTATTTCGTGTTGAACTATCTTCAACTATGTGAAGATACTGTGAACGCAGGAACGCACCGCTACACACATTATGCATGGACAACTATGTGCGATGTTGGTCTCATTGCGAGACGGCTTGCGAGACGACGCAATTGATGTTCGATTTCATTCCGTGTATTTTGTGGACGTTGCAGGGTCCTGTGAACTATTGTGAACATGGGGGGGGGGAACATGTAGGTTAACGTAGCAAAAACAACCAGACCTTCGTTGCCTGCACATTGCACTGCACATGTATAAGAATACATGAGACCTGTGCATGAGCTCGAGCAGTTAGTTATCAATAGTAAAATAAACACCAAACGTGGTTCAGGCGACGTCCCCGTAGAATGCGCGGACTCCACGCTGGCGGATGCTTGCCATGACCGTCCCCCCCCCCACCTCCAAAACCGCAACCCCGTTCTCCTCAGACCTTCGCATTGTGATCAGCGCGTTTGAGGATCTCGTGGCATTACACAAATTGAGCTCTCATCATCCGCAAGTACATTACATATGCTTTTCTGCAAGATGCAGACGAATGAACGAATGAAGAGGATGAAGATGGAGATGGAGCCGGCAATGTGTCGTGAAGAAAAAGCTTACACGAACCCTTTGCCTTTGCGTGGCAGTACTTCCAGTAAACACAAAACAATACTATAGACAAGCAAGATGCAATGGAATGTCAAAAACTCGTTCACCTTGAAGAACTTCGTTGAGTGGGAGAGGGAGAACGGGTGCACCATGAACCATCGGCAGCAAACCTAGCGCAAGACCCGATCCCGGTAGGAAGAGCATTTATTTTTATGCGACGCATTAGAGTGCCGGATCATATAACGTCGCCAATCTCTAACGTCGATTACTCACGGGTGGAACCGGCAATCCCGCCGGTTAGGGGATTTGAACTCACGATCTTACGATGAAGAGCCCAACACCTTGCCGACTGAGATATCGCGACCCACGACTACTGGGAGGGAAAAGTCGTCGACTGGGTAGGGTAATTGTTCTGCATAAAACATGTTAAAATACATGCTGCATGCATTTGTAGAAGCATCTCTCAAGATTTGGCAAGGGAGTGTCGGCAATATATCTTTTGGTCGAGAACTGGAGAAGGTCGAGAGGGTCCAGAACCGCCACACTTCCCCGAGTGTCTGCCCGCGCCCGTATGCACGCGAGTGCGTACGCGTGTGCGTGCGAGGGGACAGTGTCATCGGAAAATAAAAGTACGACACGGAAGAAACTTGACTGGCGGTGGGGTGTGCACAAGCCAACGAGAAATCCGCTGTGGCTAATGATGACACCTGCGGTGTGATCCGAGGCACCAGCGTTCCGGTCGGGTCAGCCAGCACGGTCGCTGGCCGTCGTGCTGGCCGTCCCAGCACGGTCGCTGGCCGTCGTGCTGGGACGGCAGCGAGCCGGCAGGTCTCGGCCGGTCAGACAGAGTGAGAGTGGCCCGGTGAGCAGTCTGCGAGAAAGCGCGTCCCGCCGGCCTCACCGAGCGGCACCCGATCGATGGCGGCTGCCGCCACTCGGGCGCCCACAACACCCGAGCGGGCGCGAGCGGCAGAAATACGCAGACACGCCGGCGCCGGCCGGCCCTCCTCCCCTGCCCGCCTCCCTCGCCGCCGTCCCCGGCCGTCGGCTGAGCGGGGCTAACAACGGGGCAGGCCACCAACACGGCGGACACCCCGAGTAGCCACACTACTGCGCGTCGGCTCGACACGAGACTGCGCCCTGCGAGCGTGTAATTCCGGTCAACGCTTTGCAGAATACATTATATATAATATATAATATAATATATATAATATGTACATAACATATACATGTTATATATATAAATAATATGTGTGTGTGTGTATGTCTAAACTAGCATCGCGTGGCATATTCCCTATATATATATAATATATATATATTATATATATAATGTGTGTGTGTACTCTTGCATGACAGCCCGACAGGACGTAACGCCGACATGGGCGCTGTGACGTAGCCAGCTGTCACAGAGAGGTGGAGACACATCGGACCGCACACGGCGCGACAATGATCTGCGACAGCCTGACGAGGCCGTGATGCGCGGAATGATTTGGCGAGCTGACGGCGGAGGCCGCACGGGAGGGGGTAGAACGGTGGCGCCAGAGGTACGACCTGGGGCGTGCTGTCATCGGCTGATGGCACCATGGCTGTGCCCCCCCCAGCACCCCGCGCACGACAGCTGTCCCGGTGTGCACCACCCCACCCGATAGCCAACCGCTAACGATTAGTTCGTGTATTTCTTATGCATTCGCGCGTGGGACAACGCACAATTGCGGCGACATGAAGGGCAGTCGTGTTGTATGCCGCTGCGAGTAGCTGCCCCTGCAACTTTGACTTTCGAACATGTTGTTTATTTCCAATTTGAGCTTTAGGGTCCACCGACCAATAAACAACAGGGACAACTGGAAAAATTACAGTTAGCTACTCCCTCCCCTTCCCCTTCGCTTAACAATATTATTGGCTTCTTTTTGCCAAAAATCACCCCAATGACACCATAATACTGAAACGTGCAAGTGAAGTGCCCCATGAAACTAGACGTGTAGACGTACTTTGAGTTCTGAAGAGCTTCGCCAAAGATTCATAATCGTTGTTACTTTCAGTCCTTTAAACAACACGAAAACTATGCGTACAGCCCATAGCGGCATAAACAAGTCATCCTTACAAATCACGACCATGCCTGCATGCTGCCGCTTCAGCTTCACGGGACGACGGTCGCCGCCTCGGCACGGGACTACCAAAAAACGAACAGGGTGATGTCCTCTCCCGAGTTGTCTATCCGCTCCAGCGGTTCTGCCGCCCTGACGGCGGAACTGCACCAACTGCCGGCCGCCGACGTATGGTGTGTACCTGTTCGCAGCATCGCTGGACGGCCGCCGGCAAAGCTGGCACCGCAAGCCACGTGGCGTGGCTCTAGCAGACTAATGTCTGCTACAGCCAGCGGGAAAGAACGAGACGAACGCGTTGTCTAAACTAGCATCGCGTGGCATATTCCATTGCTCACCTATGCAAGCACCTTGTGCACGTGGCCGATAGTTTACGAGTGCAACTGGAGAATCCAGAGCATGTTCAAAGATACTCAATCGCACCAATTAAGAAACACTCTCCAGCTAAAATTGCAGTCAATCGGAAACATTCCATGAAAGTCAGTTATGGACCAAGATCCCCGAGATGTGAGCATTGACTTGAACACGAACAGGGCGGTGAGTCAGCGCCGACGACCGCCCTGTTCGTCGGCGACTGTTCGTCGACGATAGCACTGGCGACCGAGAGATGAACACTGGCGACCGAGACACTGATACTGGCGACCGAGACACTGATACTGGCGACTGGAACACAGATGACCGAGACAAGAACACTGGCAACTGAGACACGGACAGTAGCGGGTGAAGCACGGACACTGACAACTGGAGTACTGACACTGACAACTGGAGTACTGACACCGACGACTGGAGTACTGACACCGACGACTGGAGTACTGACACCGACGACTGGAGTACTGACACTGACGACTGGAGTACTGACTCTGACGACTGGAGTACTGACACCGACGACTGGAGTACTGACACTGACGACTGGAGTACTGACACTGACGACTGGAGTACTGACACTGACGACTGGAGTACTGACACTGACGACTGGAGTACTGACACCGACGACTGGAGTACTGACACCGACGACTGGAGTACTGACACCGACGACTGGAGTACTGACACCGACGACTGGAGTACTGACACTGACGACTAGAGTACTGACACTGACGACTAACGGACTGTGACACGACTCACTACTGACACCTGTGACACGGACGTGGACAACTGACACGCGAACACGGCCCGCTAGCGATAGTGCAAGTGAGCAGTCCAAGCGCAGCACACCCGCCTCTCGATCGGGAAGTTGTGGGTTCGGGTCCCGTCTGTCGTTGCTGTTCGCCGGCGACCGATCGGCACGAGCGACTGGCGACGCCGTATGACCAGCGCAGCCGACGCGTCGTAAAACCAACGACCAGACAACGAGTGTGGCGCGGCAAGCTGAGCACATGGAGCAATGTAGTCTGGGCAGCTGCAATCGCAGGAAACAAAGCGAAGGAGAGGAGATGAAAACAAAGAGTATGTATATATATACGTATACACGCACGCCATCCTGTCATGTCCAGGCGCTGGCTCTGCTGCTGAACTCTCAACATTCCGCTGAATATGCAGCAGACCGCTCAACCAGGCCTTCCAGGGATGCTCCCATGAGGTGAAAGTTGGCCGTCTCTGGCGACTCGCGTTTTCCACAAACTAGTCGTGGCAGCGTAGCTACAACCAGAGCAGGCTCGTCGGACTTCTACAGACGCGATGAACCCAAGCACTCCAGTACAGCAATGGCATCACCCTAATGTGTGCCATTGGCCATGCTCAATAGCAAAGCACAATATCTAGCGGCAGAGCACAATGTCTAGGTTAGGGTTGGAACTGTGCTTCGTAATCATAGATGAGAGGAAAATTTGGGGGTTATCGAATACGGAGGGAATCTCTGTCTATACGTATGTAACACCGGACTCTCAGTTTGCAATTTCCAGTGCATATTGAGCGCTTTATCACAGATCAGTGCACACCAAACAGCACCACTCAACCTCCAAATGATACAAATGAGAGGAAGATGCTCAGCATGCCAAAACTGTGGGAACAGCTTGTTTTTCCTGCCCCCATCTAGATACGCCTCCAGTTGGTGTTCCAGGAAGCCGCACTCTCAGCAACTGTGCAGCAGATCGGCTCGCCTACTGACACCACTGGCAGCGGGCCGATGTTTGTTGGTCGTAACATACCGCCGGCATGAGCAGACAAGTGTGACTCATGACTGCTGGCATGGGCGTACGAGCAGTCCAACAACCAGCGGAGGGGAGATTCCTATTCTTGGTGAACTCTTTCCAGTCCACGCTCCCGGTTAAGATGGAGACAAGTAGTAGGGAAATGCTGCCGACCTTCCAGATGGCTGCTACACATGACTGCTAGTGTACCATCAACGTCGTTTATAGGCAGTGTTAAATTATTCGCAAAATAGGGTGGAATTTACCACTTTCTGAACGCTCGATCGACATCCTGCTCCAAGAAGTATAGACATCGTGCTTCTTGATGCATGCTTATGAAGTGTCTCCTTTCTAACATTACCTCGTTTGTTAAGTAGCATGATCATGCTCTTGATAAAGGGTGGTGGTACACGAATATTCTGCAATGCAATTTCAGGTAAGTGGATTATTCATAATGTGAACATCACCAGGGTATATATGATTTATCTCGCTAATACAAATATAGCTCTTCCTAACATTTTAATATCAAAACAAATGAAAAGGGTGCAAACATTGGCTCAAATTTAAGTCGGAAAAACATCAAAGACACTTGGAATGATACTAATTTCATGACAAATTTCGACATCCTACCGTGCTCGTTTCGACATCTCACACCTAACGAAAAAGTAATATTTTCACACTGTTTATAGGGCATGTCAAAAGCACACCATCTAGGACAATGCAATTGTCATATGGTTATGAACATCCCCAATAAAAAAATGGTGTTAAAGCGACTGCAAAGAAAATCTGACTTGGCCTGTCAGAACTAACGATCCTTTGTCGCCAGGGAATAAGTGAGGCGGAATTGTCCTTCGAGCATGAGATGAAGCTGAATGTTTGGCTTTGCGGGATTCAAACCCAAAACAGCGGAATGTGTTGTATGTGTGGCAATCCGTGAGCCAGCCGCCACATAGCTCAGGTTTCGCTCCACAGCGCAATTCTATGGAATAGGTGAGTGGGTCATTAGTACTGAGAGACTGTCGACGCCCCGACCCTGTTCATGTTCAGCCTGCACGGGTCCATGGCATGTCGCTTCGCGTCCGCAATCACAGCAACTCTGAGTGACCGTAATGCCTAGACAATTCTGCACCTGACCGTCTGCTGCATATTGCCTGATGAGAGTTCAAACCGTGTCAAATAGCCGCGGGCGACTGAAAATTCGCCATCGTCTTCACGTCTGAAAATCCAGTGGATTTGGAAAGCTGCAGGCCTACCGAAGCCGTGCTACAGGTTTTTCTTAATTTAATGCGGTTAATGTTCGATAATATTACAAACTGTCTTGCCATCCAAATCAGCCGTTTGCTTGCTTCAGCTGTTCCGTAGACCTGCCAGTAATTTCTCGGTCGCATCTCCAATACCACGGTAGGATCGGCGAGGGCGGATGGGATGTGGCGGAGGGAGAGGGGGGGGGGGAGCCGCACGGTGCGGCGCAGACCGACTGGGCCCAGCGGCAGCGGCGCCAGACGCAATCGATGCGCCGCCGTCGCGATCTCGCCAGCCCCGCCGGCGCCGTCGTCGCCGTCGACGGAGACGGCCAGCCATTTCGACGAACGTCGCCTCCGCCGGCGGACGATCCCCGGCCCTCTGACGTCAGGCGCCGCCGCTTCCGGTGACGTAGCCGTCCAATGGCCGCAGACGTAGTCCGGTGACGTAGCCGCCTAATGGCCGCGGACGTAGTCCGGTGACGTAGCCGCCTAATGGGCGCGGACGTAGTCCGGTGACGTAGCCGCCCAATGGCCGCAGACGTAGTCCGGTGACGTAGCTGGCCAATGGCCGCAGACGTAGTCCGGTGACGTAGCTGGCCAATGGCCGCAGACGTAGTCCGGTGACGTAGCTGGCCAATGGCCGCAGACGTAGTCCGGTGACGTAGCTGGCCAGTGGCAGCCGGGCGGCAGGCGTCGCGGCGGCATCTTCCGCCACGTCTCAGACGGACGGCAGGCGTCAGCCGGCCAGACGGCGCGCGCCCAGCTCCCACGCCTCGATGGTGTTCCCCTGCACCCCCTCCCGTCCCTCGGGGGAGTGAGGAGGAGGAAACGCACAGGGGACGCGGCTCCTTTGCGGGTCGTCCCAGACCCTCAGAGCCGTGACGTGCCCGGAAGTCGACGACGGAAATAGATAGGGTCTTTCATTCCTGGGCGGCACGTTTTACTGCCTAGGAAGTGAGTCAGTGCGGTCGACCGGTCCGCGGGTGTCGACTAGCGGTGGCGCCTTGTTGACGCGGCCGGCCGATGCTACGGCGGCCTTTGTCAGCTGGCTGCTGCACTCCGCCCACACCAGGCTGCAGGGAACTCTCGCACTGCTTACCCTGGCCATTACTCACCACAAACAGCGCGCAATAACCCGGCCGCGAAATGTTGGCAATGAGCTGTTTTGGGCGCCCTCCAGCTTCCTGAGTTGTTCCACTGCGTTGCGGTCAGCGGCTGACTGGCACCGCCTGACACGCGACCATACTGCACCGCCTGACACGCGACCAGTCGATACAGCCGCAGGACGTGCGGTGGCGTGGGAACAGGCAGTGGCCGGCTTGATAGGTCGCCAAGGTAAACGCCGGGGCTCGAGGGAGCGCCGACTACACGGCCGTTTGGCCCAGGTAACCGCTGCTCGGCCGTGCGCGGAAGCAGCGCCGTGCCACTCGCACCATTCGAGGCAATTCCCCGCCCGGCGACCCACCGGCGACACGGTGTGGGTGCCGAGCCGGGCATAAAGTGTGTCAAGAATATGCAAACAACAGTAAACAAACAAACAAGCGGTGTCATTCTTAAGACATTTCGGTTGTGCAAATTACTTCAAATATGCCCAAATATATAAATACATAGCACGAATCCTCTCTTTTGCTCTATCCAACACTGCCCTCTAAAAAGAACAAAACAAACACAAGAAAGCCTTAGGACTGGTTCTTAAGCTTGATGATTATCCAAAACAAAACATCGATATTGACAGTTGTTTTATTGATTTAATGCGAACGGAAAATTGAATTAACGTGCTATGAATACAACTTATTCCATACTACAATTTTAAAAGTGAATACAATTAAAACAATGCTAAAGAAGATACAAAGGAACTTACTTCTTTCCTCGGAACATATGCAGCTAAGATATCCATCATAACATATAATAATTCAATTGTTACTAATGTGGTTTTCTCAATCAGAATTGAAGGTAATAAACAAGCATAATAGCACTAAAAGCCAACTGAGACGTTCCACATACGGTGCGTATCAAGCGAAATCGTGTGTGTGATTTAGTGTGCAGTAAAAAAGCCAAAGAAAAGCAGCTTGCTATGAGTTAGGCTGTGTGGGTGGACCGAGGTGCCTTCGACGGGTATAATGTTCTATGAAAACGATTGTTGTATGTTTGTATCCAGGGGACATCGAGGTCAATGTGAAAAAGAACCTGAATGAGATTTCTGACGGCTTTTCCTGCGCTGCGCGAATAAATATCTGCTATGTGAATGGGCAGGCCGAAGGATGGACTATTCTCTGAACTTTTGGAACTCAGCTTTTGGGCCACAGCTCAACAGCCTAACATTGCAGTTAGTGGGGTGACATTTTGTATTCGATGATGGACTTCTCAAAAGGATTATTCTATATATGAACGTACTCACGGCAAAAAGTCCCACGATCCCGGTAGCTTAGCCAGCTGACTAATCTGCGCCAGCCGTGTGCCCCGGAGCGGAGGGTGGAGGTCTCGACTCAGTGACGCCGCATCAAAGTTACCCAGGGTAGAACCTGACAGAGGTTCCAATTAAGGGCATAATTACTTCATCGTTACACCACCAGAGATCTGCGTCGACAGTGTTGGTTGGTTATTGGTTTTACGACACATCGACCGTTGATCCATGTAGCGTCGCCAATCTCTAACGCCGATTGGTCGCGGGCGAAGAGTAGCGACAGGTGAGACTCGAACCCACAACCTTTCAATTGTGAGACGAACAACTTACCCCTAGATCACTCGGCCTCGACAGTGTGACGAGGGTGTGGATTCAAGGTAGTTTCCAGTTGTTTGAGTTTGGCAGAGTGAGGTGTCGATTCGGAGATGTCACCAGGGAGCTTTTACGGACGGTGGAGCTGCCCGTCCAGAGGTGCCATCTGGTATTTTTAGTGGTTATGAAGATGCCGATTCGGGGAATTGTGTTGGAGCAGAGGAGTGAGTGATGGATCTTGGGAAATTCCAGGTGATCGCGGCCATTTCGAGGGTTTTGCCTGACGGACAGGACGGGCCGGCCTAGAGATCGTCACCAGGGGCTTATCTCGAGATAATGGTGACAGCGCCGACTCAGGCACGGAGGACGAGATGCCGACTCCGGGGCGTCACCAGGGGTTCTATCGAAGAGGCGACAGAGGCCCTTCCTGACATTTCGTCGGATTGACGCAAGGTGTCAAATTAGATCCCACTTTACTTAATCGAACGCACTCCCAATACATTCATACATTGGCGAGGGAAGAAGTGCCAATTTATGGACAGCTCAGTGGGAGTTTCATGGGAAGAACGACTATGACATGGCCATCTCGCTACCCCACTCATCCATCAACTCTCGAGATACTGGCGATATCCCTGAGGACATAGATATTGTGGCTATTAAGCATGCTGACCTAGCTAGCTGATTTTCAACCAGGACTACTTAGTTGTTGGTGTACGGGAGCATCGACTGCATTGGTCGTGCAGCGCCCGTAACTAGGACCATCGTAACCAGGACAGTAGAAAACACCATCACGGTTGTCTATTTGTACACCTTTGTGGTGGCCTTGCCTCCCCAGATGTTGGCATGTCCTCGAATAATTTCAACTTTTAACATTGGACCGTATGGGGCGGGCTCCCCATCCATGTGGGCCCGCGTGTTCAGCCAATGCACTCCCCCAAATAATCTCCAGAAATGAACGCCGCTGGACAAAATTACTGTGATCTCATACATTAGGTTGTATTACTACAGTGCTTACTTTGCATTATTTCACGTGTACCCCAACACGTCAAGTTCAACTCCGATAACTTGCTTTTTCAAAACGACTCAAAACTACCAGATGATCTGCAACAACTGCTTAACCCGCGCCGTCTCTCCGGTCAGATCCTCACACCCCGTCTCGGGGGGGGGGGAGGCAAATAGTAACCCCCCTCTAAAATCAAAACTAAGCGTCGCGCGAAAACGAAAGAGGTGTCATCGGAAAGCGTTCCACGAGTAAGGTCCGGATCCATCCCCAAAAACAATTTTACCCCAAAAGGTACGTCACTAGGGGGCTAGATTTTCATGACTTTTCACTACTTACATTACGTTTTTGGCTCTGGGAATTCATTTCGGGAGATATTTGAGGAAAAAAATTGGAATCAGAAAAGGACAGCGAAATTGACCAGGGCCATACTTTGGCCAAAAAGTATGCCCCCCCAAAAAAAAAAAAATTGTTTGAAACTTCAAAGTTTTGAATTTTCCAGTTCTTTAACTTTCCTTTTCTAATGGGTAGAGCGGACCAAGAAACGTAGGAAGTCAACTTTCCCTAATAAAAAAATGTTTACTTTAGCCGGAATCTTCGGTTTGAACTACAATAGGCAAATACGCCAAATTTATAAGTATTCATCAACGGAAAAAAATGAAAAATTCCTCTCCTACATTGCTACATCCCTAAAGATAAGCAAACGCTGAAATATTCATTAACATATCTGCATCCATTAAAAATGACGACTTGTTGAACTTTTTTGGAGGTTACCTCACCTGACCTTGACTAACTCGTTGACCCTAGATGACCTGACTTCAAAAGTTTGGAACAACATGCCAAACTGATGTGGGAAAAGGTATGCCAAATTTTGGCGCGCTTCCGCGCGCCGTTCGTTCACTAGCTGCCAAAAACCTGAGGGGGCGGTTGAAGACACCCCCGAGACGGAACGGGTTAAGCGCATGAAATGTGAAATCCCGAACCTAGAACAGCACATATTTGGTGTTCATTCCGGACTTTTCCATCCCTCGAACAGTTTGCTGTCTTTCGTGCCCATAGTTTATCGTAAGAAGATCGCATGCTGCTGATGCAAGTTAACTGTTCCGCCCGACCTGCAGGCGGCTCAACCCTGTGGCACCCAAAGCGCACAGTCCACAACCAAGCACCGGACAAGGAGCGGCACACCGCAACAGCCGCCTCGAAGGCAGACTTTGGACGACTCAGATTTTTTAGTCAACTCGCATGTGACTCATATCTTGAGGTCTGATTCATATCCGACTCAGTGGTATCAGACTCGCAAGCCATATGATTCAGTGTGCACTGCTCACACATGATATTTGAATGATTGACTCATGATCCGACTCACGACTCGAGATATATTTTGGGAAAAAGAATCGATTCTACTCGCGACTCATCCAAAAACGGTTGATTCATGAGTCGACTCTCGATTCAACTCGAGTAGAGCACAAGTCTGCCCTGATGGACTATTTGGGCTTAAGGGCGCGCCGACTACGAGGTCATTTAGCACAAGGTCTGCCAGAAGGCACCGTCGTTCAGTCGGGAGCAAGCGGCTGCGGACGCAGAACGGTGTGTGCACCCGTCTTCAGCACCCATCGGTGCCTGAAATGTGCAAACATCAGGTGCAGTCTATTCTCTGCAAGCGGTGTAGCCAACCAGTTTTAGTGGCAACCTTGGCGATATTTCCGACCGGTGATCTAAGACCTGGCCGTGTAGGTGCAGTTCTTCCCGGGAAACTCTGTAACTACCCGAACATGTGGAGGTACTAATGGGTGGGTCTTCTGAATCCAATGCCAATACATCCGCGAGGAATACCAAATGGAATTATTCCAAAGCCAAATGCATTTTGGCCTGAAGCAAACTATGTAACGAGATGCAATAAAAGTGATAATTTATTCGTGAAATATGGCGGAATACACCAATTTTTGAAATACTGAATTGACATTCCTCCCAACGGCATATGGACATCGCGCTTCGTGATGAGTCGTTATTTTGTTTTGATATCACATTTCTAACAGTATCCTGTTAATAAGTATCGTGCTGATGCTTATTATTGCGGATTGTGATGCACGAACATATTCTAACGCAATTCCAGGTAAGCTAATGACCCATGATGTGGTCTGTTCTACAATATCAGTTGGTTGGTTGGTTGATTCTTGGTTTCACGACACATCAACCGTTGAGTCATGCAGCGTCGCCAATCTCTCACGCCGATCGGTCGCGGGCGAAGAGTAGCGACAGGTGAGACTCAAACCCACAACCACTCGATTGTGAGACGGGCAACTTACCCCTAGGCTACTCATCCCCCAGAATATCAGTTGATAAGGATAGGTATTTTGTATTATTATCGCTAAAATATTCCCCCATAAATTTCGCATCTCAAACAAAGAGCGAGAGAGCGAGAGCGAGAGCGAGAGAGCGAGAGAGCGAGAGAGCGAGAGAGCGAGAGAGCGAGAGAGGAGAGAGCGAGAGAGAGAGAGAGCGAGAGAGCGAGAGAGAGAGAGAGAGAGAGAGAGAGAGAGAGAGAGAGAGAGAGAGAGAGAGAGAGAGAGAGAGAGAGAGAGAGAGAGAGAGAGAGAGAGAGAGAGAGAGAGAGAGAGAGAGAGAGAGAGAGAGATAGAGAGAGAGAGAGAGAGAGAGAGAGAGAGAGAGAGAGAGAGAGAGAGAGAGAGAGAGAGAGAGAGAGAGAGAGAGAGAGAGAGAGAGAGAGAGAGAGAGAGAGAGAGAGAGAGAGAGAGAGACATGCACATATTAGCACGCTGTTGGATCAAAATTGCATTTGAAGAACTTATAAGTTGCGTTAAGGGACATGTGCTAAATTAAGAAACAGCTTGCAAAATACACATGACAAAATACGCATTGCAAAACACAACTTACAAAGTAAGCATCACAAAACATAACTTACACAATACAACTTATGCCATACAAATTACAAATTTACAAAATATAGGTCCTAAAAAACAACAAAAGCATCAATTCCTATAGCTGTGTGAATTGATCGATGACCGAAACATGCCACATTACACCGGAGGCCCCACACAAACAGGATGGCAGCGAGAACATATGTGCAGAGTACTAGTTAGCATTACCGGGACCTGGTGATTTCCTGAAGTACAAAAACACAGGTAAAAAACCACCGCCATGGCAGACGATCGGCTATTTGCTCACGATTAAAGGAGAATATGTTGGCACCAGCTCCGAGAAGTCACACTGTTGTCATTCGCAATATTCATTGCGTGACAACTGCAAGCTTTAATGATACAGGAACTAGAAATTCAAAACAGCTTTGCAACCTTACGGCCACCTTCTAATTAGCTTTCGCCTTGCACAGCAATATGCATGCATACATACATACATACATTATATATATATATATATATCTTTATATAAATATATAAGCAACATCAGATGCGCACCTAATTACACTCCTTGCCTACTATAATGGAACACTTCCACATCACTTGCATATACAGAAATGCGCGCACGGCTAGATCATCTGTGCCTGATGATGCTTGATGTATTCGGTCACTAGGTGGCCGATGGTCTGCAGGCGAAGTGGAAACGCCGGCCGGTTTTGCACGGCACCTTCGGGTGACAGACGTGTTGGGCCCGGCGTGGCATCGCACGTGCGCTTCTCAAAAACGGCACCGTCGCAGAGGCGGATCCGGCCGCACCTCTTGGAACGGGTCAAGTGTTCCAATTGATCAAAGCGTCGACGGAAATTACCGGAGCACTCTCGACTTGGTATGCCAGAGGCGTGATGATGGTGTAGAGCATGGATGTCAGGGGTCAGACGTCAGGAGATGGTTAGAAAATGAATACGTCGTTCTTCTACGACGTATTCAACCGCTAGCCTATTATAGATCGCTAACCTCTCACGCTGATCGGTCGCGGGTGAACCCGGTAAACTCCGCCAGTTGTGAGATTCGAACCCACGATCAAGAGTCCGACGCTAAACCAACTGATCTACCGCGACCTCGTGTTGGTCAGGGGATAGATGAATGTCAGAGGCGGGAGCAGGAGTTGGGGTGACATTACCGAAATTGTTGTGAACCTTATCACTCACTCGTTGAGGGCCGCATGAAAACAAAAATCCACTAGGGAGGCTTAATCAATTTGTAGAATGTATCAATGCCCTTGGTTAGGATTCCTGGTTTCGTTTCCACGTCACAGTTCGTGGCTCCGGTCTTTGTATCCTACAAAATACGCGCACCATGATTGCCAACCATCCGAAGAAATGTGATTTTCTTTTCAAAATTGGCCGTCAAGGCAGGATACTCAGAACTACGTTACACGAAAAACACACCAGTCCCAAAGCCGCGATCAAATACTACAGCGACTGTAATAAACATGCCGAGGCATGCATTGTGCGGTGCTGATGTTAGCAAGATGATCATCATCCATCTGAAGACCACTATATATCTAAACAAGATCTGTTTGAGGGGGCGATTCTAACTACCATTCGCCACTGAGAACGGATTGAGGCGGGGGATATTCCGTTTTTTTTAACATTCATTCTTCCCATGTGAAGTGCGTCGCTCAATGCCAAGTTTCACAAATACTGATTGGGTCTATTCCCTTCGATGCCAATGGTGGTGGAGCTCATAACCAATCGAGTAGTTTGCAAGCGGCTGCGTCATCTTCAGTAGTGTTTTGACTGCTCAAGCTAGTCCTCTCATTTCGGTTGATGCTTTGCGACTGATTGCTTCTGCGAAGTTGCGCAAATCATGGCCCCATGTCTAGTTAGTTAGTTAGTTATTTGGGTTTTAGGGCGCATCAACTGCAGTGGTTATACATGTGGCCCCATGTCTATATTTAAGCAATAGCTTCAGCTTCACCTGCTCACAATAAGCTAAACACTCAGAAATAACGACAGTAGGCAAATATATAGAGTAACTACTGCATGCGCACAAAGAAGGCATTCTGGCCGCACATTGTAACTTTATCAGCAAGTGTGCGTACACGCACAGATGTAGCGTTTTGCCGTCGGAACCGTGAATCACGCATCCTTCCTTGATATTTCGCATTGCAACCCCCCCCCCCCACCCCCCGCAGATAAATACCTCTGCATTTGCTCCATGGATAACACATAAGGTCGCAGTTAGTAATTTGGGTTTACGCACGCTTAGCGTAGTGCTACAGTGCAGCAGTTCCACCACATTATACATTGCACGTTTGCCCCTACACAACGGTAAGCAGGGGTAGGACTAGCATGCGTGCCACGCATACTAGTCGGGACACGCACATCTGGCACTCCATGACCTCCCACTCATAGTGGCCCTCTCGTGGGTCTTGGCGTCGTCGTGAACCGCGCTGGATGTGCTGGATGTAGTGTGTTATAGGGACACGCCGGGCCGCCCCGGACGTGCAGTGTGTTGCGGCGACGCGCCGGGCCGCCCTTCACGGCGTGCAGTATGTTGTGGTGACGTGCTGGACGGCGTGCAGTGTGTTGTAGGGACGTGCTGGACGGCGTGCAGTGTGTTGTAGGGACGTGCTGGACGGCGTGCAGTGTGTTGTAGGGACGTGCTGGACGGCGTGCAGTGTGTTGTAGGGACGTGCTGGACGGCGGGCAGTGTGTTGTAGGGACGTGCTGGACGGCGTGCAGTGTGTTGTAGCGACGTGCTGGACGGCGTGCAGTGTGTTGTAGCGACGTGCTGGACGGCGTGCAGTGTGTTGTAGCGACGTGCTGGACGGCGGGCAGTGTGTTGTAGGGACGTGCTGGACGGCGGGCAGTGTGTTGTAGGGACGTGCTGGACGGCGTGCAGTGTGTTGTAGGGACGTGCTGGACGGCGTGTAGTGTGTTGTAGGGACGTGCTGGACGGCGTGTAGTGTGTTGTAGGGACGCGCTGAACGGCGTGCAGTGTGTTATAGCGACGTGCTGGACGGCGTGTAGTGTGTTGTAGGGACGTGCTGGACGGCGTGCAGTGTGTTGTAGCGACGTGCTGGACGGCGTGCAGTGTGTTGTAGGGACGTGCTGAACGGCGTGCAGTGTGTTGTAGCGACGTGCTGGACGGCGTGCAGTGTGTTGTAGGGACGTGCTGGACGGCGGGCAGTGTGTTGTAGGGACGCGCTGGACGGCGGGCAGTGTGTTGTAGGGACGTGCTGGACGGCGGGCAGCGTGTTGCGGCGACACGCCGGGCCGCCGTTGCCGCTGCAGCTGCAGCTGGCCGCCGCTGACGTCAGCCGAGGTCGCGCCGCGTCTGCCGCGCCGCTTCCTCCGCGCGTCTGACTCACTGGGCGGGCAGGATCCGCCGACCACCGACCACCGACCGCCGACCGCCGGCCGCCGACCACCGACCACCGACCGCCGACCGCCGGCCGCCGACCGCCGACCGCCGGCCGCCGACCGCCGAGCGGTGGAGGCGCGAGCGGTCGATAGCCGCTCGCCGCTCGCGTCTCCGGACGGAGAGGTGGGAGCCGTGCGCCGATTGCCGCCGGCCGATGGGGCGATCTCGGCGCACGGCCGCGGCACATAGTGGACGAGCTGCGCAACGGCGCTCCGGCCTGCTGCGTCAGAGCAGCGGGCCGCCCAGCCGTCGCAGCCGCCCACTCGGGCGGCTGCGACACAACGGCCGGCTACACAGCCCAGCAAGGGTGCGGCAGGGACACAGGCACGGACAAGGGGTGGGTCAAGGGCAGCAGCAAGGCCGCATGCTGACAAATGAGTATATAGAGAGGTAGATAATTCAAAATGCGTCGCATTTTGATAGAATCTGGTGCCCACATATCAGTAAAATCAGTGTCATGTCGGAACTGAATGAATGAATGCTATCGCGACATCTCACTGGGGTGCTGTACACAAAAAGAAATGCACACATGACAAACGAGTAATTTGTAGACTTCTTAACAGGACGAACGAATTCATGCCAGTTTACTTTGGAAACAATGGGACGAAGAGATTCCTCTTCGAGGCAGTCGTGGCGGAGATCTGGGTCATTTCTTTAGTGGAAATATCACCACAGTTCAAGCATTTTAAGCGGCTTCTAGCGACATAGGACGAGATTGGGAGAAACTTCGGGCAATAATTTTCTGAGTGAATGCTAAAGACACAAGATGAGACTGGAAGAAACTTCGGCAATAAGCATCTGAGCTAATGCTGCCAATTCCGGGAAACATTTACAAAATTATTCCTTTCCAGCCTAAAAGAAGATCGCCAAATAATTCGGATTTGTGGTGAGGCTTAGGGCCCTGGACGACGTTAATAATTAAATGGTGGTAACTCATGCATTAGTTGTGTGAGGGTCGCCGACACTGGAAGCGAAACTCGATGGAATTCCATCCTAAACCCAGAATACTTAGACCTGCCTTCGCCCAAAACAATTTCGGCACTACTTCCGGGAGGAGTTCTCCCTCTGAACGGAACACTGAACATGCTTTGTTTATGGCCATCGCTACGGCTTCTTCGATAACTGTGAAAGAGGGACAAATCCGCCAATGCGACCCGATACCTCTACATCGAAATGCACGCCAGAGGTGGTCGTGGTAACTGATAACTCGTGGCATCTCGTGCACGAAACACGCGGCCTCGCCGGCGCAAAGTCCACCGGCCAATCTTGGACAGGGAGATTCCGTCACGAAACTTGAGCAAGCGGGCAGCATGCGAAGTCGGAATTCAGTGTGCCAGTGTTCGCTCGGCCTTGCACCAAGCACATGCGAACGTTGCCTGACAGTGGCTGGACTTCTCGCCAACGGTGCAGACTATGGGTAGTTAGTTTACTTATTTGGGCTTAGGGGCGCTTCGGCTGCTTCGGTCATACAGCGCCCAACAGACTATGGGTAGCACACGGTGATATGTAGCCCAGCACAACCAGTCAGTGTACCGCCACACGGATACGTAAATGCAACGAGCCCATATTTTTTTCGTTGGCTCTGCAGGGTACCGCCCCGGCAGTCCAAGCTCGCGCTAGTCTTTGCCGAACGGCTGCAACCAAACAGCTGTGCCCGCAAATAGGTTTGTTGTACACTGCGCAGCACAACATGAACGCGAGGTGGGTTACTTCACCCCACACGCGCTGGGGCGTGCAGCCTGCAGGCGACCGGCCGTATTGTACTGCACACTGCTCTGCAGCCATGGACTTGACCACGTGATGTAGTGGTGCAGATCTGCACCAACATTCTGAAGCGGAGCATTTCACGGATTCATCCGTGTAAAATACGAGGCGTGCGTTATTTCTGTCTCCCCTCCGTAACTATTCGGTCGTGGCCAGACTTCACCATCGCACAACCGTCTCACAGAAGTGTGGGGGGGTCGGACGCGAGGAAAATCCAGCCGCCCATCCACAACGCCTCTCACTATTCTATTCATTTTCTACCACATTATTGTTCCGCATATAAACTCATTTGGTGCATCAGCACAAGCAACTCTACAAAGGAACCCCTTCAGTGTATGCTCGAGTGCACCCCCCATCCTATCCTATCCGAGGAAATGTGCCCATGCACATACCTGTATCCGCCCCTGGTAGCGCTAACGTTCTCAAAATTTACATTGTTCATTGCAGCAGATATACAGGTGATCTGCCCCACCCACGGAAATAAGTGAAAGAAATGTTATATTACTTCTTTTCTTTGTTTTCTAGGTGAGGTCATCCAGAACGGACCGAAGTGAGACACTGGGCTCATAGGCAAACACGTCCATCGGCCACAACTTAGACCCACATACAGTTTGAATCATTGCCTCCACGCAAACTTCATGAAATTTAGCATCACGCCTTTGGTGCTACATGGAAACAAATCCAGCTAAAACACTTGCTCCCCTATCCAAAATATATAATGACGCCCATGCTTGCCCTGCAGTTGCCTTGGTGTAGCAAAGCACGACAAAAATAGTCCTAACACAGACACTGCCGAGCGCAGCTCTAAACATAGGCTTTGGTTCGATATAGGCGCACACCGTGATTCAGACAATGAGTTCATGCGCGTGGCAAGCCCAGCCGGCAGGCTCCGGTAGGTGTCGCTCAATGGGCGGGTCGCAGAGTGTGAGGGAAAATGGCCCTGGCTCGCACTACAAACCGAAGCGTTGCGGTCTTCACCAGCCACCACCCCACGTGGCAGTGTCACCGTACGGACACGAACGCGGCCACTCGGCACTCCAGTCGGCGGCCTGCCCAGCCTGCCGTTCACGAGACGCCGCGAGCGGCTAGCGGCGAGCATGACGAGCGCAGTGCGCTATTTCGGCGGCACCTCCCGAAATACGACCCCGCCGGGCGGCCACCGTCGGCCGGGCGTGACGCACCTGTCACGTGGTACCCGCTCCGGCGCGGCGTCTGTTGCCGCCGGTTGCCTGGCAACTGGGCGAGCGGAACCGGCCCGATGACGCGGCCGCCGCTCAGACGGCTCGGCGGGGAGTCTTCACAGCTGAGACTCCGCGGACGCGCCTGCGAGGCGGACTGTACGGAGTGTGGTCTCACTCTCCCCGCCACCTCAACCAACGATCCGCTGGCGTTCTCGCGGCACGTCGGTGGAGCCTGTAGAGATCCAAACTCCTGGGTGTGTGATGGTCAGTGTTGGTGTGCGGTGGTGTGTGATGGCTCGTGGTGGCGAGATGGTACGTGGTAGTGTGCTATGGCCTGTGGCGATGAGATGGCCTGTGGTGGTGTGATGGTACGGGGTAATGTGCTATGGATTGTGGCGATGATATGGTTTGTGGTGGTGTGATGGTATGTGGTGGTAGTTGATGGTTTGTGGCGGTGTGATGATTGTGGTAGTATGTGGTTGTGTGATGGTATGTGGTGGTGTGTATTGGTCTGTGGTTGTTTAGGTTCGTGGCGGTCTGTGGTTGTGTGTGATGGTGTGATGGTCTGTGGTGGTCTGTGGTGTGGTGGTGTGATGGTCTGTGGTGGTATGTGGTGGTGTGATGGTCTGTGATGGTATGTGGTGGTGTGATGATCTGTGGTGTATGTGGTGGTGTGATGGTCTGTGATGGTGTGGTGATGATTGTGGTATGTGGTTGTGTGATGGTCTGTTTGTGGGGTGTGATGGTCTGTGATGGTATGTGGTGGTGTGTAGGTTTGGGGTCTGTGGTTGTGTGTAGGTTCGTGGCGGTCTGTGGTTGTTGTGTGATGGTCTGTGGTGGTCTGTGGTGTGGTGGTGTGATGGTCTGTGGTGGCATGATGGTCTGTGGTGGTATGTGGTGGTGTGATGGTCTGTGATGGTCTGTGGTGGTGTGATGGTCTGTGGTGGTGTGATGGTCTGTGGTGGTATGTGGTGGTGTGGGGTGGTCTGTGGTGTGGTGGTGTGATGGTCTGTGGTGGTATGTGGTGGTGTGGTGGTATGTGGTGGTGTGATTGTCTGTTATGGTATGTGGTGGTGTGATGATCTGTGGTAGTATGTGGTGGTGTGATGGTCTGTGATGGTATGTGGTGGTGTTATGATCTGTGGTAGTATGTGGTTGTGTGATGGTCTGTGATGGTCTGTGGTGGTGTGATGATATGTGGTAGTATGTGGTTGTGTGATGGTTTGTGATGGTATGTGGTGGTGTGATGGTCTGTGATGGTGTGTGGTGGTGTGTAGGTTCGTGGCGGTCTGTGGTTGTGTGTAGGTTCGTGGCGGTCTGTGGTTGTGTGTGATGGTGTGATGGTCTGTGATGGTCTGTGGTGTGGTGGTGTGATGGTCTGTGGTGTGGTGGTGTGATGGTCTGTGGTGGTATGTGGTGGTGTGATGGTCTGTGGTGGTATGTGGTGGTGTGATGGTCTGTGGTGGTGTGAGGTGGTGTGATGGTCTGTGGTGGTATGTGGTGGTATGTTGTGGTGTGTGGTGGTGTGATGGTATGTGGTGGTGTGATGGTCTGTTGGTTGGTTATTTGGGCTTTCGGGGCATCTGGTTGGTTACGCCATGTGTGATGGTCTGTAGTGGTGTGAGGTGGCGTGATGGTCTGTAGTGGTACGTGGTGGTGTGAGGTGGTGGGGTGGTGTGAGGTGGTGTGATGGTGTGAGGTGGTCTGTGGTGGTATGTGGTGGTGTGATGGTCTGTGGTGGTGTGAGGTGGTGTGATGGTATGTGGTGGTGTGATGGTCTGTGGTGGTCTGTGGTGGTGTGATGGTCTGTGGTGGTGTGAGGTGGTGTGATGGTCTGTGGTGGTGTGAGGTGGTGTGATGGTCTGTGGTGGTGTGATGGTCTGTGGTGGTCTGTGGTGGTGTGATGGTCTGTGGTGGTATGTGGTGGTATGTGGTGGTGTGAGGTGGTGTGATGGTCTGTGGTGGTTTATGGTCTGTGATGGTCTGTGGTGTATGTGGTGGTGTGGTGGTGTGAGGTGGTGTGATGGTCTGTGGTGGTGTGAGGTGGTGTGATGGTCTGTGGTGGTGTGAGGTGGTGTGATGGTCTGTGGTGGTGTGATGGTTTGTGGTAGTCTGTGGTGGTATGTGGTGGTGTGATTGTAGTGGCCTATCGCGGTACATGTCGGTGTAATGATCTGTGGTGGCCTATGGTCCCGAGTAGTCCGTGACCGCCTGCCGTAGTCCACAGACAGTGGGGTGGGTAAGCCGACACCGCCGTCAGCTCGTGCCTGCCCCACACCGCTCGCTAGACGTGCTCGACAAGGCCCAATCACAAGCACGCGGGAGGTGGCGATGGAAGGCCTCCAGGAATGACCGGTGTCGACCAACCTTGTTTGTATCCATCATTTCCGCTTACTTGTTATGTGACCAGAGACGTAATGTGTTATATACATTTTGAAATCGCTGGTCTCACAGTTGATGAACTAAAAACGCGAAACCTTCCACCGCTCGTCAAAAACAATCGCTTCTGCGGCCGGCCCGGCGGGTCCAGTTGAAGCGCGTCAGGTTTCAGTGTGTCGGATTGCAGTAGGTTAAGCTGCAGTGGGTACAGCCTGAGTGGGGCAGGATGCAGTGAGTCGAGTTGCAGTGGGTTCGGCTTCAGTGTGTCCCGCTTCAGTGGGTCCGGCTGTAGTTGGTCCGGCTGTAGTGGGTCCGGCTGTAGTTGGTCCGGCTGTAGTTGGTCCAGCTGCAGTTGGCTCGGCTTCAGTATGTCCGACTTCAGTGGGTCCGGCTTCAGTGGGTCCGGCTGCAGTGTGTCCGGCTTCAGTGTGTCCGGTTGTAGTAGGTTCTGATGCAGTTGGTCCAGCTGCAGTGGGTCCGGTTGTAGTAGGTTCTGATGCAGTTGGTCCAGCTGCAGTGGGTCCGGCTGCTGTGGGTCCGGCTGTAGTGGGTCCTGATGCAGTGGGTCCGGTTGTAGTGGGTTCTCATGCAGTGGGTCCGGTTGTAGTGGATCCTGATGCAGTGGGTCCGGTTGTAGTGGGTCCTCATGCAGTGGGTCCGGTTGTAGTGGGTCCAGCTGCTGTTGGTCCGGCTGCAGTGGGTTCAGTTGTCTGCTGTTGGTCTGGCTGTAGTGGGTCCGGCTGTAGTGGGTCCTGATGCAGTGGATCCGGCTGTAGTGGGTCCTGATGCAGTGTGTCCTGATGCAGTGTGTCCTGATGCAGTGTGTCCTGATGCAGTGGGTCCTGATGCAGTGGGTCCTGATGCAGTGGGTCCGGCTGTAGTGGGTCCTGATGCAGTGGGTCCGGCTGTAGTGGGTCCTGATGCAGTGGGTCCGGCTGTAGTGGGTCCTGATGCAGTGGGTCCGGTTTTGTCCGGTTGTAGTGGGTCCTGATGCAGTGGGTCCGGTTGTAGTGGGCCCTCATGCAGTGGGTCCGGTTGTAGTGGGTCCTCATGCAGTGGGTCCGGTTGTAGTGGGTCCAGCTGCTGTTGGTCCGGCTGCAGTGGGCCCGGGTGCAGTGGGTCCAGCTGCTGTTGGTCTGGCTGCAGTGGGTCCGGCTGTAGTGGGTCCGGCTGTAGTGGGTCCTGATGCAGTGGGTCCGGCTGTAGTGGGTCCTGATGCAGTGGGTCCGGCTGTAGTGGGTCCTGATGCAGTGGGTCCGGCTGCTGTTGGTCCGGCTGCAGTGTGTCCGGCTGTAGTGGGCCCTGATGCAGTGGGTCCGGCTGTAGTGGGTCCTGATGCAGTGGGTCCGGCTGTAGTGGGTCCTGATGCAGTGGGTCCGGCTGTAGTGGGTCCTGATGCAGTGGGTCCGGCTGCTGTTGGTCCGGCTGCATGTGTCCGGTTGTAGTGGGCCCTGATGCAGTGGGTCCGGCTGTAGTGGGTCCTGATGCAGTGGGTCCGGCTGTAGTGGGTCCTGATGCAGTGGGTCCGGCTGCTGTTGGTCCGGCTGCAGTGTGTCTGGTTGTAGTGGGCCCTGATGCAGTGGGTCCGGCTGTAGTGGGTCCTGATGCAGTGGGTCCGGCTGTAGTGGGTCCTGATGCAGTGGGCCCGGCTGCTGTTGGTCCGGCTGCAGTGTGTCCGGCTGCAGTGTGTCCTGATGCAGTGGGTCCGGCTGCTGTTGGTCCGGCTGCAGTGTGTCCGGTTGTAGTGGGCCCTGATGCAGTGGGTCCGGCTGCAGTGGGTCCTGATGCAGTGGGTCCGGCTGCTGTTGGTCCGGCTGCAGTGTGCCCGGTTGTAGTGGGTCCTGATGCAGTGGGTCCGGTTGGCGCGGCTGTCAATGTCGGATGGTATTCGCGCCACCACCGCGAACGGGTGACGGACGCCAGGCCTCGTCCAAGGCCGAACTGTTGACATTTGGTGAGGGACAAAAAGTTCCGCAGCTCCGCAGCTTCACTTCGTTATTTGGGCTTTAGGGCGCTTCGACCAGGATTGATCATTCGCGAAGCTTCACTTCATAAAACCTAAAAAGCCCATTATGGAGGAGCAGGTACATCCAGGGAGACATATCCTTTAGGATGACCTCCATCCATGGGAATATTATCCTTCAGGGTGACCTCCATCCAGGGGGATATTATCCTTCAGGGCGATCTCACTGTAAAGCCCCAGCATATATTTACATATGTGTGCTATCAAATTGTCTGTGCATCTTCTGTGGACCTAATTTGTTAATTTCCCGAAATTGTGAAATTCATGATGGTGTTCGGAAATGTGCGCCACTGCTTAGTCCGACCTGGACAAAACATGGTTTAGAACGGCTGGGTAAAGCCGGTTTAGTCATCTGGTGGCCCTTAACTGCTAAGAGGCCTCGTTCAGCTTATAGGGAAGTGTGGGAAAACGGAGAACATGGTTAGTTTAAGATCCCAACGTTTGTTTTGAGAACGAACTACGACATAAATTGTGATGTAAAATTTTGCTGGATTTTAGTTCGGACAACAGTACAAGATGTTACCGAGGATACAGACTCGTCGTGCTATGCATTTCAGTACCTAAATATTTGCCCAGCTGCCCACCTAAACATTTCAGAGAAGTTCAGTCGGGTTTTGTCAGTCATAATTGTTCTTCACGACATGCCAGTACATTCCTTCTGCAGTGCGCATGCATGTCTGGAAGTCGTGGGGTCCGATTGCTGCGCATACTGTTCGATCTGCTTTCGCCCACACCACGTATCTGCTTATGTCGATTTCAGCTACAAGGAGCGCATGAAGCAGCGCAAGACACACGATCAGGGGGCTGCGGCCACTTACCGAGGTGTACACCATTATCCGAGGAGCTGGCGTCGCTGGACGACGCCATTATCCACTCTGTAACGAGAGAGAAGCTGTCAGACGTCGGCGATCGCTACGTAGGTATCGGACCTGCACAGCTGCTGCGATGGTATTCCGAACAGTGGCAGCGCTCTCTGTCGGCGCCGGCGGCGGTGAAACAGACCTAAACACCACGGCGTTGGTGTGGGCGCCCGATGGGTATGCGATACATTCAAGTTCTGATGAAATGTAGCACGTGTCTGGATAAAAAAACAACCAATTTGTCATGCATGTATTCTCCACGTGCTCGAACGGCGAATGCATGTGTGTGTGTGTGTCAGTTTTGGTCCTCCGCATCCACATCTTTCTCTTTGTTTTCGGCCGGCAAAATCATGCAACCTGAAGGTGGGCAAGCACATGCCCAATCATTGTGTCGTTTTCTCTGCTTCCGGTGATGTTATTGCATAACCTAATGCATCTAAAACTGTTGAGTGTTCGGCGAAATGGCCAAGTTATGACTTGATTATTCGACCAGTAACTAGCTAAAGCCAATTATGGCATTGGATTTGCATAGTTATTGCAGTTATTGTAGCTTTATAACAGAGAACTGATCATTGTGAGTTGTTCCGGCTTTATAGTACGTTAGATACCATGACCATGCAGAAACCACATCACCGTCATTTGCAAAACAAATATAGCGTCATTGTTCACCATCAGCCGAAACACGGAAACCAAATGCATGGTCGGGAGCCAATTTAAGCATATGTCGCGAGTTTAGGTAAACGGCGCATTAGGCTGCTGAGGACACGCCAAGGATATGACTAAGGAGTCCTCGAGCTTAAAGAATGTGGCCGAGTAGTCACATGTATGATCTGCCATTGATGTCAGATCGATCCATGTCAGAGGGCTGGGCTTAGATCCATGTGTCCACGAGACCCAGTCTCGGTAGTCACGCGACTCCAGAACTCCGATAATCATTAGGTTTGTGGTAAAATTCCTTTAAAAAAAAACAATCCTTCTGACCTTACTTCCGGGTGACGTGCAAAATCTGTGCATACAATACTTCAGCTTCTGATCCACAAGGTATAAAGCCTCCATATATAACATACAATGCAATGCCCCCTCCTCCTGAAGACCTCGTAAGCTAAATAACTTCAAACTACACCATTGAGTTCCTGACATAGGGGAGGTCTTTTGGACACATCGGTATACTTCATTTAAAATTACACGTTTCCTCCTCCGTGGTGGTAGCTACCTGACACTGCCATGGTGAAGTCGTAAAATCATTTCCCAATTGAACAGCACTACCCCATCATCATAGCATCCCGCATCACATTTTAATCGCATTTTAAATTTGCTGGGATGCGCATACTGCGCCAGCTGTCGTCTGAGTAAGTACGTCTGAATCATGCTATACATGGTTTGATTAGTAGCAGCAGGAAAGCAAATCACGTCATAAATCGTATCTGAAAATGAAACATTTTCGTATGCCAAGTTCGTATGTTTTCGTATGCTTTTAAAACAAGCTGCCATAAAACATTCGCGCCCATTGGGAAGCGATCTCAGCCGGGCCCGCCTTGGGAGGTACACGTGTTCCGACTGACCATACAATATTCAGCTAAATTATCTACGCACAGACGGCTTAGATAAACAGCGGGAGGTTTCCTCCCCTCCTTTGGGGCCAGATTGCGTGCAAATGACAGGCAGGGTCGACAGGCAGCGGGTCTTCCGGAGCTGATGTCGAGTGGGCACTGCGCTGATGCTGGCTACTGGGTGGTTGGCACGCCGACTACAACAGACGGCCAAGAGCGGCGGGGACAGTGGCCGGGGCGGCTGTGTCGGCAGTTGTGGGCGGCGGGGACGGTGGCCGGGGCGGCTGTGTCGGCAGTTGTGGGCGGCCGACGGACCGACCGGCCGCCAGTGCAGGTGCGGGGTACGGCGGGGATACTGGCCGGGCCGGCCCATCAATGTGCTCACACTGACAGACAATACAGGCAGGGGAAACACTCCACTGTGGGGACGTCAGCCGTCAGCTGGTGTCGGCTGACACCAGCTGGGTCAGTGACCCCGGGCTGGACACTCCACTGTGGGGGCGTCAGCCACTAGCCAGTGTCGGCTGACACCGGCTGGTTCAGTGACCCCGGGCTGGACACTCCACTGTGGGGACGTCAGCCGTCAGCCCGTGTCGGCTGACACCGGCTGGGCCCATGACCCCGGGCTGGAAACTCCACTGTGGGGACGTCAGCCGTCAGCCGGTGTCGGCTGACACCGGCTGGGTCCGTGACCCCGGGCCAGTGGACTTTGCCTTTGGTCTGCTCAAATTGACTGTCAATAAACCGGAACGAAGTCGTGTAAGCACGGACAACGCCGTCGACTGTTACGTTAAGGTGTGCCGGTGCGCGTTTATGCATATAGGTGCATAGGTATGTGAGTGTGCATATATGTGTGCAATTTTACAAAAATGTTTGCTTACTATGTGCTGATGTACCAAGCAAGGACCGAAATAATATACATATATATATATATATATATATATATATATATATATATATATATATATATCATCTCCCATTTCTCCCCATATATCGGGACGTTTCCAGTTTGTGATATTCGCCGGCCTTTCCAATCAATTTTGTGCGACGCGTGTAGAACACGTCAAAATGCACGCAAGAATGGCTAAAATACATGCAAAATACGCTAAGTAGTCGCGCGTGTCATTGCAATTTGCTGGCGCGGTACCTACTTGATGCATTACTATTTGCATTGACTTCTTACGTATTGACGAGCACTCAGGAATGAATGTAATCTCGTACTAATGTCGCTTTTTAATTCAACGACACGGTTTCTGAAAAGCCTTTAGTGCATTGTTGATAGAGGATGTACCTGCAATAAGCTGACTAAACAAGCTAAAATTGAGACGCTAGCGAGACTCACGGCGAAAGCTGATCGCCTCCCGGCATAAAAACGTCCTCGAGTCCTTGACATAGGCGAGCTGCTTTTGGTGCACAGCGCCGTGCTAGTCTTGCATCAGCGTCAACCAGCTACAGCTGATGTCGCCCACGAAGGTGTAAACGAAGGTCACAGCCAATCAGCATCATCACCGCGTTCATTCCCGGAACTGACCATATCGACTGGATTTCATCCGCAACTGGCAACTGAATTCACGCCCAATTCGACAGCCAGCAACTATAAGAAACGCCGGTGAAAGTGTTCCCGGAACTCTTATGTAATACGTGTAGGTGGAAGGCAGCTTAAAATTGTTGTTTTTATATAATTGCAGGTTTCAATGCTGTTGAAACTAAACTCATGATCTAGAGACCGAAACATAGAATGCTCAGCCCATAGGCTTCTCTTCTGTTACACTTTCAGATCACATTGAGCATTATGGGCGTCTCAGATAATCACTCTTTTCATGAAATTAGACAATAAATACAATATATCGGGTAATTAATGTGAACCAAAGACATAGATCAAGTGAGAAGTTGTATCTCTCGTGCAGTCAGATAGCTTTACCTGTTCGGTATTCAATGCAAGATCACTTTCAACTGCACCGGCTCTGCAGATGCATACCAACAGAGGATATAACCCGTGGTTGGTTGGTTGGTTGGTTATTCGGGGTTAAGGGCGCATCGACTGCGCTGGATATATAGCGCCCGAGGTCCTGTGGGTCCTTTTACAATACTCAAAATCGTATGCAAGTACGCACGTACAATTCTCGATGCCTTTGGAGAGGACCGCCACCAGCCCCACAATAGCTTACCCCTAACCCCAGCTGTTGGCCGACCGAACTCGATCCAGAGAAGGTACCATTTCTTCACACACATTGGGACGGACTCGGTCGCAGGTAGGGGGCAGCCGCGGGCAGGGGCAGCAGAAGGCAGGGACAGGGGCAGCAGAAGACAGGGGCAGCGGAAGACAGGGGCAGCAGAAGACAGGGGCAGCAGAAGGCAGGGGCAGCGGAAGACAGGGGCAGTGGAAGACAGGGGCAGCAGAAGGCAGGGGCCGCAATCAAACGGTGCGGCGCACGCAAGCCTGAGACCCAACTAGGAAAATGTACGCACACTCGAGGGCTAAATTCGAGGAACAGATACCACGGATTGCCAAAACAATATCTCAGGCCGCTGATACCGCTTCCGGCGCATTGGACGTAAGAATGTTGCGTACTGGGCGATCCACCTCGATTACCATGACCATCAGCATGACGAACGCACGCCAATGCCATTGGACTGGCGAGTACGTCGAAGTCACGTTGGACGCTTCGGTAGTACGCCGAAGTCACGTTGGACGTCCCGATGATATTTTCGTGCTATATATAGGGCGCGGTATTTTTCAAGGAAGCTACCCTTGATTAAGTACAATCGGTGGCCCGATGATGTGAGATGCACCATCGATGATCAGTTATTTATAACCAGGTGATCAGTGATCATCAAACCACTTCAACCAATCTCCTAACAATGCCTTGGCACCATCTGTCTGAAGGACCGAGCATTTGTCATCAAAGTGCGGCAAACTCTTACCTAGGCGGGATCTCCCACTCATGGTAGCCACGCACTGTTTCATGTTTAACTGCGCATGATCGAGACACCCTTATAGTATGCGCAAGACGCAGACCTGAAATTGTGCCGGAATGTTGGCACGTGCTAACGCAGCACATCTCTGGTCCACCTGAGCAGCAGCTGACAACAGATCCCCCATCCGAGGTGTAGAAGATTCGCGTGCTCCAATACAGCACGTCTCTGATCCACCTAGCCGACAACTGGCAGAGGGAAGTGCGTTGAACAAGGCGGCGTAAGCGTGCACGTGCACCGAACGATAAATTAAATCCCTGCACCCCCATCACCAGACTTTTCCACCTCACTTATTCATGGGCTATGCTTTCAAAATATGGGAAAAATGACATCTGGAGGGGGAAAATTTGAGCCAGGAGGGACAGATCTGGAAGGCAGCTAAAACAAATTAGCTTCAACGCCAAAAAAAAAATGGGGAGAGACAAATAATTGTACTGGAACTGTTTCAAAGCCGGGGGAAGGGCAAGAGTCATTTTGAAGTTAATTATTTCCACGCAACGTCCAGACGAGATCAGTGATAAACTCGTTGAAAGCTGGAAGGTGCGTTTCAACCTCTGTCACCCCTTCATCCATCTTGGCATGCTCTTGGGGACAAGATAACACATTGGAAATATAGGTAGAGGTCTGCTCCGTCCTTAAGAGTGCACCCATGGATTTTGCTGGTGGGGCGCCATTACCCATGCATGTGCACGGAAGGTTTCCATGTTAAAATATGACAATGTGTGCTCAAGCTACAGAGTCCATTTGGAGGAACAAAAGGCCCCAATACAATGCAGAGGACACCGCTCATTCTTACTCGTAGTGGTCTGAAGCATCCGGCCTGAAATAAGAGTTCACGGCACGCTTACGGCACGGCAGCACTGACAGCATCGGCGACGCAGCAGCTCGGAGCCAGCTCCACCTGGCCGCAGTCCCACCTGGTGGCGCGCGCCGCCGAGCCCACGGCGCATGACGTCACGCGAGTCGAGCACGCATCGGCAGCGTCCGGACGCCGGCCGGCGTCGAGAGAAGAGGAGGCGAGTCGGGGAGCCAGTCCACCCGGGCAACACCACCACGCACCGCAGAGGGAGCACCACCGCTGCCGGTGTCACCACGCGTCACCACACGTCACCACCGGGCCGCCACACCGGCTGGCGCACGAGGCTGGCGGCGGCTGGCGCGAGGCGGCCGGCGCGCTGCCACCGACCTACACGACTGACGCCGTCTGGCGGCGGCCGGCCGTTCAGCCGAGCGGCGGCTGCACTCACGCGCGGCGGCCGCCGCCGCCGCCGCCGCCGCCGCCGCCGGCGCGGTCGCCTATCGGAAACGGAGTTACGGCTCGCCGGAAAAGGCTGCCACCGTCCGGGCCAGCTGATGCGCTGCGGTCGGTCGTCGGTACTCGATCAGGTGTGCTACGGAGTCGGCGTGCGAACGGTGCCAGCGGCGACAGGCGTTGCCGATGACGCGCCATTCGTCGACGGCTCACGGCTCAAGTCTGAGCAGAGCATGCCCACGAGGCATGTGTAGTATATATACGAGTAGTAGGTACGTTAAAGTTCGCTCGCGCGCATCACTTCGCCGCCTTTCCCATATTGTAGGGGAGGGTGCGACCACTGGATCTGAAACGTTCTTCGGTGGAAAATAGGTCCCAAATTCGAGATCATCATTTGAAATACCCGCAGTCATCGCAGGCAATATTCAGTTGGCCATTGGTTTTACGACACATCGACCGTTGGGTCATGCAGCGTCGCCAATCTCTCACGCCGATTGGTCGCGGGCGAAGAGTAGCGACAGGTGAGACTCGAACCCACAACCTTTCGATTGTGAGACGAGCAACTTACCCCTAGGCTACTCGTCCCCTAGGTAATACTCAGTTAATGACCCCAAATGGTCGTCAAATTGGCTTCCGGTGCCTACGCCAGTAGGTTTTCAGTCCTACGTTCGTTTGGTCACAAATTACAACACCACGTTACATTCTCCACTTCCAGTCGATGTTTATGTTTAGGTATCAAAATACGCTGTCTCGTGGAATGCCTGATGTGTACCTTTGTACGACAGGATTGGTTCGTGGCTTGTAGGCCCAGAAAAGCTTTGCCAAAACATGGACAACCTATGCCCCACGAGCTGAACAAAAATTAGAGGAATCAGCCACGATATTCGGAATATATCCTGGAAATAAATGAGGAGGGGCTTACCAATCCCCTGCACTGGCAAAGACCCCATGGTACTGCGTACGCGGACCTAGGAACACAGCAATGCCAGTTCTATTAGTAGTCATTACTACTCACACTAACACAACTGTCACGCTATTACACACAGGCACACAAATGCTTTGCCATTTCGGGTACTCCCTTAATTCAATCTAGATAAACACCTGATTAAAAGAACATCTAAGCATCGCCCAGGGCAAACGATCAGAGGTGAGGGCACCGCTGTTTCGTTAAAGAGTACACGACTGCTGCTTACTTATAAGGGAGATAACTGGCTTGTTCTTGTTTCTACTTAATGTCACCAAGCCCAAAGTTAACCCTTGCAGTGGGATAATCTTCTATCCCTCGCACTACGGGGAGATCGATTTAGCCCCATCTCAACTTTTGCTCTCAGCAAGATAAACATGCGGTAAATGGCGCGACACAGCTACATCCATCAACTTCAAGACTTACGTGAACCATTCTTCTCAATCTCTTCTGGCTGCCCTTCCGGGTCAGATCGCACAGATCGACATCGGGGTCAGCCACCTGTCTTCGCCGTAGTTTGCCAACCCTAGTCGTAAAACAAATACGACTTTAAACTGCTTCAGAGGTGCATCACAAGAATCACGGGGAAGGGCAGATGAAATGACCTCATTCATTCGCCGCGCTGTGGAGGTTCCGGCAAAACAGCGTGGGATTGGATTGGATTGGAGTTTAGGGGCGCGTCGACATCTAGGGTCATTTTGCGCCCACACCGCGTGGGGCATGCGTGTCCCGGCCGCCCGCTATCCTGCCGGTATCACGTGCACGCATGGCTGTGCACGCATGGTGCACCCGATGACACAGCCGACGGCACAGCGACAACTCCGGACCGAGGCGTGACGCGCACAGTGTCGGGCCCGCGCCGCCCAGACCAGACCCGGATGTGAAATCGGATTCGGCACCCGTAGCCGTCCATGAATTGCGCCGGCGGCGGTGCACCTCGCCGGACGGGTTGGTCCTGTCGGTCCAACATGGCCGGCGCCGGCGTCACATCTCCGCCGGCCAGCAGCCGCCGCTACTGCGGTAAACATCGCTCCGCGGCGCGCGAGCCGCAGATACCGGGGCAAACATCGGCCGGCGTCCGCCGATACCCGGCCGAACGCTGGCCTCCAAAACAGATACCGGGCCCAACACTGCCCGAACACTGCAGATGCCGAGCTAAACACTGCCCGAAAACTGCAGACACCGAGCTAAACACTGTCCGCCACAGCAGATGCCGAGCTAAACACTGCCCGCCACAGCAGATGCTGAGCTAAACACTGTCCGCCACAGCAGATGCTGAGCTAAACACTGTCCGCCACAGCAGATGCCGAGCTAAACACTGTCCGCCACAGCAGACACCGAGCTAAACACTGTCCGCCACAGCAGATGCTGAGCTAAACACTGTCCGCCACAGCAGACGCTGAGCTAAACACTGTCCGCCACAGCAGATGCCGAGCTAAACACTGTCCGCCACAGCAGATGCCAAGCTAAACACTGTCCGCTACAGCAGATGCTGAGCTAAACACTGTCCGCCACAGCAGATGGCGAGTTAAGCACTGTCCGCCACAGCAGACGCTGAGCTAAGCACTGTCCGCCACAGCAGACGCTGAGCTAAACACTGTCCGCCACAGCAGACGCTGAGCTAAACACTGTCCGCCACAGCAGATGCCGAGCTAAATAACGCTCAAGCACAGAGGACACCAACCCAAACACCGTCGCACCCAGCGCAGGTTCGAAGCCAGAAATAAAACTACCCAATCACCGCACATACCGAGCTGAGATCGATAGCCGACCACAAATCCGCGCCAATTAGCAGTGATCACCAGGACAGGTGCTGTGATCAATACCGGGCGACCGTACTGCCTGTTGTCGGGTGGGTGGTTGCCGCGCAGGGAGGCAGCCACGTTGGCCGCCGGGTTGGACACTCCCGCCGCGTCTGGCCGGTGGAAGTCCCAACATATCTGCCTTCAGCCGTCAGTCCGGTTCGTCGTCTGGGAAAGCCTGGCTTTTCTGCCGATTCGACCGCCCCGCCGGCTGATGTTGTCCATTGTTTGGCCGCGTGCTCGGATAGCGCCGGCTCGGCGGCGGCGTGTGGCGCCGGCGCCAGCGCGGGCCGGGCGCGCGCGACCCGCCGTCTCAGGGCCGGCCGGCCGGGCGCACCCGGTCCCGGCCGCCGACAGAGCGGCGCCTGGCGGCCGCTTCCGGCCGGCCGCCGACGCCCGCCACCGCTGCGCGGACCGGTGGCGGCCGGCCACCGCTGCCGCTACCGGTGGCGGCGCGATGGAATTCCGCCCGGCCTGACGTCAGCGAGTAAACAGACTGGACCCATGAATGATAGCGGCGCGGCGGTGGCGGCGGCGGCGGCGGCGGCGCCCGGCGGTCGCGCCTGCGCTCACGAGCGGCCAGCGCCGAAGCCGGCGACGGCAATTATCCGGACAATGCGCGCTGCGCGCCAAAGACGGGCGCGGGTGGCGCCGCGCGCCGGGCGGCGGGGCCGGTCGCCGCACCGGCGCTCACGGATGGGGTTACTGCCGGCGGCCGGCGGGACGGCGGCGGCCGCGCCGGACCGGCCGCCGGTCGGACAGCTTCCCGGAACTGGCGGCCGCCGCTCAACTGACGGGCCACGCTCGCTGACGGCAGCACACTCATGCAGCCACGGGCACAGTCGGCTGCATAGTCGCGTCACCGACAGACAGCGCGCAGACGCGCGGCAACGGAATCTTACTGTCCCCACGTTGTGTTGAAGGAACAAAACAGTGCTATTTTGTGGAAATGCAGTTGAACATTTGCTAGGCTAGCTACAATATGATATAGCTGTCCCACAGCTCTGTGAGTTATAGGAGGGCAATAGCTCATTTTATAGCCCTATAAAATACAGTTACAATGCGACTAGGATAGTAAAAGGGCTAGGCAATGTCAATCCGAGTGATGCAATTCTACTTACGGAACCACATGCGGGCCATCAATTCGGGTTAGACAAGCGAGGTATATACGGTGAAACACCAACAAGTTTTCAATCAAAGGATGGTTACTCAATGGAATAGGCTACCTTGTGCCGCAGTGGAGTTCCTCACTGCATGCATTACAAAATGCAGTGAATACATTCTTTGAGCCCAACAATCTTATTTTCAAATCATACGTTGCGCAGTAGAGGGACGAAAATTACGGTAGATGGAGTGGGATTGTCAGCAGGTGTCATGCATCATGCTTACGGATAAGGCATTACGCTAGAAGCAGGTGTGCGCGGCAGACCTACCTTTGGGCATGCGATGCTGATGAGACGGACCAGTGGACACACAGCGGGACGATAGTTACTCTTGAACTAGGTGGGTACATTAATTATGTTCAGTACCCTTACTTTTGAATTCTAACTTGTGCAGTACGGAATAGGAATTGGGATGAATGGGGCGAGACTGGTGCTTGCAGGTGCCATAGATAACGCCTATAAACTGAGTATTATGCTGGTAACCAATGTACATGGCCGTGGTTTCGGAAGAGACATTTGGGGCCTTTTAGGCTTTTATGATACTGCAGAGAATGGCCATGGTAACATAATGGCGTTGGCAGCTTTTTGCGACAAAGGACATATAATTCCTCAGGGGCTTCAGCGCCTTTTCCCCCTTTTATCCTCCCTTTATAGGCATAATCCAGATGGCCCTTGTAGATCTGAACAAGCCTACGATATGACAATATTAACCTGGCAATTGCGTTCGTATTTCTTCTCATGGGTCGTGGCCAAAGAGCGGGGGGGGGGGAGGACGTGTCCACAAACGTCGTGAAGTTTAACAATACGTCTTTTGGCGTTGCATGCAAAGACTGGACCAAAAAGCGATCATGCTCCCCCTACACAAAGTCCATGGCACCGCTCATCCCTCTGCATCCCATACTATTCAGCGTGTAACGCAACGGCTTCATGCACGTGGTGGTGGATTGGAATTTAGGGGCGCGTCAACATCAAGGGTCACTTTGCGCCCAGGCTTCATGCACGTATCTCCTCGCCGTGGGCTGCACAGGGAGCTCTCCCGACAGAAACTTCAGCCGCATTGCAGCGGACAGAGAGACACAGGATACTTCACCGCATCGCGCGACAACATCGGTGAGCAAGTTGGCCGGGGACGCCCAGAGGCATGGTTGACGACTGGCGACGGCGACAGGCGGAGAGCCACTTGCCGACCACGACTGGCCGAGGCCGACCGAACACCGGCCGAGGCCGAGACAGAAGAGTCGCCCCGCCAGGCGGCGCACTCCAGAACAGGACGCGACGACGCGCGGCAACTGTTTAGCCGTGTTTGCGTCGCCGGCCGACGCGTGACCAAATTATATGCGGCTATGTTTCAGCAGAAACTCAGCCGAAACACGCCAGTGCCGGGGTGTGTGTGGAGATTGGGTCGGGTCGGCCTCGTCACGCGGGCAAAGGCACATGACCCGCACTGCTCAGGCTGACACCTTACACATGTTATACCACACCTAAGTGCATGGGAGAATCAGATGGAGTAGACGTTGCCTATGTCGCCTCCGAATGAAAGGTGTCATGACATTTGTGCACGAACCTCCAGCAAGTTGACAACGGCCATGGTAACGACTAAACACGCTTCTCCGCTTCACATCGCCCACCTCACCGGGTGTTGTTTTCATGACAGCAAGGTGCGAACCAATTCAACAGCCTTCATCAAAGTCCAAAATATGAGCGAGGTAGTGTTTACAACAACAAAAAAGGTGGTAGACCGATAGACCTGAAGGTAAACATGTCTGGGCAAACATAGCTGAAAACCTATCCCTGGGAAACGCCGGACTAACGAACTACAAGTGATTTGAGCGAACAGCTACCGACAAAGTTTTCTATAGAGATTGAAACAATAGCTATGGTACTATACATAAACTTGCAATGACAACGCACTGTGGATAGACGAGGAGTGACTACACCCATATTTTGCAAGGGCGACGAAACAAACACAAAGACGCGACTCGAATCAGCAATCATACATTTGCAGCACATTCTTGAACATAAATCGATGTAGTTGAAACAAATCAATTAAATCAACTGCCCGGTTTCCAGATTTATAAGCATTTGAACACTACTTTTTTCCAAAGATTCCTTCGAAAAGGACGGGCTTTATTCAAACCTTGGACAATATGCATTGCTACTGACCTTGCAACTGCTAGAAACGGAATTAATACGCCATCACATTTTGTCCCTGTTACACCAATTTCCCGGGTTATTTCAGTGTGTAATTGGAAAGTAATTGCTGACACTAAATACCAACCTAGGTGAAAACTCAGATTCGGATTCAGATGCCGAATCATAATGCTCACTTACAAATGCATTGCTATCAATAGGAATCGCATTGGTGATTCGAGTCAATCATGGATGACGCATCACCGCCTGCCTGCATGCCCCGGCTGCATCGGCAGTGCGCCGAATAACGATGTTAACCACGTACAAATCTGACTTAATTACTTCGAAAGCTGCTTGTTTGAGAAAACGCGGATGCTAAGTAAGAGATGATAGGTTTTGGAACAGGCACTGAACGTGTTTACGACGTGGAATACGTGGCGTGTCACGTGGTGTGTCACGTGGAGCATCACGTGGAGCATCACGTGGCGTGTGCAGCGCGGTGAAACATCACGTGTTCGATATTGTCGTAAATCACGTAAACGTGCATCGATGTAAACACTATACACGGTTGCCTTGAGTGCTTTAATTGAGCAAAGCAAACCGCCGAAATACCTTTTTTGCACGTGCTAATCCATCGTCACCCCTCAATTACTCAGGTGCACTAGAGGCACTAGAAGATTGATTTTTCCCGGATATATTGTCAGGACTAGACTATTCCATGGTTAGCAGTAATGGCGCATTTCCAATGAGTGTTCCGGAGACCAATTAGCCGACGGGAACGACAGCAGGTACGGGCTGGTGATGGTGATGGTGATGGTGATGATGGTGGTGATGATGATGATGATGGTGGTGATGGTGATGATGATGATGGTGGTGATGGTGATGATGATGGTGGTGATGATGGTGACTATGGTGATGATGGTGATGATGGCGATGATGGCGATGATGGTGACGATGGTGATGATGGTGATGATGGTGACGATGGTGATGGTGATGATGGTGATAGTGGTGATTGTGGTGATTGTGGTGATTGTGGTGATTGTGGTGATTGTGGTGATGGTGGTGATGGTGGTGATGGTGGTGATGGTGGTGATGGTGGTGATGGTGGTGATTGTGATGATGGTAACGGTGGTGATGATTATGGTGGTGATGGTCGTGATGGTGATGGTGGTGTTGATAATGATCATGATGGTGGTGATTGCGTTGATGATGGTGGCGCTGATAGTCTCCGTCGTGGAGGTCGTCGGCGCTGGCGCTGGCTGGCCACTTTCTGCGGTTCTCCAATTTATCAGAGCGACTGGCCGGTAAAAATACAGTTGATCCGGGTCCATGAACAACACAACCGGCATGTCGGCCGGCGGACTGCAGCGACTGCCGCTGCCAACCCCCCAACCCCCTCTCCCGGGTGCGGGGGGGGGCAGAGGCGACACAACTCCACACCGCAGGTGGGACGCCGTCCAGCGACACCATTCACGGCCAGACCTGCCCGGCTACGGCACAACTACTGGCAAACTACGGTCAAACTACGGTCCCGCTACCCGCAGCAGCCTACCCCGACGTCACACCACACCTACCTCAGCGATCATCAGGCCGAGTGAGAACGGGGACAGTGGGAGGCAGGCAGCCGGGAGGTCGGAGACACTGGCGCCAGCTACACAGACTGAGGGGGACCGGGGCTACTGGCGCCAACTACACGGACTGTGGGGGGCCGGGGACACTGGCGCCAGCCACACAGACGAGGGGCCCCGGGATACCCGTGCCAACTACACAGACTGAGGGGGGCCGGGGATTCCGGCGCCAGCACGGACGCCGTCCTTCACGCCAGAAACATGTCGCACCTGAGCCAAACGATGAATAGCGTGGTGAAGGGATATGGTTGAAAAGTACTGGGGGCCAGAGGCGTAGCCAAGGGGACCGGGGGAGGGCACTCACATTGATACCAAATAATACATTAGATGACAAAATTAATCTTTCGATTGTTACTACGCAAAACTAAATTTTCAGCGCGCTTCGCGAGCCGGAACTATCTCGATTTCATCTGGGTTTTTTTTTTTTTTGGGGGGGGGGGGTTGCCCTTTCGGGAAAAATCCTGGCTGTTCCACTGCTAGAAGCTACTCCACTCTGATAGTCACAGAAAACGCTTCGCACAAGAAACATCGGCTGCTTCGGCTGCAATGTCGACAGACTGTCGAGGCTATGTCAGGCTTCCAACATTGTACTCAAGTTTTGGTTCATTAAAATTTTCTCGGAGAATTACGATAACCGAAAAGCCCTGTCTGTGGAGCCTTTAGAACACATTCAAACGGTTCCTGAACTCATTGCATCAGATATTCTGTGGATGTAAAACGAAATATAGCTGGGAAGAGTTTCCACCCTTAACTCTCAATATCACCAAAAATATTCCCTCTCATCCTGCCCTGTCACTATAAAAGAGAGCCAAACGGAAAGCATCCAATAATAAGGAAGCGGCATGTCTCATGGCTTCGGTCTGACCATTCTTTGACCTTGGCCAAAAAATACGTATTCCAAATAGGTATTTCCATAAATATCCCACTCCTTCATTTACCTTTGAAAAGTCACCTATCCCTCAGACACCCGTGCTCACACCGGATTTTGGAAAACTGTCGTATCCTAGGCGTCAGCCCGTCAAATGCTTTTTGTGGTCCCGAAACTTCAGTGTTCAACCCAGTCTCCATATTTTTCCACAAGCTCCGCTTGTTGGTTATGTGGGCCTTGGGGCGCTTCGACCAGAATTGATCATTCGCGCTCATAGCTATAATACTAGTACTTCGCTGTTGGTGAGGGCTATTCACTGGGTGCGTACGTGGTTTGAAACCCAATCGCCGACAAGTAACGGAACAAGTTTCTAGAATGCACAAGTTTGGAGCTGTTTCCCAGGATCCCTTGATATGCCAAACGACCTGTGTCTCTTCCACAAAACAATCGGCGATCTGGTACAAATTGTTGGCACGAGTTCCGCTCGTGCACGTCAGTGGATGACTACAGTGCCCAGCACGAATACGCCTCTGAAATGTCAGGTGCACAACGACAGGGAGACGACAGTCACTCATTGTGTGCGCGAGTACAATGCACAATGCACTCGCCTCAGTGGTGTGATGCCCGTCAGGACACTCACTGGCATGATCACGACTGATGGCCATGGGTATGCTCCGTCTGTGTAATGGGTCGGTTATCGGACGTAGGGAAGAGGAGGAGGGGCAGAGTACTTGTCCTTCTCACTGTTTGGGTATGGAGAGGACGGGGGAGCAACGGTAGCTGCCTCACCCACACGCTGTTCAGAGTTTTTCCCGAAGACGACCATTGTAATAAAACGCAAGGAAACGGCCCCGGAATCCGCGTTGCGATCTGCAATGTGGTAGAGTAAGAGAAACTATGCATATTTCAGTAGAGTTACTGCACTGAAATAGGTAAGTGGCAAACAACGCGTCTCAAATTGCCACGTGAATCGCAACTGCACATCGGTCAATGGGTATAATTTCATTTTCTAAGCGCACAACACAGACCTCTATGCCTTTTCGAAGCGCTCCTATGCTCGTGCGTATGTTTGCAGGCCGTGCTGCAGTTCAACCAGCCGCATTTAGGCCGTGCCAAACCTGTGGATATATTCTCCTCATGCTATCTGTCCCACTGATATCTAGCAACTGGTTGCACCGTTGCACATGGCATGGTGGGTTACACTGACGTAAGACGGCAAGAGGTTCGCCTGACGTAAAGCGGCAGTAGGTTTGACTGAGGTAAGGCAGCAGGAGGTTCTACTGACGTTAGGCAGCAGGAGGTTCGACTGACGTTAGGCAGCAGTGCGCTGGACTGACGTAAGTAGAACCGATCCGACAAATGGAGTGCCTTCGCTTTCTTCAATACAATGGCAATTTACGCCCAAAATAATACAGTCATGGAATATACCAACATAATATATAAAAATCCAAGGGCGTCGAAATTATGAACGGACAAAAATCAAAGAACTAGAAGAGCCTTCACAGTACTAGGGCGAGAGAGCTTTAAACAATGCAGTCAGGGCCAGATAAGAGCCCTTCTTGGTAACACGGCGCCAAAAGCTGCCGAACGTGCAAAAGGACGGGGAGGGGGGTTAATTCGTTTACGTGGAGCCCAAGTGTAGGAGTCACTCTGCTCATACTCCACTCCTCTACCTGGATACAACGGACAACACGCCTGTACTGGTTGGCTATTGGTTTTACGACACATCGACCGTTGAGTCATGTAGCGTCGCCAATCTCTCACGCCGATCGGTCACGGGCGAAGAGTAGCGACATGCGAGACTAGAACCAACAACCTTTCGATTGTGAAACAAGCAACTTACCCCTAGGCTACTCGTCCCCTGTACGCCTGTACTGCATTGCATACAAATGTCGTAATGGCATTTACGTCATTCGGCTGTACACTACGATCGTATATTTGCCGTATAGTCCACGTGGATATCGTACCGTGAAGCACATCTTATCACTGCTGTAGATTACACAAACACAGCGGGACACGTGACCTGGCGCCAGTGCGGCGCCACTGGCAGATAGTCGGGCCGGCCGCCGGCACTTCACACGGACCTCCCGCCCCCCTGCCCCCCCCCCCACCCCACCCGCCGCCGCCGCCGCCGCCGCACCCCCGCTAGTCCATTAGGTGTGGAAGGTGCTGGGAGTGCTGCTTGTGTTCGGCGCCGGCGCCGACTGGGAGTGGGTGGCGCCATTCAGCTGGCACCCTACCGGCGGATGACAGCGTCGCCGACCGGTGACACCCCGCAGAGCTAATCTGACCGGTTCGTGCGACGCCGGGCGGGGACAGCCGGACACACGGAGTCACAGCCGGACACACGGAGCCGCAGCCGGACACACGGAGTCGCAGCCGGACACACGGAGCCACAGCCGGACACACGGGACCGCAGCCGGACACACGGAGCCGCAGCCGGACACACGGAGCCGCAGCCGGACACACGGAGTCACAGCCGGACACACGGAGCCGCAGCCGGACACACGGAGCCACAGCCGGACACACGGTACCACAGCCGGACACACGGTACCACAGCCGGACACACGAAGCCGCAGCCGGACACACGGAGCCGCAGCCGGACACACGGAGCCGCAGCCGGACACACGGGACCGCAGCCGGACACACGGAGCCGCAGCCGGACACACGGAGCCGCAGCCGGACACACGGAGCCGCAGCCGGACACACGGAGTCACAGCCGGACACACGGAGCCGCAGCCGGACACACGGAGCCACAGCCGGACACACGGGATCGCAGCCGGACACACGGAGCCACAGCCGGACACACGGATCCACAGCCGGACACACGAAGGACTTCGACCGGACACACTAAACCTCGTCCGGACACGGGGGACCTCAACCAGACACACTAAACCTCGCCCAGACACGGAGGACCTCAACCAGACACACTAAACCTCGCCCGGCCATACAAGACCGCAGCCGGACACAGGGGACCTCGACCGGACACAGGGGACCCAGACCGGACACACGGAGCCTTGCTTGGCGCCTTGCCAGTGGCGTTAGCCACCAATATCCAGGCTGGATACTGCACTGGTCCCACACGGCACAAGGCGAACATCACAGCACGGGCGGGCTTCATAGTGGCGTCGGTGTTTGAAAGCCACGGCTCTATTTATCCAGGAAAAAAGTAGGGAAGCGGTCTGAGATTGGGCACCGTCACAGGCATATACTGTGTGAAGCGGATCCAGAGGCCAGGTTGGTGCACTTTCCCCGGGTGTCACCGACACCACCCACTGCCTGGCCAGGTGCCACCTGTCTGGACCAAGCAATTCACTGACATGACATTGGCCCGTACCCCGACTCCATTGTTCCAGTAATTAACGGCCAGTGTACACCAGACTCCACCGGCTGGGCTTAGCAACGCTGTCAGTGGCTTCACCAACAGACTGCCCGGACCACAGTACAACACCTGGACTGTCCTCGGTCACACTGTACAACACCTGGACTGCCCTTGGTCCCACAGTACAACACCTGGACTGTCCTCGGTCCCACAGTACAACACCTGGACTGTCCTCGGTCACACTGTACAACACCTGGACTGTCCCTGGTCCCACAGTACAACACCTGGACTGCCCTCTATCCCACAGTACAACACCTGGACTGTCCTTGGTCCCACAGTACAGCACCTGGACTGTCCTTGGTCCCACAGTACAACACCTGGACTGTCCTTGGTCCCACAGTACAGCACCTGGACTGTCCTCGGCCCCAGTGTACAACACCTGGACTGTCCTCGGTCCCACTGTACAACATCTGGACTGTCCTCGGTCCCACTGTACAATACCTGGACTGTCGTGAGGAACAGTAGTTGGCATATTAGCAATCCTAGAGGCCAACAACGCGGAATTTCAGTCACTCGGCACAATAGCTGGGTCGATGTGGCCATATCATCTTATACTTAAATTTTCTGATGGATTTTACAAATTGGTGGAACGTCTAGTCAGTCTGCTGATTTTTCTTCCAACCTCATTCTGGTGGGTTACATTTACGGCGTTGTTTACCAGCGGCAATATTACAATATTAATATCAGAATTAGCCAGCAATCTCACTGTAAAGCACGTGACACATTGCAAACATAGCCTACAGTCGGACGGAGATCAATTTCCACGGCAAAAGTCAGCACAATGAGAAGTCAAAGCCACGTATCGTCACACATGTATTCGTGTGTTTCGTGTGTTGCGTCCAACACACATAAGGGCAGTAGTCCAAATATTACCGACATCGCATGCACTGGCAACTTGTCACCAGCAATAAACAATCCGATTTTTAAAGAAAATTTGTCCGCTGGCCGAAGAAGGAAAGGCAAAAAGTCCGATAGGTCCGATGTTGGTCGACATGTCCTTGCTGAATTCGCCGATATTAGCCGGCATGTCCTCCCAGAATTCGCCGCTTTGTAAGCCTGTAAACGGTGCACGGTATTGCTCGTAATGAGCGGATTCATCGGCGAATTTCAGCTATCACAGCTAGGTACGTGGTCTAATGGTTCGCCGCATCACAAAGTAAAGCACTGCCGTGTCAGAGACCTTGGGCAAGCTGTGAATTCGGCATATCACCATGTCACCAGATCGAACGAATTATTGGCGTCTTTTCCTGCGCTTAATTCACCCCTTTCGGGCGGTCAAAATGTAGAACGGAGAAATATCCCGGAACATCACTTATTTTCACACGAATGTTCTTAATCACGTTTTCTTTACTAACCATAATGTTTTTGATGTATTGGCTAAGAGTATGACCGGACTCAAAAATTCCTCGAAAGTTGCAAAAGGAGACGACACTAACTATAGTTAGTGTCATCTCTATACTATAGCCAATGTGTCACCACTATAGTGGTGACACATTGGCTTCTTCACGATCACACGGCTGGCCGCCAAATGACCAAACCTGGCCGATGCGCCCTAAAACTCAACCAACCAACCAACCAACCAACCAACGATCACACGGCTAAACAGGATAATTGGACTTTTAGGTCTGTTTTTTTACATGCAACGCCCACTTGTGGGGAAACATGTGACGCGCACCTTTTGCGACGTAATGCTAAATCCTCAAGAAAACAGAGGGCCTATCTCTCTGACCCAAGTCGATGACAGCGCTCATGCATGGGAATCACACCAATTTCGTAACGGTATTGGTTATTGGAGTTTAGGGGCGCATCGATTGCGTCGGTCGGTCGGTCGCTGGATAAAGCTACTTTTGGGGCGTAGCGTGCACAACGTGACTTACGGCCTACACTTACCTACACGTACGGCCTTGACCTATGCAGGATTATAGCATTGGACTACGTATTCAGCTTGCATCTGATACATTCTGAACGATAAAAGCACATTCCTTTCACGACCGGGATATTAAAAAACTAGTGACGACCGCGAGTCAAATGCACCCAAACGTTTACTAATTTGACCCGTCCCCGAAAGTGAATCAAATGAACCAGACAAGAGCGTGCCAAGTTGCTGTGCAAGTTTAGGCATCGAGTTGCATTAGCGGCTTGTGTACCCGGCTTAAAAATAAGCTAATGAAGGCTAAGCTGAGCCTCGCACTGCGAAGCACGGGAAAATCTTACGCACTCCTTCCCCACATCCCCGACACTACGGAGTCCCACTTCAGCGGGCCCACAGACGAGCCCTACACCGGCTCAGCCGACTCCTGGATACGCCCAACTCCCTCGGTAGCTGTAGGGCGCACCAATGCTGGCGAGAAATGAAGCCCGTTAGCCCCGCTTCGGACGAACCGACTCCAGATCGAGCATGCGATTTTGAAAGATGGCAAACCTGTCCGGTGTCGTGCTGGGGCACGCCGATGGCACCGTCGAGGTCAGTCCGACGACAGAGACGCTGTGTCCAGCGGTTTGATGAGTGCTGAGGCATGAGCACACCACGCACACGCTCAGGGAGAAATTCAGGTGCCAGAGGCTGCACAACATACGCTGAACACAGCCCAGTACGGTGTGCAGTTTTCCGCTCGTACTTGCGTGACTTCAGTGAGGAAGGGGTCACGGAAACGTGGGCGAGGATGGTGCTACAGCGGCAAGGCCGATGATAGAGATAAAGGTGGTCTAATACCTATTGGCGTAGTTATTCTGATTGATGATCGCTCAGCTTGCCGGGAAGATCCTGGTGAGATTCCGGCTCCTGCCGGGTGGGCCATACGTGCTAGATCCTTTCGGTTGCTCTGGGTGTATCAGACCATCTGGTCAATTTTGTGTCATTCCTGTGTCTATACGACAGTTGGTTGGTCGGACTGTTCCTCATTGTTGTGCCATTCCTGTGTCTATACGACAGGTGGGTGATCGTTCTGTTCCCAATCGTCATTCCTGTGGCTTTACAACAGGTGGATGGTTGAACTCCCTCCCAATTTTTGTATCATTCCTGTGTCTATACGACAGTTGGTTGGTCGGACTGTTCCCCACTGTTGTGCCATTCCTGTGCCTATACGACAGTTGGTTGGTCGGACTGTTCCCAATTGTTGTGCCATTCCTGTGTCTATACGACAGTTGGTTGGTCGGACTGTTCCTCACTGTTGTGCCATTCCTGTGCCTATACGACAGTTCGTTGGTCGGACTGTTCCCCACTGTTGTGCCATTCCTGTGCCTATACGACAGTTGGTTGGTCGGACTGTTCCTCACTGTTGTGCCATTCCTGTGTCTATACGACAGTTGGTTGGTCGGACTGTTCCCCACTGTTGTGCCATTCCTGTGTCTATACGACAGTTGGTTGGTCGGACTGTTCCCCACTGTTGTGCCATTCCTGTGTCTATACGACAGTTGGTTGGTCGGACTGTTCCTCACTGTTGTGCCATTCCTGTGTCTATACGACAGTTGGTTGGTCGGACTGTTCCCCACTGTTGTGCCATTCCTGTGTCTATACGACAGTTGGTTGGTCGGACTGTTCTCCATTGTTGTGCCATTCCTGTGTCTATACGACAGTTGGTTGGTCGGACTGTTCTCCATTGTTGTGCCATTCCTGTGCCTATACGACAGTTGGTTGGTCGGACTGTTCCTCACTGTTGTGCCATTCCTGTGCCTATACGACAGTTGGTTGGTCGGACTGTTCCTCACTGTTGTGCCATTCCTGTGCCTATACGACAGTTGGTTGGTCGGACTGTTCCCCACTGTTGTGCCATTCCTGTGTCTATACGACAGTTGGTTGGTCGGACTGTTCTCCATTGTTGTGCCATTCCTGTGTCTATACGACAGTTGGTTGGTCGGACTGTTCTCCATTGTTGTGCCATTCCTGTGCCTATACGACAGTTGGTTGGTCGGACTGTTCCTCACTGTTGTGCCATTCCTGTGCCTATACGACAGTTGGTTGGTCGGACTGTTCCTCACTGTTGTGCCATTCCTGTGCCTATACGACAGTTGGTTGGTCGGACTGTTCCTCACTGTTGTGCCATTCCTGTGCCTATACGACAGTTGGTTGGTCGGACTGTTCCTCATTGTTGTGCCATTCCTGTGCCTATACGACAGTTGGTTGGTCGGACTGTTCCCCATTGTTGTGCCATTCCTGTGTCTATACGACAGTTGGTTGGTCGGACTGTTCCCCATTGTTGTGCCATTCCTGTGCCTATACGACAGTTGGTTGGTCGGACTGTTCCTCACTGTTGTGCCATTCCTGTGCCTATACGACAGTTGGTTGGTCGGACTGTTCCTCACTGTTGTGCCATTCCTGTGTCTATACGACAGTTGGTTGGTCGGACTGTTCCTCACTGTTGTGCCATTCCTGTGTCTATACGACAGTTGGTTGGTCGGACTGTTCCCCACTGTTGTGCCATTCCTGTGTCTATACGACAGTTGGTTGGTCGGACTGTTCTCCATTGTTGTGCCATTCCTGTGTCTATACGACAGTTGGTTGGTCGGGCTGTTCCCCACTGTTGTGCCATTCCTGTGTCTATAAGACAGTTGGTTGGTCGGACTGTTCCCCATTGTTGTGCCATTCCTGTGCCTATACGACAGTTGGTTGGTCGGACTGTTCTCCATTGTTGTGCCATTACTGTGTCTGTAATGGCAGGTGAGTGGCCGGACAGTTTTCCATTCCCATTCTCTGGTGGACAGTCGGATTGCTTCTCATTGTGTTATTCCTGTGTCGGTACGATATGCGGTTGGTCGGACTGTTTTTTTTTCATCACGGAAATATCGCCAATGAAACCAGTCGCATCCTGCGGGAACGCAGCCAAGGGAGCTGCTCGAGTCTACAGCTTCTCGGCCAAATTGCCACTTTTGAACATCACATTTTCCGCATCCCATAAACTCCACCATAACGCATCATCCGAATTCGCGTCAGCAGTCCGTGCGTTGCGGTGTAGCCGAGAGTACGGGTAACATACACGATACGTTGAGACATTTCCCTTCCTCTTTGTACATTCATTCCAGTCCTGATTATATTTAAAATATGTTGTGGGAGATGCGGAAGTCCTCATTCGCATGGGATGATGCGAGTGTGGGGACGAGTGGTGTAGGGTAAGTTGCCCACGTCACAATCGAAACATTGTGGGTTCGAGCCTCACCTGTCGCTACTCTTCGCCCGCAACCAATCGGCTTATTTATTCGAGCTTTAGGGCGTTTCGACCAGCAACCAATCGGCGTGAGAGATCGGCGACGCTACATGACTCAACGGTCGCAGTGTCCAAAAACCAATAACCACCACCACCATGACACGAGTGTAGTACCTGTTCTAAAACCGAGTAAGAGTGGTACGGACCCATCCAACCGACTCACTCCGGCACTGATCTTCCCGGCGCAAGCTGATGGAGCGGTTTGTGAACGTGCGACTGACGTCATCTGTTAAAGTATTTCGGAATTATAGGCAACGCTCAGTATGGTTTCAGGAAAACCGATCTACCGGCGACCACGTACTGGCCTTCGACGCTGCTGTGTGGTCTGAGTTACGACAGACGCGAATTGCTGGCGCTATCTTTTTGTGGCGATGAAGGAGCCGATGACACGATTTGGCCACAGGTTGTCCTTTTGAAAGATTTCAGCACGCAATTCGCAGTTGCATGCACCAGTTTTTGGAGAGCTTTTTGACTGACAGATTTTTGTCACGTGTGACTGCGCCCACTGCTCGGATAGATACCCTCAAGTAGCACCAGCACCCCCACATCAAGTCAGTGTACAGAGCGTGGCTTTGTATCACATAACCGATATTGACGACAATATCACGAGCGATATTGGCGACAAGCCTCCTGGTACGCCTCAGAGATCACCCTTGTGGATGACTACACCATCTGTCGCCGCTTCCAAAGCTACGTCTGCAGAGAGACAGTTTCAGACAGCGGTAGTACACTTGGAAAGGTGGAACGCGCTGTATGGGTTTCAGCTCTCCAAGGCCAATACGGTTTCGGTGTCCTATCGCTTCCGACACCCTTTCCTAGACATGCCTCCTCCCGTGCATAGACGTGCTTACAGTGCATAGACAGTCCGACAGGGCATATACAGGTTTATAGTGCATAGACAGTCAGACCGGATATACACAGGCTTACAGTGCATAGACAGTCAGACAGGATATTGCCAGCCCGACAGGGCATAGCATGCGATGGGTTAGCGCTATGTTTGCATGCATTTTTACAACATGCTATCGAACGAGCATCAGTTTGAAATGTTGCATGAGCAGTATTCAAAATGCAGGAACAGATTATTGTGCATATCAAGCGAATCTTATCAAGCAAATATGGAATGCCTGCTTCTACACTATGGTTCTCCGACATGCTCCCTGCTAGACTACGCTAGTTTAGCATGTGATGGGGCCAACAACTCCGGGAAGTGGACCCTTAATACGACACACCGCACGGTCGTTCCCATTCGCCGCGGGCATTGTGCGCGTCGCCGATCAACGGCATCATGGCTGAAGAAAACGAGTCACCTTTCGCAATTCGTCGACAACTGTTAGCAGTGAGAAATTATTCGTGACATAGGGTGGAATACACCACTTTCTCAACACCCAATCTACATCCTTCTCCAAAAATTCTGGACAACCTGCTCCTTGATGCGGGCTTAGGTCTTCTTGAAGTGTTACCTTTCTAAAACTACTTCGCATATAAGCATCAATGTTGGTGCTCCCGATGAGAAATGGAGATACACGAACATTTCGCAACGTAATTTCAGGCAAAGATAATGCCAATACTGTGGTATGGCATACAATACCAGTTTATGGCATATACATTATTCTTCTTAAATTATGAATTTCAAAAAAAAAAATAAATGTACAGCCATAAGTGACTAAAATATTGGCTAAAATTTAATTCTGAATGACATCAAGATCATTTTAAAGGACACTAATTCCGGAGCAAGTCTTGGCACCGTAGTGTGCTCGATTCGACAACTCACACTTAACGAAAAACCATTATTTTAACCCTGGCTGTTAGGCATACGTCATGCTCTCAAAAGCCGACACGATTCCTGCAACACGCGACCCACCCGGCGGGCTTGCCCGCCGCACCTTGCGTCCGCGAGGACTGCCCACGGCAACGCGTTCCTCTCTGCGTCCGAACATGATATTCATCGGTGGCAGAGATATCCCAATGCAGCGAATGCTTCTGCCGGATCGCTTCAGAAGCCCCGCGGGAGCTGACCCCTCCGACTGCTGATTTAGCGTTGTAGGGAGTTTCCATGTGGGATGTCCTGAATGTGAAGCCCCAAGTGCGTGCCTTGTAGCTCATATAATGGTACAGCAACTGCTCACGCACGCGCACGGATGACTCCAAGGCAGACCTGAGTGTTGACTCTGCTTTGCGAGTGATTTGGATGCACGGTCTTTCAGTTCACCGTCATATACATCTGAACCCACGACAGGAGTGATGGATATTTCCAAAGTTCTATGATTTATTTAGGTTGGAAGCAAAGACGTGCATCTTGGTATGTCCCATCAATCAGCACCCCTTTGGTACTAGAAGCTTTTCCACCCAGGCAAGCAACTTTGCCGCTATTAGCTTCTTTGCTGGTCGCTCGAAAGTCGGTCGTACCTTCCTGCGTACCAAGTTACGTGAACATTATGGGTCACGAGCCAGCTGATTCAGGGGCGACACGTCATCGCAAACTCCGATTAGTCACTTATTGTCGCTTCCCACAATCGAGTTCTTCCAAAGTTCTACCCTATTTCGAAATATATGGCAGGCACCCTGCAACGCAACCAGCAACAAATTGAAAGCTTTCGAGCTGTACATTGGTAGATGGTTATTGGCTCTTGGATGGGAAAGGCGTGAAGAACTAGATGCTGCTTACGCCTAGGCCACCCATTCTTGCCGAATATTTACTATTTATGTGGGGATCATCGTTGCCTACTCTGCTGCTTCGCCTTGGTGGTGGTCTGGCAGTGGCCGACATACCAGTCACGTGCCACGGCTTTTAATCAAAGCGCCAACGTTTCTTTGGAGGCCCAAGACCGTCCCTGAAAACTATATTGGATGACGCACACATATCCCACGCCTTCCACGATAATTGCATCTAGCGTGATTGCTATATGTGGGATGGATGCCATACGACCTCGCTGTCTGTGTGCCCTTGACCGTCGCGCGTGCGGAGGTTGATGCAGCCACTGAAGTTTTGTTTTTGTTAGCGACGCCGGCGAAATGGCGCGGGTCAGCGCGCCGCCACCTGACGTAGTCGTTGAGGATTCTTTTGCCGACTGCATGGTGCAACACATTTCAAGACGTCATGCTCTTGACATCATGCTCTGAGTGTGGCAGGGCGATGAAAACTCAACTGACCTGCCTACGTACATTGTTCAGTTTTGTTTTCAAGGCTACCCTAGGTCACTGACGGATTCGAGGTCACTCTGGGGTTAATTTGGACGCTGATAGTTAGCTTGGCGTCTAATGTGTTCTCTGCAGGCTAGAAAGTTGTGTCGTCGTCAGGCAGAATTTCAGAAAATAATAAAATAAGGTCAATAAACTGACCTCATCTTACCCCTAATCTATGAGTTGAAATGATATAAATTGCATGTGATTAGTGTACAAAGTTACCGATAAATGTCACGGTAAACACATGAAGCGAATACATGCTACTGTTTTCCTACAGACAACGATGGAGGGCAATACTGATTTTTAACGAAAAAGTGACATAAAGTAGCCTGGAAGGTCACCCATTGATCTAAAGTGTAAACGTCTGGTACAATGGCGAGACGCCGTGACGTACACAGGCCAGTTTCTTATTCCATGTCGCTAGCTATTACCGTTTGGAAACGCTAGGTGGGCTCGTAGCAATCGGTATTGGTGAAGATGGCGAATGTCGTGCACGGGCGACGAGAGTGAAGCCGCTGCGGAATACATTTGAAAGCTGAAATATAACGTGGCGTCTTTATCCCTTATTGCTGACCACGTCTTCAGGGCATTTCTTGTGGAACTTTCAAGATGAGGTCATCACTTCGACCCTATCTGACCCTTAACGTATGGGTCGAAAGGCAATACGTCGCACATAGTATTAAACATATCCTGAGTATGTTTAATACAGCGAAGAATGGCTCTTAGATGCTCCTGGGTTTTAGACATTGCGTGAGACGAAATGTACGACCCTCAATATACCAGGAGGTGCTGGGTTTACTCAACATCAAAAGTAGCGTTAGGAATCATGCTATATTACTCAACGTTTCGGCCAGGGGCCATCATCAGGAGTGATATAAAAAATGGCAGGGTTAACAATTGAAAAAACGCGGGAAGAAAGCGTGCAAAAATACACGTGAAACACAGAAAAGCATCTCCATTGCTGCAGACACTACAAGAAACTCCAAACCAGAAATCAACTAGGTCAAGATAAAATCCTCTGAGGAAGCCCGGGCCGATGGTCCATATACATATCGACAAATATATAGACATATATCGAATGTAACGCTTAATACATAAAATATAATTTATGTTTATGTAACTTTATGTGATATACCAAGACGTCGTTTGCGTGTTTAGTTGCGGCCGTAGATTACGTATGTGTAGAGATTCGAGGACCTTCAGATCGGCGTTGTCCCTGGCTGTTGCTAGAATTTCTACTTTGAAGTTTGTGTTAGTGTCGCTGTGTTCCATGTTAGAATGTTTGCCGATCATGTGTTCGCCTAAAGGTGTGTATTCTCTCCGAAGTCTGGCATCTCCCAAGTGCTCATTGTACCTATCCCTGATGCTACGCTTGGTTTCTCCGACATCAAATATTCCAAGACAGCTGTTGCACGTTATTTTATAGACAACGTTTTTCCGCGTGCATCTACCTTTGAGCCCGTTACTACAGGTGTGGCATGTTCGTCTACCAGCAGGGCATGGCGACAATTCCAGGGCTGAGCGGACCAGGTAAGATTTCAGTGTAGGTCCGCTAGTCCAGGCTACCCTAACATGATCTAGATGAGACGAACGGATAGCTGCATTAACCTGTCGACATAGTTGGTCATCGACAAAAGGAAGTCTCATGTAGACGTAGTTGGGATTGCTACATGATCGATGCCGACGTTGCCCACTTATCCTACTCCTGTTGTGAGGGTGGACAGCACGAGCGGCGGAGTGTACCCGATGTGCTGGGTATCCGTTTTCCAGGAAAATGGCTTTCATCTTCGCAAGGCTCCGCTCGCACGAAATAGTGTCGGAGGAGACTCGTGCTGCTCTCCTCATTTGGGATGTCAAAACGGCCTTTTTGGTGGCCATCGGGTGGGCCGAATCATAATGCAAGATGATAGGGGCTGCCATTGGTTTAAAGTACAGTTCGGTGGTGTAGCTACCATCAGTCTGAACTACAAACAACGTATCAAGGAAAGGAATCGAAGTGGTATGAGCAGTGTGTTCCAAGGTGAACTTGATGCTGGAGTGTTGTTGGTTAATTTCTGCAAAGAAGTCGAGCAGAGAGGCCAAGCCATGTGTCCAAACACCAAAAATATCGTCTATATACCTCATGTAGAGAGCTGGCTTCAAATCATGCGACGCTAGGAAGCTCGACTCAAGGCGGTGCATAAAAGCAATTGCTAAAGGAGGTGCACATCGGTTGCCCATAGCCACTCCTTACGTTTGCTTGTACATGGAGTTACCAAAACGTATGAGGTTATTGCTGAAAATATGTGTTAGTAATTTCGCACAGTCCTGTACCCCAATCCCGAAGAGACGGATATCATCCAGATTGTCCTCGATTAGGTGAATTACAGCATCTATTCCCTCCTTTATCGGAATACTGCCATATAAATTTTTGACGTCCATGGTGAAAACAATACTGCCCTCCGGCAGTTTGGTAGGAAACGTTTCTTTCACTCTCTGTAGGTACGACTCCATGTTTGTCAGATGGGCGGGAACCAACGGCAAATATTCTAACATGGAACACAGCGACACTAACACAAACTTCAAAGTAGAAATTCTAGCAACAGCCAGGGACAACGCTGATCTGAAGGTCCTCGAATCTCTACACATACGTAATCTACGGCCGCAACTAAACACGCAAACGATGTCTTGGTATATCACATAAAATTACATAAACATAACTTATATTTTATGTATTAAGCGTTACATTCGATATATGTCTATATATGTGTCGATATGTATATGGACCATCGGCCCGGGCTTCCTCAGAGGATTTTATCTTGACCTAGTTGATTTCTGTTTTGGAGTTTCTTGTAGTGTCTGCAGCAATGGAGATGCTTTTCTGTGTTTCACGTGTATTTTTGCACGCTTTCTTCCCGCGTTTTTTCAATTGTTAACCCTGCCATTTTTTATATCACTCCTGATGATGGCCCCTGGCCGAAACGTTGAGTAATATAGCATAATCCCTAACGCTACTTTTGATGTTGAGTAAACCCAGCACCTCCTGGTATATTGAGGATCGTACATTTCGTCTCACGCAATATCCTGAGTATGCACATGCCCAGGGCCTATCTGTTATTCTTTTGACACAGGTCGCGGGTTGTGCTTTTGTAAGTGGAACCACGACCAGATCGCTTACGCTGCCTCCTCACGCATCAGTTTACACCGCCGAACTCACGGCAATCACAAAGGCTCTGTCTTTTATCGAAGTAGGGAACGATGTCGACCATGTCATACTTTCAGACTCTCAGCAGCCTTCGTACAATACATACATTTTATCATAATGACCCTATCGTGCAAGATGTTCTGCTGCGTCTAACCAAGCTTAAGCGAGAGGGAAAAATATAACACCCTGTTGGCTACCCAGCCATGTAGGAATATCCCGGAATGAGTTGGCTGACCAATCAGCAAAGCGTGCTGCGCGGAGTCAATTCACCCGTGCGCTTCCTCTCCCAGCAGCACATCTCGGCCAGACAATCAATGTGTTCTTCCAGGAAAAGTGGCAACGACTTTGGGACTCAAACGACGAAAGCAAACTTAGAAACATCAAGCCAAGTCTGGGGCACTGGGAGTCATCTTTCAGAGTATCACGAAAGGAGGAGGTGGTGCTCGCCAGGATGCGCATTGGGCATACCTATGCCACCCACGGCTGCCTGCTGCGGAATGAGGAGAGACCAATCTACACTCGCTGTGGTATCCCATTGACAGTGCGACACGTTCTCAAGGTGTGCCCTCGTTTCTCAGCCCAACGACGACGATACTTAGGAAGAGAAGTGTCCATGATGACGATGGCAAACATTCTAGGTGATGGTTCGCATGTGGTTCGGAGTGGACGACTGTTCGAGTTTCTCTCACAAATAAGACTTCCTGTCATCTATCCAGGGAGGTAATCGTATTTCACAGTGCATCTCACCCGATGACGTGTTATTCTGACTGATTTTCGCTTGATTTCACTGTCTGATGATGTGACTTCCATTTCAATGTTCGACTGATGAGTGCATCTTCCTGTTTCACTGACGATGTCATGGGAGCTACATGACCGACGCAGTCGATGCGCCCTTAAACCCCAATAACTAACTAACTAACTGACACAGGTCGCGAAGAAGCTTCGAAATTCTCCATTCTTAGAAATCATCGAAATTATTACCGACTCGGAAGATCAACCGGCACTCAAAGTACACAAATCTGGTGTCAACCCCCAGCTCTCATCACGTACAACACGCTAGTTCTGGATTTATGATTTTCCATTAAGAAACGCTGCGGGGCAAGGTGTCATAACAACTCCCGCACTGGGGAAAGTGGAACGATGCCCCGGACGGGCGAGGATTGAGCCCTCATTAATTAATCAATCGGCAGAGGAGCATGCCCTGGACCCATCTTGACCCATAAAAGAGGTCGATCCTGTGATGTCGCTCGACACCGCCATCGACCCCAGCCCGGGTGTCAAGCGACATCACTGATCAACAGCTACCTGGTTCCAAGAATGGCCCGACCGGCCGAACTCTACCCGGACAGCCGAGAGGCCGTTGGGAACCTCACGAGATCCACCCATCACGACGGACAGGGCGCGCCTTATTCGGCGCCGGGCGGCGGCGACACTGCGTGAGCGGCCCGCTGGATACCGCTGCACGCTCCCTACACGTGAGGGGGTCCTGCAGCGGCGGCGACACTGCGTGAGCGGCCCGCTGGATACCGCTGCACGCTCCCTACACGTGAGGGGGTCCTGCAGCGGCGGCACGAGCTGCGTGAGCGGCCCGCTGGATACCGCTGCACGCTCCCTACACGTGAGGGGGTCCTGCAGCGGCGGCACGAGCTGCGTGAGCGGCCCGCTGGATACCGCTGCACGCTCCCTACACGTGAGGGGGTCCTGCAGCGGCGGCACGAGCTGCGTGAGCGGCCCGCTGGATACCGCTGCACGCTCCCTACACGTGAGGGGTTCTGTAGCGGCGGCACGAGCTGCGTGAGCGACCCACTGGATACCGCTGCGCCCCCGCCCACGTGAGGGGTTCCTGCAGCGGCGGCGACACTGCGTGAGCGGCCCGCTGGATACCGCTGCACACTCCCTACACGTGAAGGGTCCTGCAACAGCGGCGACACTGCGTGAGCGGCCCGCTGGATACCGCTGCACGCTACCTACACGTGAGGGGTTCCTGCAGCGGCGGCACGAGCTGCACGCTCCCTCCATGTAAGGGGGTCCTGCAGCGGCGGCACGAGCTGCACGCTCCCTCCATGTGAGGGGGTCCTGCAGCGGCGGCACGAGCTGCGTAAGCGGCCCGCTGGATACCGCTGCACGCTCCCTCCATGTGAGGGGGTCCTGCAGCGGCGCGTCACTGTCTCCGAGGACGTCGTCCGACCCGATGACGTCACCGCACGGCCGACGCCATCAACGGCGGCCGAGCGCCGCCCTCTGACGCGACGCGCGCGAGGTCAATCACAATAACGACTGTTATTTCTGGCCGAGCGCAACACCTGATGTGATTTGTGACGTAGCAGCTCGAGGTGGTCGACTTTGGGGCTTGGCCAGCGCGCCCGTCGTTCCGAGAAGCGCCGCGCGGCGAAAGGTCAGTCTCTTTGTGAGGGTAGGCGGGGTCGGGTCGGGGCGGGGCCGGGCGGAGCGCGGTCGGTGCGTGCGGACTGCCGACCGTGAGGCGGCCGCAGACCACCGAAGGGTGTATCGGCCGGGCGTCGGCTGTTTATACAGGGTGACAGGGCGCCGGCGCGTCGGGTAGCCACCATGACACGACGGACGGTCGGGCGGCCACCATGACACGACCGGCGGTCGGGTAGCCACCATGACACGACCGGCGGTCGGGTAGCCACCATGACACGACCGGCCGGCGGTCGGGTAGCCACCATGACACGACCGGCCGGCGGTCGGGTAGCCACCATGACACGACCGGCCGGCGGTCGGGCAGCCACCATGATACGACCGGCGGTCGGGTAGTCACCATGACACGACCGGCCGGCGGTCGGGCAGCCACCATGACACGACCGGCGGTCGGGTAGTCACCATGACATGACCGGCCGGCGGTCGAGCAGCCACCATGACACGGCCGGGCAGGCAACCCATGGGCGCCGACACGCCGACGGTGGCGCCCCTGGCGGCCGCATGCAGCCGCACGCGCGTGCAACCGCCCCGCTCAGGCCAATCTGCTTTCGGGGAATCAATTGACAGCGTTCGCTGAAATCCTTGGTCTTATTAAAGCTGACTGGCGGAGTGAATTCGACCACGGCGCGGCGGGCGGCGGCGCGGGCGAGCACGAGCGGGCCCGGCGGCGGTGCCGGCGGCCACGGCACACCGCTGCGACTCGTCTGCGGCCACCGTGCCGCCGAGAAACACCTGCACCGCCGCCCGCAGGGCGCCGGTCGGCGTCGGCACAGACGTCAATCCTCGAGCTGGTTCGACGCACGATGCCGGCGGACGTTCGAGTCAGAGCCGTCAGAATCTATGCGCAACGGCTCGAGAGAAGTACACGGCTCAAATGCGATCTGACAGCCGAGACGTCCGACCCGAGACTGCAGGGCTGCTCAGGCCAGCAGTAATTTTGAACAGGCACGACATGTGTCTCGCCTCATCTCACAGTACCTGCCACCGGCTCTGGCGTCTGCACAGGCGAGCTGGATGGCCGACAGCTCGACTGGGCCAATAACATATGATGTAACGTCTCATTACTCGACACCCGACATCCTTACCCACTCTGGCGCTTTCTCCCAGCAGCTCTGAGCGAGTTCAGGGCCGGGTCGCCACCGGCGCTTCAGCTCGCCTGGCCGCCCCGCGCCCGTCCACGCCACGAGGCGGGGTGATTCGGCTGCAGTGCCGCCCGGTCCGGCGTATCTCGGCAGGGCCGGCAATCGCGGCCACAGCCTCCGCCATCCACACCCCGCGCCGGGCTGCCTCAGCCGCAGCGCCGGCCGGCGAGGCGCGTTTCGGCCGGGCAGCGGACGGTCAGTCATCGCGGCTGCAGCCTCTGCAAACGCCAGTCAGGGTGACCCTCCGCTGAACGAGATCATGAGACAAGTTGGTAAGCAGCTTGCTGCACACGACGAATCATGGTTGCGGTCGGGACCGTTGGAACGCGGCGTGTCCAGACCGGCGTCGCAGGCACGCCAGGTGTGCCGCTGCCGACACACGGGCCGCGCTGGGCGGGCGGGCGCGGCCACGGCCCACCGCCGGAGACGGGCCACCGTCGCAACGTGGCCTCTGCTGAAGTACAGACAACGCGGTCTCTGCTAAAGTACAGGCAATGTGGTCTCTGCTGAAGTACAGCCGTGACGACAACGTGGTCTCTGAAGTACGGCCGTGACGACAACGTGGTCTCTGCTGAAGTACAGACAACGTGGTCTCTGCTGAAGTACAGCCGTGACGACAACGTGGTCTCTGCTGAAGTACAGACAACGCGGTCTCTGCTAAAGTACCGCCGTGACGACAACATGGTCTCTGCTGAAGTACAGCCGTGACGACAACGTGGTCTCTGCTGAAGTACAGACAACGTGGTCTCCGTTGAGGTACAGACAACGTGGTCTCTGCTGAAGTACAGCCGTGACGACAGCGTGGTCTCTGCTGAGGTACAGACAACGTGGTCTCTGCTGAAGTACAGCCGTGACGACAACGTGGTCTCTGCTGAAATACAGCCGTGACGACAGCGTGGTCTCTGCTGAAGTACAGCCGTGACGACAGCGTGGTCTCTGCTGAGGTACAGACAACGTGGTCTCTGCTGAAGTACAGCCGTGACGACAACGTGGTCTCTGCTGAAATACAGCCGTGACGACAGCGTGGTCTCTGCTGAAGTACAGATAACGTGGTCTCTGCTGAAGTACCGCCATGACGATAACGTAGTCTCTGGTGAAGCACAGACAACGTGGCCTCTGCTGAAGTACAGCCGTGACGACAACGTGGTGTCTGCTGAAATACAGCCGTGACGACAGCGTGGTCTCTGCTGAGATACAGACAACGTGGTCTCTGCTGAAGTACGGTCGTGACGACAACGTGGTCTCTGCTGAGGTACAGCCGTGACGACAACGTGGTCTCTGCTGAAGTACAGACAACGCGGTCTCTGCTAAAGTACCGCCGTGACGACAACGTGGTCTCTGCTGAAGTACAGCCGTGACGACAGCGTGGTCTCTGCTGAAGCACAGACAACGTGGTCTCTGCTGAAGTACAGCCGTGACGACAGCGTGGTCTCTGCTGAAGCACAGACAACGTGGCCTCTGCTGAAGCACAGACAACGTGGTCTCTGTTAAAGTACGGCCGTAACAACAGCGTGGTCTCTGCTGAAGTACAGCTGTGACGACAACGTGGTCTCTGCTGAAGCACAGACAACGTGGCCTCTGCTGAAGTACTGCCGTGACGACAGCGTGGTCTCTGCCGAAGTACGGCTGTGACGACAACGTTGTCTCTGCTGAAGTACAGACAACGTGGTCTCCGCTGAGGTACAGCCGTGACGACGTGGTCTCTGCTGGAGCACAGCTGATCCGTGCGGCGCGTCGGAGCCAACTGCGCCAGATAATGGTGTCAGCCAGCCGGCATACCTGTGTGGGTGGAGTTCCTCCACGTCGACGCAGCCTCTCGCTGCTGTGTGTGTGTGAATGAAGTGGTTTAGCGGGGGTAACGTTACTTCGCACTAGTTAGCCAGAATCACAAAGTATTAAACCAAGCTTTACCTCTACTTCACACAGACAGATTAAAACTGTATAGCGAATGATGCAGAAAGCAAATGCTCATAGAAAACCTGGCCTTTCGGGCCGACATCGAAATCAACTAGTAACGGGATGGTGCAGAACAAATTCAGTCAGTTCGGTTGGGCACAATAGAGCACAAATGTATAATTGGCTTCCATCTTACCATCACGCACCACGAACGTCACTGTTCGGGTACGGGGACTTCTTAAAGTTAGTTGGGAAAACCTCTCACTCACAGGAGTTCAATACAACAATCTTTTTGCACACAACATTCACTCCGGAATAATTTACTATGCGTATTTGCTGCACAGTCACCTCGTTTCACCAGGCTGCCATTCAAGCTCTACTCCCTTTCCCTCTTGGTCATCAAGTACACATACTTATAAGAGCCACAGGGGCCCAGTTGGGTAAGTCTGTAAGCCAGAAGACACTCAACAGCCGAACCAACACCACGTCCTGAATTTCAATGGAAGTGTCCAACAACATCCCACAAATCTACGAATACCATTGTAGTATTCACTCGATCACGCGTAACACCCGCGTGACCCGGTCAAACCGCCCGCGACCGCTCACGTGTCACTGCTGCCGTCTGTATCTGCTGGTGTCTGTCACTGCTGCCGTCTGTCGCTGCTGCCGTCTGTCACTGCTGCCGTCTGACACTGCTGGTGTCTGTCACTGCTGGTGTCTGTATCTGCTGGTGTCTGTCACTGCTGGTGTCTGTCACTGCTGGTGTCTGTCACTGCTGGTGGCTGTCACTGCTGGTGTCTGTCACTGCTGTCGTCTGTATCTGCTGGTGTCTGTCACTGCTGGTGTCTGTCACTGCTGCCGTCTGTATCTGCTGCCGTCTGTATCTGATGCCGTCTGTATCTGCGCCAGTGACCACCACGTACCAGTGCTGCGTCTGTATCTGCTGGTGTCTGTCACTTCTGGTGTCTGTCACTGCTGTCGTCTGTCACTGCTGCCGTCTGTATCTGCTGCCGTCTGTATCTGCTGTCGTCTGTATCTGCTGTTGTCTGTATCTGCGCCGGTCACTGATCAGCCGGGCGGGCGGGCGGCTACGGGCGCCCCCGGCAGCAGTCAGGTGGACGCGCCGCAAGTTCGTGGAGCACGCTCGGACGACTCGAGACATCGGGCCCGGCCTCCTGAGCCGTCTCGGTCGCCGGATGTGGCGCCACATGAGATCATGGTGGAGTCGTGAGCGGATCACCCCAGACCGGCGTGTGACGACACTGTCACCCCAGACCGGCCCGTGACGACATGACACCTCAGACCGGCCCGTGACGACACTGTCACCTCAGACCGGCGCGTGACGACACTGTCACCCCAGACCGGCGTGTGACAACACTGTCACCTCCAGACCGGCCCGTGACGACACTGTCACCCCAGACCGGCCCGTGACGACACTGTCACCCCAGACCGGCGTGTGACAACACTGTCACTCCAGACCGGCCCGTGACGACATGACACCCCAGACCGGCCTGTGACAACATGACACCCCAGACCGGCCCGTGACAACATGACACCCCAGACCGGCCCGTGACATGACACCCCAGACCGGCCCATGACGACATGGTCTGTCACCCCAGACCGGCCCGTGACGACACTGTCACCCCAGACCGGCCCGTGATGACATGGTCTGTCACCCCAGACCGGCGTGTGACGACACTGTCACCCCATACCGGCCCGTGACGACATGACACCCCAGACCGGCCCATGACGACATGGTCTGTCACCCCAGACCGGCCCGTGACGACACTGTCACCCCAGACCGGCCCGTGACGACATGACACCCCAGACCGGCCCATGACGACATGGTCTGTCACCCCAGACCGGCCCGTGACGACACTGTCACCCCAGACCGCCCGTGACGACACTGTCACCCCAGACCGGCCCGTGACGACACTGTCACCCCAGACCGCCCGTGACGACACTGTCACCCCAGACCGGCCCATGACGACATGGTCTGTCACCCCAGACCGGCCCGTGACAACACTGTCACCCCAGACCGCCCGTGACGACACTGTCACCCCAGACCGGCCCGTGACGACACTGTCACCCCAGACCGGCCCGTGACAACATGACACCCCAGACCGGCCCGTGACAACATGACACCCCAGACCGGCCCGTGACAACATGACACCCCAGATCGGCCCGTGACGACACTGTCACCCCAGACCGCCCGTGACGACACTGTCACCCAGGGTGGGAAGGCCCCCGAGAGAGACCAAGGACATTACTCCAGGATTGTGACTGAAATGTTGAACTTTTTTTTCCCCAAAAAAAAGCAATTTAAGGAAAAAATTTTGCTTCCAAAATCAAAAAAAACCCAAAAAAAAAAATTTAAGTTTAACCAAAAAAAAAAAAAAAAAAAAAAAAAAAAAAAAAAAAAAAAAACAGGTAGAGAAAAAAAGAAAAAAAGGGTGTGTGAATGTAGTGTAAAAACTATGTCTGGCTCAGTCAAGCCCCAATCAAGGCCGAACTCGCGGGGTTACTCAGGTAATCGTTGGTGTACGATGCCTCCAAACCGAACGAAACAAAAGCATGACAAGCATAGAAACAATAGAGAACAAAATAATGTAAATTTCGGAACTAGTTATTACCTCAGCAACTACTCCAGGATATTTTCACACGGCAGGACGGCGGCCCAGGACAATCACTCTGTAACCACAGATGAATCGTCATCGGCTTGCGCCAATCTGTCATTAAATAAAAAATAAGAAGTTGTAGTTAAATTGTGAAATGAGCTTAAAGGAAATATTGGAATATACCACGATTCTTCGTCATAATTCCGGGAAATACGGGTAAAAAAAAAATAAGACCAAGTGGACCCCGAAATATGCACAACGACGTCATATACACCCCAGACCGGCCCGTGACAACTGCACCCCAGACGGGACACCGGAGAACGTAATTCTGGACACCCCAGACAGCGTGAAGAATACTGTCAACATGAAACAGAGCATCAATGACGACACTGTCACCCCAGACCGGCCCGTGACGACACTGTCACCCCAGACCGGCCCGTGACAACATTGTCACCCCAGACCGGCCCGTGACAACATGACACCCCAGACCGGCCCGTGACGACACGGTCACCCCAGACCGGCCCGTGACGACACTGTCACCCCAGACCGGCCCGTGACGACACTGACACCCCAGACCGGCCCGTGACAACACTGTCACCCCAGACCGGCCCGTGACGACATGACACCCCAGACCGGCCCGTGACGACACTGTCACCCCAGACCGGCCCGTGACGACACTGTCACCCCAGACCGGCCCGTGACGACACTGTCACCCCAGACCGGCCCGTGACGACATGACACCCCAGACCGGCCCGTGACGACATGGTCCCAACCGGCCCGTGACGTCTGTCACCCCAGACCGGCCCGTGACGACATGACACCCCAGACCGGCCCGTGACGACATGACACCCCAGACCGGCCCGTGACGACACTGTCACCCCAGACCGGCCCGTGACGACACTGTCACCCCAGACCGGCCCGTGACGACACTGTCACCCCAGACCGGCCCGTGACGACACTGTCACCCCAGACCGGCCCGTGACAACATGACACCCCAGACCGGCCCGTGACGACACTGTCACCCCAGACCGGCCCGTGACGACACTGTCACCCCAGACCGGCCCGTGACGACATGACACCCCAGACCGGCCCGTGACGACATGGTCCGTCACCCCAGACCGGCCCGTGACGACATGACACCCCAGACCGGCCCGTGACAACATGACACCCCAGACCGGCCCGTGACGACATGACACCCCAGACCGGCCCGTGACGACACGGTCACCCCAGACCGGCCCGTGACGACATGACACCCCAGACCGGCCCGTGACGACATGTCACCCCAGACCGGCCCGTGACGACACTGTCACCCCAGACCGGCCCGTGACGACATGACACCCCAGACCGGCCCGTGACGACACTGTCACCCCAGACCGGCCCGTGACGACATGACACCCCAGACCGGCCCGTGACGACATGACACCCCAGACCGGCCCGTGACGACATGACACCCCAGACCGGCCCGTGACGACACGGTCACCCCAGACCGGCCCGTGACGACATGGTCCGTCACCCCAGACCGGCGCGTGACGACACTGCCTGTCACCCCAGACCGGCCCGTGACGATATGGTCTGTCACCCCAGACCGGCCCGTGACGACACTGTCACCTCAGAGCGGCCCGTGACGACCCGTGCTGGTCTGAGCACGCCTGCTCACCATCACTAATGATGGCTGCAGGCCGGCCCTGGCAAGACCTCGCCGTGAAAAACTGGTCTGGACCAACACATGTGGCCAGGACTAACAGACCATGCTATCACGAATTGTTTCCAGCCCACAGACTTTCAATTCCGGAAAAGAATATACAAATTTCTTTAGAATGCGTCAATTTTCATCTCTTCCTTTCTCCTACACCATGTCTTTGATAGGCGAAACGGCGTTTCTCACATCAACTGAGTACGAGTTCATAATCCCTATTAGCCACAGACTTTCTCTACTCACAGGTGCGTCTTTGTACACTTTCTGAGCGGTAGTCTCTCCCCGGTGGCGATTTGTGCCCGTTCAGAGTTGAGTCGAAGCAATTCAGAGCACAGCCGCCTCCCCCACCCCAACCTCTCCGTCGCAGTTTTCTTCCCGAGGTTGGTGTGCTCACTCAAGTGTGTTCCGGCGACGCCCCCGGCTCTAAACCTGTATATAACAGGCTATCTTATATCGCACGCTAGTCGGAGCTGAAGATCGCGATTGTTCCTCTTTATGGGTGGAGTTTGATGGCTTTCGACACACACACATAGATCTATCTCATAAAAAATCAAGCATGAGTGACGTCACCTTGGTGTGCTCAGGGAAGCGCCACCCACAATCGTGATGGTGGGAGACCGACCCCCACACTATGGGGGAGGCCCGCAGTGCCCCACCCGGAGGTAAAACCATCACTGAGCTTCAGACGCCTGATGTTACTTAATACGTTTCCTCGCCGATTTTCTACGACACTTCTCGGACTTCGGATGACCTCTCAAACTACTTCGAGCCTATTTCCGACTAAATACGGCCTTGCGCAAACTTAGACGGCCACTCCATGACTTCAAACATCTCCTTGTTCGAGTGGTGCGGTCCTCGGTGCCCTCGATCCTGGTGCGGCCAAATTCGAGCTCAGACAACCCGCCTCCGACCTTGTACGCCTCTCTCCAACCTATATGTTCTCTCTCAGTAAGTGCAACCCTCGTCTCTCAACAACTTGATGAATTAGTAGGATCCATTTCCAACTCAAGTTGGCCTCGACCCTTTCTTCCATCATACATCCCTCTACAATCTTAGACAGTCTGGCTTTAATTTATTTAGCCCACGGGTGACGATTTGTATACTTTTGAGGCGGCCTTGGCCCCGCCAAAGATGGTTTGCCCCTCCCAAAATAATCTTCACTTTTCACGAGGCGGTCCTTTAGGTGCCGCAATGTATTTGACTTTAGGTGCCGTCCATTCGCTGCCTTGCATGTATTGGGACCTCAAATCATTCTCAGAAATCAACGCCCGTGATGCAGACCATCTTCGACTGTGGATGGTTTCCTTTGACCTCACAACGACCCTCTGGCTGACAATATGATACTTCAGGTAATACCCAAAATAATGCGGCCAAATTCGAGCTCAGACAACCCGCCTCCGACCTCGTACGCCTCTCTCCAACCTGATATGTTCTCTCTCGAGTAAGTGCAACCCTCGTCTTGACAATAGATGAACACTGTAAACTTAAACAGCTCCTTCCGATTCAAGACGGCCCTATCCGACTTCTGTTACTCACTTGGATCGCTCCCCCCCCCTCAGCTAACGCCATTCTTTCAACACTGCCCATCACCCTCTTGGCGACTGGTCACGTTAGTATGGCCGACTATTGATCACGCGCTTACGCGGACAGACTCAGCCGAGTCATACGCGGTGGCCGGCGATTGATGATAATGGTTGCAGGAAGCACAGACTTAATCTCTCCGACGGCCATCCGCGCCAGCGCACCACGTCCATGAAGCGCGCATCAATGTCCAAGAGTTGGAGGCATAATACAATCTTCAAGTCCATTATTTCCACGCAATGCACAAAGTTCTCGAGTTACTCGCCCCCGTGCTCTGTTCAGAACCAGACGGTGTTCAGTGACCGTACGCGTCTGCAGCGAAGTCGTCAGCGACTGAGAACTGGTGGGCGTGCGCCCGGGGAGGGCCGGACCGTGCGGCACGTGCGGGCCGGTTCGACCGGCGCCGTTGTCACCTCTGCACAGGTGACGGCCCGACAGCCGGTCCAGCTGCGGCCGCTGCGCACAGCGCCAGTTGTGGCCCGGCCGCGGCGCCCCTCCCCTCCCCCGCGGCGACTCGGCCGAGACAAATAGCCGGCGGTCCGGTCCGGCCGTGACGTCACCGTCTGGGATAAATAAATGGCGAGCCGGGGCGGCCGGCCGGCGTCATCGGCGGCGGCCGTGGCCGGGCGCGCAGGCCGCGCCTCGCGCGCCGCCACCCCGGCCGCCGCCGCCGCCGGGCCGGCCGCCCCGACCGACCCCAATAACGGAATTCCTGCACACGGCCGACGCTGGCCGGCCGTCGACTGACGGCGAGCCGCGACCGACACAGCCCCGACAGGGAGACAGAGCCGGACCGGCCGCGCTGCGGCCCATCGCCGCCGTCCAGCAGGACCGCGGCGCAGTCTCACCTTGCACAGTGCGTAATTGGCGGCTGCTCCGGTCGCCCAGCGGGTTCCGACAGAGCTCTGGCCGATCGGCGGTAGCTACGGCTGGGCAGGCAGAGCCTGTGGCGCAGCACGACTCCACCGCTGCACCGCCATGTGCGGCCGACACCCGGGAGCGGCCAGCCACCGCGTGCACCCAGCCACTCTCCGCGCTCGCGTCTGGGCGCACCGCAGACCACCGCGCCGCGCACAGTACGGCTGTCGCACAGACGGTACTCCACTCGCTGGGCCTGTTTGGATTTGTGACGTCACCGCCAGCGATTCGTTGAAGGTCGTTTGCCAGATCATCGATTCATCACGCGCTGCTGGCGCCACCTGTGAACTTCAAATGAACCTGCGTTTCCCAAACCTCCGACATGACTCATTTTAAGAACCGTCGCGGGACTCGTGCCCAAAGGGGTCTTTCCAGCACTCAGAATATGGATGAAAGCTTGTGCTTTGCTTCGCTTTTTTTGCGTGGGAATGGGAAGGGTTTAGGCCTCAAGTGTTGATTTGAGCAACTAATGGCGCTGTGTTCCCCCCGATGTTGAATTGTCAAAGTTCAGCTTGGAAAATTTAGAGCACACACCCACCTGCATAATGTTTTCCTAAAGAGCAATGCGAGCAATACCTTCCAATATCCTTCGGCCCTCTACCCTCAACACCTAGAGAGGGTAGAGCAATTTGATTCATCACCTACATCACTTTTCATTATCGAAGTGACATACCTGCTGTGTCGCGACCAAGGAACATGTGTAAGCGGAGGGCATCCTGTATCGATCAGAGGACCCCTGCTAGTGTTCGGGTGTAGTGAGTGGGTCTACTGTGCCGTTCAGGGAGCCTGCTGAATTCGGTCAGGCCGCCTCCTGTGTCGAACATGGGACCGCCTGTGCCAGGAGACCTGCCGTGTCGATCAGGTGGTCTTCCGTGCCAGTGAAGGGCCCCCGGTGCCAGGCACGTCCTGTGTGGCCGGGCCCGGTCTCCTGCATTTGTTAATGGATCTTGCGTCCGTGAGATAGGGGACCCCTGTGTGAGGGAGCGGGTTTCCTGTGTCGGCCACGGGATTCCTGTGTGGGTCGGTTGGTTCCAAATGTCAGTCAGGAGGCCTCCCGATTAATTTTTTTTTCGCTGGCCAGAAGTTGAGGGACTAAAGGTTGGGCCAGGGGAGAAGATGACTCACTTCCCATTTCCTACGTTCCTTATACTTAGCCCGCGCCGTCTTTCCGGTCAGATCCTCACACCACGTCACGGGGGGGGGAGGGCGGTTAGTAACCCCCTCCAAAATCCAAACTAAGCATCGCACCAAAACGAAAGAGGTGTCATCGGAAAGCGCTCGACGAGTAGGGTCCGGGTCCACCCCCAAAACAATTTTCTACCAAATGTGACGTCACCAGGGGGTTACATTTTCACGACTTTTCACGACTTACATTATGTTTTTGGCTCTGGAAAGTTCATTTTGGTGGATATATGGAGAAAACAATTTTATTTGGTATGAGAGGACAGCGAAATAGACAAGGGCTGTAATTTTTTTGCCCCCAATATTTTTCTTGTTGAATTTTCAAAATTTTGAGCTTTCAAGTTTTCTTTGATTTTATCTTTCAAATGGGTAGAGCAAACCGAGGAACGTTGTTGGAAGTCAACCTGCCCTAATACAAAAATGCTTACTTTAAGCATGCCAAACTGATGTGTGAAAAGGTGTGCCAAAGGTGTGAAAAGGTGTGCCATTCGTCCAATATCCGCGAAAAACGTGAGGGTGCGGTTGAAGACCCCCCCGAGACGGGACGGGTTAATTCAAGGACGTAGGTGCAGGGGAGAAAACGATAGCTTCCACACTTTTCGGAGGCAAATGACTTATACCTGTAGTATCCTTTGTTCTTTGGAGAAGATGCAGAGTAAAACACAAGCAAAAAATGGGCAGCATGAACATAAAAAGAAACAACCATGTCATTTTCAGACTTCCATGCTCCTATGCCTACTACAAAGGCACGTTTCCAGGAGCAGCCAAATGCCGGGACGTTGAGATAGCCAAGCACATTCCAAATTCCGTTGGTGTATGGGACGTTTGAACAAGTGAGAGGGAGGGAGGGCCATGTCAGGTCGATATGACTGGAATTTTAGTGGGGAAGATGAGCTCCAGAAATGTAGCAAAATCCGCTAAATTTAACCGTAATTTAAACGTTCACTTCATTCGTGATTTATTAGCACTTTTACATTTGAGCGGTGGCGGCTTCATCAAAACATACAGTAATCGCACGATTAACTTGAATTGAAGTTGCAAAAACAACATTAGACTAGTTTGCTAGATATTTTCCCTCGGAGAAGCTAGGAAAACTCGGGAGCCAACATTGCTGCTCCCTCATCCATACAAGTGGGAACCGACCCAATGCCCTTTCACTTACATGGCTACGCACAATTCTACTGCACCATACTGATTTGGAGCGACACGGGAATAAAAACAAGCTGAAGCCGATTCTGTTTCAAACACATCTACAATAGAGCAAACTCACAGGCAATAGCTTCCTTCATGAAATTTCGTCGTACTGGAGGGATGACACCACCGTACCCTTGATCTGCCTATGGCGTACAATGATCAATTAAAGCTGGGCCATTCAGTGCATACACCGGAGAGAATTGGCTTTCGAATGCCGAAACCCCCTGGCTTCCCCATGATCCCTGTAGAAAACTCGACGATAGGCTATGTGTCGCCACGGCTCCCGTTGTCACTACAAAACTCATCGCGGTGATGCTTTAATTTCAAGGGCTGTTGCACGGCTTCAATCGTTCAGTATGAAGCTAATACATCAAGTCACGGTACCACAAAATAACTGACTGGTACGCTCATACCGATTGGCTGATGAGCCAATGACGCCACTGATCACTGACCCACGATCATTCCTAGAAAACCACGATGAACGATTCCTGAAAGCCTCGTCTCGTCGGTGTTGATAGTTTCTAAGAAGGTGGATACGGAGAGAGGGGAGCCATCCGCCTGCACCGTGCTACACCACACGGCACACCGCCCATGCCATGGACTATGCGCGGTGGATCCGTTGGTTGGCTGGTTGGCTATCGGTTTTACGACACATCGACCGTTGAGTCATGTGGCGTCGCCAATCTCTCCCGCCGATTGGTCGCGGGCGAAGGGTAGCGACGATTGAGACTCGAACCCACAACATTTCGATTATGCGACGGGCAACTCACCCCTACGCTACTCGTCCAAAGTGGACCCGTTGGCGCGTGTGCAGGTCGGCACATATGACATCTGGTACAATGGTAGTAACGACAATAAGAAAATACAAATAAAGCCTTCCCGGAGTATCCCATCGGTCGCCCCATCCGGGGCTGCCACGTTACCTGGACGTCCCTTCATCCATAACCAAGATAGAACAGCGGTATTAAAACCAGTGCGCTGTGTATGACGCGACCCAATGGTACCCGATTTCCATGGTAGCTCTACCGAGCACGTTCAGGGCAAAAAGTTGAAGCTATTTGTAACTTACACAAGGCCGTGGGCGAAATACACTCAGAGCCACGAACTAAGCACATACTGCAACCCAGGTTCGTACGAATGTTCTCCCATCTCATTTGGCCTTGCAGAACGCACTTGTCGGCTAACAACATCTGTCTGCTCAATTTTGCTCAATCCGTCCTGTTCTTCACAATCCGTCCCTGTTCCTCACAATCCGTCACTGTTCCTCCCAATCCGTCCAATGAGTCCCTGTGCCACATGATCAGTCAATGTCCGGCCCAATCTGCCCGATCCACCACTGTGCCGCCCAATACGTCCAATGAGTCCCTGTGCCACATGATCAGTCAATGTCCGGCCCAATCTGCCCGATCCACCACTGTGCCGCCCAATACGTCCATGTTCCTCACAAACAGTCGCTGTCATTGCCAATCCAGCACGGTTCCTAACGAACAGCACACCCTCTCACGATCAACAACTACCGATCACTTAAAACCTCTAGCACCACCACACTCGACTCAAATTCATCAGGTGACAACACATCATAAGTTCAGACCACCAATGCTCCCGTACCCATGACCTCATCGAACCGTCACAGTACCCCCATCCCACCTCAGCCCATCAGTTACACTCCCCACAATGTCATGCCATCGTGCCCCCCCCCCCACGATCCGAAACCAACAGCGCCTGGTCCCACAACCAAAAAACCGTCTCGGAAGCTGGCCGCACTCGCCGCGCCCTCCGACAGCCTGGTGTACACAGTGGTACACCACACAGTGGCAAACCTCATCAGCGAACATCCTGCCCGCCCACACAGAGAACCGAACACCTATTTCAGCCAGCCCGCCCACGCCAGTCGCCGAGACACGAGACTCATCGGCGAGTTTCTCGGCGAGTGACACTGAAGGCGCCCGAGGCCGTCGGACGTCGCCGACTGAACGCACTGCCACCGGCCGGCCGCAAACTCCCGGCCGTAGCCCGCGGCCGACCACGTCGACAAACACGACATGCAAACGCGAATGTATTCAACTGACAAATTGCTGACGGCGATTGACAGACGCGTCGTCGACCACGTGGGAGATCTCGACATGGCACACGTCCCAGCCGGCAGCACGCCGCGCGACAATGGCGGGCACGCCCGGCCGTGACCTGGTCAGGCGTGCAGGCACGGCCGGCCAGTGCGCCGTGACCTCGTCCTGAGGCCGGCGCAGCGTCTCGGACAGCTTCGCAGGGGACTCTCCTCCCGTGACCAGCCAACGATTGGCTGGTCACGGGAGACGTGATCGAGGCCAGATGTGTCGGCGAATGTCGTCAGATCAGGCGCGATCTAATCGTGACATATTTATCGAGGTGGCGTCAGGTCAGATCGGGACAGGTCAGGTCAGGTCACGGTAGCTTCAGGTCAGCCACGGGAGGAGGCACCCATCAGATCAGCAGGAGCCCCAGGTCAGTCGCGCCACGTGGTCCGTCTTCTTCTGTGTCGGCTTGATGAAGCCCAAGTACTGCAGCTCGGCAACAGCGTGTGCAAATCGAGCTCTGAGCACCAATCGTCAAGGAGTTTCACATGGGTGCGTAGCAACAGCACACACACCAAAACATGGCAATGTCATGTTTTGGTATGAGTCATTCTTCCTCACTTCATTCTAAATGCTTCCTCACCTTAGCCACGAGGTAATCACCAGTCAAAACGAACCATTGCGGAACTATCGGTAATATTTCCCCAGTGCTAATGCTGGTGGTTGACGCAATCCTTTGCAGCTGAACCTGTACCATTCATGAATTATTTTTGTCTTCAAAACGCTGAATTAATGCAATTAGCTTTAGCATGTCAAAGGTCCTTGCAATTTAAAAAAAAACATAATTAAAGGTTACGTAAGGCAACCGAGGTTTGGCGTCATCAGGATATCCATTCACGTATTTTTCATGCTGAAATGGAAGTTATTCGTAGTTTCATATCGCATGAGCATACAGGCATGAAGTTACGCAGCTTATGCTAATCGACGACAAAACCATGAGTATATTTCTCTCTTAAATTACGGAAGTAAAACAAATCCAATCATTTGGCGATATAATTCGCCTTTCCGAAATATAGACCCCATTGAAAAACATGCTCTTGCATTCAAATGTTGTTGGAACAAATAATTGTGTTCGAAATATCGCAGGGGATAGCACTGCCCTCGCAGTCATCCCCACCGAAGAATATACCCATCAAATATAATAACATGTTCACATAAGGCACAGACATAGTTCGAGGAAAGTCGGGGCCAATGACATACATTGAAGTCGAATCACTCATTGTAGATTTTCCAACATTCTAGGGTTGCTTTATGCACAGAGTTCTAATTTAGCAGCTTGGTGCATCACTTCTTCAGTAGTAGCCTACGTGTCCGAATAAGACATGTACTACACGTTTAGGACCGTAGGTTACCCTCGAAACACTGGCAAGCGTTTCTGAGTGCCCCTTCAATGGTAGCTTCGCTATAGTTCCGAATTCAAACAGGAATTAATCAATTTCTGTGAAGATTATGTGACACCATCTACCTAAACTGGAAGGCAAACTAGTGAACCAAAGAATAAAACGTCTAGCGTAAATCACGATAGTTATCACAGGCAACACGCTCTTCTCTGATTCACCAGTATACTCCGTTTTGTACAAACGCTGGGTAGTTAACCATCCGCTAGCAGTGACCGGAAAGGCACCAAAATGCCGCACGCCGGTCACCATCGAACACAACTGTTGGGCAGAAACACAGCCACACAGTCGGCAGTCGGATACCGTCGCCAGCATAGAACACAACTGTCGGACAGAAACACAGCCACACAGTCGGCAGTCGGATACCGTCGCCACCATAGAACACAACTGTCGGACAGAAACACAGCCACACAGTAGGCAGTCGGATACTGTCGCCACCATAGAACACAACTGTCGGTCAGAAACACAGCCACACAGTCGGCAGTCGGATACCGTCGCCACCATAGAACACAACTGTCGGACGAAACACGCCACACAGTCGGCAGTCGGTACCGTGCACCGAACACTGGCACGTGGCAGTCGGATACCGTCGCCACCATAGAACACAACTGTCGGACAGAAACACAGCCACACAGTGGCAGTCGGATACCGTCGCCACCATAGAACACAACTGTCGGACAGAAACACAGCCACACAGTCGGCAGTCGGATACCGTCGCCACCATAGAACACAACTGTCGGACAGAAACACAGCCACACAGTAGGCAGTCGGATACTGTCGCCACCATAGAACACAACTGTCGGTCAGAAACACAGCCACACAGTCGGCAGTCGGATACCGTCGCCACCATCGAACACAACTGTCGGACAGAAACACAGCCACACAGTCGGCAGTCGGATACCGTCGCCACCATCGAACACAACTGTCGGACAGAAACACAGCCACACAGTCGGCAGTCGGATACCGTCGCCACCATCGAACACAACTGTCGGTCAGAAACACAGCCACACAGTCGGCAGTCGGATACCGTCGCCACCATCGAACACAACTGTCGGGCAGAAACACAGCCACACAGTCGGCAGTCGGATACCGTCGCCACCATAGAACACATCTGTCGGGCAGAAACACAGCCACACAGTCGGCAGTCGGATACCGTCGCCACCATCGAACACAACTGTCGGGCAGAAACACAGCCACACAGTCGGCAGTCGGATACCGTCGCCACCATCGAACACAACTGTCGGGCAGAAACACAGCCACACAGTCGGCAGTCGGATACCGTCGCCACCATCGAACACAACTGTCGGGCAGAAACACAGCCACACAGTCGGCAGTCGGATACCGTCGCCAGCATCGAACACAACTGTCGGACAGAAACACAGCCACACAGTCGGCAGTCGGATACCGTCGCCACCATCGAACACAACTGTCGGTCAGAAACACAGCCACACAGTAGGCAGTCGGATACCGTCGCCACCATCGAACACAACTGTCGGACAGAAACACAGCCACACAGTCGGCAGTCGGATACCGTCGCCAGCATCGAACACAACTGTCGGGCAGAAACACAGCCACACAGTCGGCAGTCGGATACCGTCGCCACCATAGAACACAACTGTCGGGCAGAAACACAGCCACACAGTCGGCAGTCGGATACTGTCGCCACCATCGAACACAACTGTCGGGCAGAAACACAGCCACACAGTCGGCAGTCGGATACCGTCGCCACCATCGAACACAACTGTCGGGCAGAAACACAGCCACACAGTCGGCAGTCGGATACCGTCGCCACCATCGAACACAACTGTCGGGCAGAAACACAGCCACACAGTCGGCAGTCGGATACCGTCGCCACCATCGAACACAACTGTCGGACAGAAACACAGCCACACAGTAGGCAGTCGGATACCGTCGCCACCATCGAACACAACTGTCGGACAGAAACACAGCCACACAGTCAGCAGTCGGATACCGTCGCCACCATCGAACACAACTGTCGGACAGAAACACAGCCACACAGTCGGCAGTCGGATACCGTCGCCACCATAGAACACAACTGTCGGGCAGAAACACAGCCACACAGTCGGCAGTCGGATACCGTCGCCACCATCGAACACAACTGTCGGGCAGAAACACAGCCACACAGTAGGCAGTCGGATACCGTCGCCACCATCGAACACAACTGTCGGACAGAAACACAGCCACACAGTCGGCAGTCGGATACCGTCGCCACCATCGAACACAACTGTCGGACAGAAACACAGCCACACAGTCGGCAGTCGGATACCGTCGCCACCATAGAACACAACTGTCGGGCAGAAACACAGCCACACAGTCAGCAGTCGGATACCGTCGCCACCATCGAACACAACTGTCGGTCAGAAACACAGCCACACAGTAGGCAGTCGGATACCGTCGCCACCATCGAACACAACTGTCGGGCAGAAACACAGCCACACAGTCGGCAGTCGGATACCGTCGCCACCATCGAACACAACTGTCGGGCAGAAACACAGCCACACAGTCGGCAGTCGGATACCGTCGCCACCATCGAACACAACTGTCGGGCAGAAACACAGCCACACAGTCGGCAGTCGGATACCGTCGCCACCATCAGAACACAACTGTCGGGCAGAAACACAGCCACACAGTCGGCAGTCGGATACCGTCGCCACCATCGAACACAACTGTCGGGCAGAAACACAGCCACACAGTCAGCAGTCGGATACCGTCGCCACCATCGAACACAACTGTCGGGCAGAAACACAGCCACACAGTCAGCAGTCGGATACCGTCGCCACCATCGAACACAACTGTCGGGCAGAAACACAGCCACACAGTCAGCAGTCGGATACTGTCGCCACCATCGAACACAACTGTCGGTCAGAAACACAGCCACACAGTAGGCAGTCGGATACCGTCGCCACCATCGAACACAACTGTCGGGCAGAAACACAGCCACACAGTCGGCAGTCGGATACCGTCGCCACCATCGAACACAACTGTCGGACAGAAACACAGCCACACAGTCGGCAGTCGGATACCGTCGCCACCATCGAACACAACTGTCGGGCAGAAACACAGCCACACAGTCAGCAGTCGGATACCGTCGCCACCATCGAACACAACTGTCGGGCAGAAACACAGCCACACAGTCGGCAGTCGGATACCGTCGCCAGCATCGAACACAACTGTCGGGCAGAAACACAGCCACACAGTCAGCAGTCGGATACCGTCGCCACCATCGAACACAACTGTCGGGCAGAAACACAGCCACACAGTCAGCAGTCGGATACCGTCGCCACCATCGAACACAACTGTCGGGCAGAAACACAGCCACACAGTCGGCAGTCGGATACCGTCGCCACCATCGAACACAACTGTCGGGCAGAAACACAGCCACACAGTCGGCAGTCGGATACCGTCGCCACCATAGAACACAACTGTCGGGCAGAAACACAGCCACACAGTCGGCAGTCGGATACCGTCGCCACCATCGAACACAACTGTCGGGCAGAAACACAGCCACACAGTCGGCAGTCGGATACCGTCGCCACCATCGAACACAACTGTCGGACAGAAACACAGCCACACAGTCGGCAGTCGGATACCGTCGCCACCATCGAACACAACTGTCGGACAGAAACACAGCCACACAGTCGGCAGTCGGATACCGTCGCCACCATCGAACACAACTGTCGGGCAGAAACACAGCCACACAGTAGGCAGTCGGATACCGTCGCCACCATCGAACACAACTGTCGGGCAGAAACACAGCCACACAGTCGGCAGTCGGATACCGTCGCCACCATCGAACACAACTGTCGGTCAGAAACACAGCCACACAGTCGGCAGTCGGATACCGTCGCCACCATCGAACACAACTGTCGGGCAGAAACACAGCCACACAGTCGGCAGTCGGATACCGTCGCCACCATCGAACACAACTGTCGGGCAGAAACACAGCCACACAGTCAGCAGTCGGATACCGTCGCCACCATCGAACACAACTGTCGGGCAGAAACACAGCCACACAGTCGGCAGTCGGATACCGTCGCCACCATCGAACACAACTGTCGGGCAGAAACACAGCCACACAGTCGGCAGTCGGATACCGTCGCCACCATCGAACACAACTGTCGGGCAGAAACACAGCCACACAGTCGGCAGTCGGATACCGTCGCCACCATCGAACACAACTGTCGGGCAGAAACACAGCCACACAGTCGGCAGTCGGATACCGTCGCCACCATCGAACACAACTGTCGGGCAGAAACACAGCCACACAGTCGGCAGTCGGATACCGTCGCCACCATCGAACACAACTGTCGGGCAGAAACACAGCCACACAGTCGGCAGTCGGATACCGTCGCCACCATCGAACACAACTGTCGGGCAGAAACACAGCCACACAGTCAGGCAGTCGGATACCGTCGCCACCATCGAACACAACTGTCGGGCAGAAACACAGCCACACAGTCGGCAGTCGGATACCGTCGCCACCATCGAACACAACTGTCGGGCAGAAACACAGCCACACAGTCGGCAGTCGGATACCGTCGCCACCATCGAACACAACTGTCGGGCAGAAACACAGCCACACAGTCAGCAGTCGGATACCGTCGCCACCATCGAACACAACTGTCGGGCAGAAACACAGCCACACAGTCGGCAGTCGGATACCGTCGCCACCATCGAACACAACTGTCGGGCAGAAACACAGCCACACAGTCGGCAGTCGGATACCGTCGCCACCATCGAACACAACTGTCGGGCAGAAACACAGCCACACAGTCGGCAGTCGGATACCGTCGCCACCATCGAACACAACTGTCGGGCAGAAACACAGCCACACAGTCGGCAGTCGGATACCGTCGCCACCATCGAACACAACTGTCGGACAGAAACACAGCCACACAGTCGGCAGTCGGATACCGTCGCCACCATCGAACACAACTGTCGGGCAGAAACACAGCCACACAGTCGGCAGTCGGATACCGTCGCCACCATCGAACACAACTGTCGGGCAGAAACACAGCCACACAGTCGGCAGTCGGATACCGTCGCCACCATCGAACACAACTGTCGGACAGAAACACAGCCACACAGTCGGCAGTCGGATACCGTCGCCACCATCGAACACAACTGTCGGGCAGAAACACAGCCACACAGTCGGCAGTCGGATACCGTCGCCACCATCGAACACAACTGTCGGGCAGAAACACAGCCACACAGTCGGCAGTCGGATACCGTCGCCACCATAGAACACAACTGTCGGGCAGAAACACAGCCACACAGTCAGCAGTCGGATACCGTCGCCACCATCGAACACAACTGTCGGGCAGAAACACAGCCACACAGTCGGCAGTCGGATACCGTCGCCACCATCGAACACAACGTCGGGCAGAAACACACGCGGCGGCCGAAAGCAGTCGGATACCGTCGCCAGCATCGAACACAACTGCCGGGCAGAAACACAGCCACACAGTCGGCAGTCGGATACCGTCGCCAGCATCGAACACAACTGCCGGGCAGAAACACAGCCACACAGTCAGCAGTCGGATACCGTCGCCAGCATAGAACACAACTGTCGGGCAGAAACACAGCCACACAGTCGGCAGTCGGATACCGTCGCCACCATCGAACACAACTGTCGGACAGAAACACAGCCACACAGTCGGCAGTCGGATACCGTCGCCACCATCGAACACAACTGTCGGGCAGAAACACAGCCACACAGTCGGCAGTCGGATACCGTCGCCACCATAGAACACAACTGCCGGGCAGAAACACAGCCACACAGTCGGCAGTCGGATACCGTCGCCAACATCGAACACAACTGTCGGGCAGAAACACAACCACACAGTAGGCAGTCGGATACTGTCGCCACCATCGAACACAACTGTCGGACAGAAACACAGCCACACAGTCGGCAGTCGGATACCGTCGCCACCATAGAACACAACTGTCGGGCAGAAACACAGCCACACAGTCGGCAGTCGGATACCGTCGCCACCATCGAACACAACTGCCGGACAGAAACACAGCCACACAGTCAGCAGTCGGATACCGTCGCCACCATCGAACACAACTGTCGGTCAGAAACACAGCCACACAGTCAGCAGTCGGATACTGTCGCCACCATCGAACACAACTGTCGGTCAGAAACACAGCCACACAGTAGGCAGTCGGATACCGTCGCCACCATCGAACACAACTGTCGGGCAGAAACACAGCCACACAGTCGGCAGTCGGATACCGTCGCCACCATAGAACACAACTGTCGGGCAGAAACACAGCCACACAGTCGGCAGTCGGATACCGTCGCCACCATCGAACACAACTGTCGGGCAGAAACACAGCCACACAGTCAGCAGTCGGATACCGTCGCCACCATCGAACACAACTGCCGGACAGAAACACAGCCACACAGTCAGCAGTCGGATACCGTCGCCACCATAGAACACAACTGTCGGGCAGAAACACAGCCACACAGTCAGCAGTCGGATACCGTCGCCACCATCGAACACAACTGTCGGGCAGAAACACAGCCACACAGTCAGCAGTCGGATACCGTCGCCACCATCGAACACAACTGTCGGGCAGAAACACAGCCACACAGTCAGCAGTCGGATACCGTCGCCAGCATAGAACACAACTGTCGGGCAGAAACACAGCCACACAGTCGGCAGTCGGATACCGTCGCCACCATCGAACACAACTGTCGGGCAGAAACACAGCCACACAGTCGGCAGTCGGATACCGTCGCCACCATCGAACACAACTGTCGGGCAGAAACACAGCCACACAGTCAGCAGTCGGATACCGTCGCCACCATCGAACACAACTGTCGGGCAGAAACACAGCCACACAGTCGGCAGTCGGATACCGTCGCCACCATCGAACACAACTGTCGGGCAGAAACACAGCCACACAGTCAGCAGTCGGATACCGTCGCCACCATCGAACACAACTGTCGGTCAGAAACACAGCCACACAGTCGGCAGTCGGATACCGTCGCCACCATCGAACAAAACTGTCGGTCAGAAACACAGCCACACAGTCAGCAGTCGGATACTGTCGCCACCATCGAACACAACTGTCGGGCAGAAACACAGCCACACAGTCGGCAGTCGGATACCGTCGCCACCATCGAACACAACTGCCGGGCAGAAACACAGCCACACAGTCGGCAGTCGGATACTGTCGCCACCATCGAACACAACTGTTGGGCAGGAACACAGCCACACAGTCGGCAGTCGGATACCGTCGCCACCATCGAACACAACTGTCGGGCAGAAACACAGCCACACAGTCAGCAGTCGGATACCGTCGCCACCATCGAACACAACTGTCGGGCAGAAACACAGCCACACAGTCAGCAGTCGGATACCGTCGCCAGCATAGAACACAACTGCCGGGCAGAAACACAGCCACACAGTCGGCAGTCGGATACCGTCGCCACCATCGAACACAACTGTCGGGCAGAAACACAGCCACACAGTCAGCAGTCGGATACCGTCGCCACCATCGAACACAACTGTCGGGCAGAAACACAGCCACACAGTCAGCAGTCGGATACCGTCGCCACCATCGAACACAACTGTCGGTCAGAAACACAGCCACACAGTCGGCAGTCGGATACCGTCGCCACCATAGAACACAACTGTCGGGCAGAAACACAGCCACACAGTCGGCAGTCGGATACCGTCGCCACCATCGAACACAACTGTCGGGCAGAAACACAGCCACACAGTCAGCAGTCGGATACCGTCGCCACCATCGAACACAACTGTCGGGCAGAAACACAGCCACACAGTCGGCAGTCGGATACCGTCGCCACCATCGAACACAACTGTCGGGCAGAAACACAGCCACACAGTCAGCAGTCGGATACCGTCGCCAGCATAGAACACAACTGTCGGACAGAAACACAGCCACACAGTCAGCAGTCGGATACTGTCGCCACCATCGAACACAACTGCCGGACAGAAACACAGCCACACAGTAGGCAGTCGGATACCGTCGCCACCATCGAACACAACTGTCGGGCAGAAACACAGCCACACAGTCAGCAGTCGGATACCGTCGCCAGCATCGAACACAACTGTCGGGCAGAAACACAGCCACACAGTCAGCAGTCGGATACCGTCGCCACCATCGAACACAACTGTCGGTCAGAAACACAGCCACACAGTCGGCAGTCGGATACCGTCGCCACCATAGAACACAACTGTCGGGCAGAAACACAGCCACACAGTCGGCAGTCGGATATACTACGAGTTTAGGACTGGTGAATCAGAGAAGAGCGTGTTCCCTGTGATAACTATCGTGATTTATGCTAAACGTTCTATTCTTTGGTTCACTAGTTTGCCTTCCAGTTTAGGTAGATGGTGTCACAGAATCTTCACAGAAATTGATTACTTCATGTTTGAATTCTGAACTATAGCGAAGCTACCACTGAAGGGGCACTCATAAACGCTTGCCAGTGTTTCGAGGGTGACCTACGGTCCTAAACGTGTAGTATATGGACGTCGCCACCATCGAACGGCGTCCGGCCACCGGTCAGACACCAACAGCACACAAACCACACCCAGACCGCCGGCGGCGACACGACCTGACGGCCGTCCATCGACCGCGGTCTCAGAGGATACTGGAGAGTGTCGGCGTCGCCGTCGCCGTCGCCGTCGTTGACCACGGCGCCGAACGCCTGCATCCAGTCGAACAGGTTGATGAGCCTGCCGCACTCGACGTGCAGCTTGTAGACGATGCACAGGTCCGGCATGGTCGCCTTGATCGAGCCGGGCTCCGTCAGCTGCAGCCGGGTCAAGTCGGCCGGTTATTGGGCTCTAGGACACGTAGACCGTCGAGTCGTGTAGGGTCGCCGATCTCTCACGCCGATCGGATGCGGGAGAATGGTAGTGACGGGTGAGATTCGAACCCACAATCCTTCGGTTGGGACGGGCAACTTGCCCCCAGACATGTCCCCAGCCAGATCTGGTAAGGTCAGGTCAGGTCAGCACGGCCGCGCCGGACCGAATGACGCATGTTCTGCTGTCCGTCGCACGATTCGCTGAAAGTAGTCTATGGCTTCCGCAGCGATATATTGCATTTAAAGGTAAGTGCGAACAAAGCTGGCAAGCTCGAGAAATCCCCACAGCATTCAGCACACGGATGAACCATTCAGATATAGCGCAAACAACTTCCACGGCCACGCAATAAAAACAGATGTGTCACTGCTGGAATTGGTTGCAATATTTTCAGCGAGCGTACATCCGCGTTGAGTGCGATGCGTGTCATTTTCCGAATATAAATAGAAAACAAATAACGCGCTGCTTATAAACTTTGACACGCATCTATTAACAACAGACGAACAATAGAACGAAGTTCCATTGCAAATTCGCGTAAAAATATTAATGACAGATGCGCTTCCCATCCACCAAAGTTACGCCAATCCTATTGCTGTCTCGGACACCGATGCGCTGCAGTGCGATGCTGATCATATTGCTTATATTGCCGCCTCTGGCTCCACGCGCTTTCAGCCGAAAGGCTATTCGACCAAATGGGTTCATATGCATCGTTTCCAGCAAATAGTTAGACAAAATAGGCCTATTTGTTCGCAAACGAAGATGACGGCCACACAAGAACGGCTACGCTGTCACAACCTGTCATGAATGGTATATAAGAAATTACACATGGTAATATGCCTCGTGAGGGGCCATTTTATCAAACACGAAGAGATAGAGATACAGGAGATGCAGAAGACGTAGAAGTGACAGAGACACATAGATAAAGATATATATATATATATATATATATATATATATATATATATATATATATAGATAGATAGATAGATAGATAGATAGATAGATAGACAGACAGACAGACAGACAGACAGACAGACAGACAGACAGACAGACAGACAGACAGACAGACAGACAGACAGACAGACAGACAGACAGACAGACAGACAGACAGACAGACAGACAGACAGACAGACAGACAGACAGACAGACATATAGATAGATAGATAGATAGATAGATAGATAGATATATAGATAGATAGATAGATAGATAGATAGATAGATAGATAGATAGATAGATAGATAGATAGATAGATAGATAGATAGATAGATAGATAGATAGATAGATATATAGATAGATAGATAGATAGATAGATAGATATATAGATAGATAGATAGATATATAGATAGATAGATAGATAGGTAGATAGGTAGATAGAGAGAAGATGATAAATGACAGGGGAGAGAGGAGAGGAAAGAAGAACCATGGGTTCCTTTACGACGCATTCAACCGCTAGGCCATATAGCGTCGCCAACCTCTCACGCCGGTTGGTCGCGGTTGGGCCCGGTAACGCCGCCGGTTGCAAGATTCGCACCCACAATCTTGCTATCTAGAGTCCATACTCTACCGACTGAGCTACCGCGGCCCCGAGAGCAGAGAGGAGAGAGAGGAGAGAGTTAAGAAGAGAAAGATGAAAGGAGAGAGAGGAGAGAGGAGAGAGGAGAGAGGAGAGGTGGAGAGGAGAGGAGAGGAGCGGAGAGGAGGAGAAGAGAGGTGGAGAGGAGAGGAGAGGAGAGGAGAGGAGGAGAGGAGAGGAGAGGAGAGAGAGAGGAGAGGAGGGGAGAGGAGAGGAGAGGAGAGGAGAGGAGGGGGAGGAGAGGTGGAGAGGAGATGAGAGGAGAGGTAGAGAGGATAGGAGAGGAGGGGAGGAGGAGAGGTGGAGAGGAGAGGAGAGATGGAGAGGAGAGGAGAGATGGAGGAGAGGAGAGAGGAGAGGTGGAGAGGAGAGGGAGGAGAGGAGAGGTGGGAGAGGAGAGGAGAGGAGGGAGAGGGTGGAGAGGAGAGGTGGAGAGGAGAGGAGAGGAGAGGTGGAGAGGAGAGGAGAGGGAGAGGAGAGGTGGAGAGGAGAGGAGAGGTGGAGAGGAGAGGAGAGGGGAGAGGAGAGGAGAGGAGAGGTGGAGAGGAGAGGTGGAGAGGAGAAGTGGAGAGGAGAGGAGAGAAGAGAAGATGGGGGAGAGGAGAGGAGCGGAGAGGAGATGAGATGAGAGAAGAGAGGAGCGGAGGGGAGCGAAGAGGGGAGCGGAGGGGAGCGAAGAGGGGAGCGGAGGGGAGCGAAGAGGGGAGGGGAGGGGGGAGCGGAGGGGAGCGAAGAGGGGAGCGGAGGGGAGCGAAGAGGGGAGCGGAGGGGAGCGAAGAGGGGAGCGGAGAGGAGGGGATCGGAGAGGAGGGGAACGGAGGGAAGGGCGAGCAACCCCTTGGATCGAAGCAGGTCAGAAGCGGTCACCATGGAGTTGCCGGGCGTGGCGTCACAGCAGCTGGTCTGGGGAAACGCCACCGAAGTCGCACCACCACCTCGCCGGACTGACCTTGCAACAGGAACACTGCAGGTACCGGGACGGGTTTGACAGCGCCGACTGTAGAGAAGATCTCGGCGTGCCCACCAGCTGGTGTCGAACCTCCGACACGGAGTCGAACAGCACAGCCTCCTGACCAGCACAGACACAGAGTCAAACACCAATCTCCTGACCAGCACAGACACAGAGTCAAACACCACAGTCTCCCGGCCAGCACAGACGCACAGTCAAACACCAGCCTCCTGACCAGCACAGACGCACAGTCAAACACCAGCCTCCTGACCAGCACAGACGCACAGTCAAACACCACAGTCTCCTGACCAGCACAGACGCACAGTCAAACACCACAGTCTCCTGACCAGCACAGACGCACAGTCAAACACCACAGTCTCCTGACCAGCACAGACGCACAGTAAAACACCACAGTTTCCTGACCAGCACAGACGCACAGTCAAACACCACAGTCTCCTGACCAGCACAGACGCACAGTCAAAAACAACAGTCTCCTGACCAGCACAGACGCACAGTCAAGCACCACAGTCTGCTGACCAGCACATACGCACAGTCAAACACCACAGTCTCCTGACCAGCACAGACGCACAGTCAAACACCACAGTCTCCTGACCAGCACAGACGCACAGTCAAACACCACAGTCTCCTGACCAGCACAGACGCACAGTCAAACACCACAGTCTCCTGACCAGCACAGACGCACAGTCAAACACCAGTCTCCTGACCAGCACAGACGCACAGTCAAACACCAGCCTCCTGACCAGCACAGACGCACAGTCAAACACCACAACCTCCTGACCAGCACAGACGCATAGTCTCAAACACCACAGTCTCCTGACCAGCACAGACGCACAGTCAAGCACCACAGTCTGCTGACCAGCACAGACGCACAGTCAAACACCACAACCTCCTGACCAGCACAGACGCATAGTCTCAAACACCACAACCTCCTGACCAGCACAGACGCATAGTCTCAAACACCACAGTCTCCTGACCAGCACAGACACGGAGTCGAACAGTACAGCATCCTGACGAACGCAACCAGGATCAAAGGCCATCGCCTCCTGGCCAATAGATCCAGGGTAAAGTGCCACCGCCTTCTGACCATCCGATTGAGAGGTAAACGCCGCCGAGTCCTGATAAAACAGATATAACACCCGTAACCGTGACTAACGAGGGTTTTCTCCACATTGTCGCCCGGAAGGATCTGAACTACAGCGTAAACCGGCTAAACCCTGCACGTAATTGCGAGTCTTAGGCGTTTTGTTGCGAGGATACAAAACTGAAGGATACCACTGATTGCCAGGTCCATCGTTACTTGCTAAGATGATTTCTTTCTCATGTAATTTGAATTCATGATAGAGTTTGTTCAAGTTCAAAATAGTCGGCACGCATGTTTTCTGAACCATACTCTACGCAAGTGATGACGTCAAACATGTCGCGTGCAGGAAAAAGAAACGTCGGTGCCATGTCTAAAATTTGCAAGAAAGCTGGTTTTGTTTCTTTTGGACCGATGTTCGCTTGTTACTTCGAAGATAGTCAAGTGAGCTACGGTATCTGGCTCTAAAAGTGGTTGTGAGTACCTGTAATATGGGTTTTGACAAACTTGATATCTGTGATATATATTTACAAATAAAAATATAATTTTGCTTTTTAAAATGCGCAAAAGAAATCAAACGAAGCAGCTTTTGCCAAACCTATTAGGCAGTGTTGTAAAATCTACTTTTGTAGAGTGGACGAGATGATGGCAAAAAAGCCAGCTGATGTAAAAAGTGAAAACATACATTGATAATGGGGTTTAATGAGTTATTTGCTATGACCTTTGTTGATTGTTTGATGATGGTGATCATGTCAGTAGCATACCTCGCGACTTTACCAGTGGGCAGCGATCCCGCCAGAGGTCATGGTGATTTTAAAAACGCAAAGCCAACTCATAATCAGAACTGAAAAGACATAAAGACATAAAAGGTTAGTGCAACTATGAGCCACAAGGGCCCTTCTTGGTTGCACTCTGTACACTGAATCAGTTGCCCACCAAATCTGTCAATCAGCCCTCCCTGTAATACTGAAAAGCAAGCCCTCTATTCTTATAATGATTGTCTATGCTGTTTTAAAAAATGTTCAATGTGCTGCTACTGACAATGTTTTCTGGCAGCTGGTTCCAGTGTTCTACTACCCTGTTGGTGAAGAAAGTCTGCCTTAACCTTGTTCTGCTGTGGTTAACTTTAATGTTTAATTTATGACCTCTAATTGCATCATTTCTGTTCAATTCAAACATTTCCACAAGATATCCCCTCTCCAGACCATGGACAAATTTAAAGACCTCGATGAGATCTCCTCTCAGCCTTCTATATCTAAGTGAAAACGTATTCAATTTCTTCAATCTTCCCTCATATGCCAGGGTGCTTATACCATTAACCATTTTTGTAGCCCTCTTTTGTACTCTCTCTAAAAGCCAACAATCTTTTTCATAGCTAGGAGACCAAGCTTGGATGCAGTATTCCAAATGTGGCCTGACATATGCACAGTAAAGCTTCCTGATGACTTGCACACTTCTGTATGATACATTCCTATTTATTGCTCCGAGCATTCTCAGTGCCTTCTTCCTGGCTTCCTTGGTCTGTTCTGATGCCCCCAATTTTGTGTTTAGAATAACACCTAAATCCTTCTCCTGCTGAGTCACTGATAGCACTTGGCCACCCATCAAGTATGGAGTCTTCATATGCTGCTTACCTACATGCATGATTTTGCACTTACCAAAATTAAATTTCATTTGCCATTCTTCGGACCACTTCACAAGTTCGTCTAAGTCTTTTTGCAGCGATATACGCTCATTTTGACCTGTTATTGCCCTAAAGACCTTCAAATCATCCGCACCATCCTTCAAATCATCAATGAAAAATAGGAAGCGATGCTGAATGTAAAAAATGATGTCAGTACAATTGTCATTAAGTGTAAGTTTTCACTTAAAGTTGAGAACTTCAGAGCACTGCTGTCGGGAACCATAACAGCTAGGTCAATGGAGGTGCGACACCCATACAGACGAGCCAGCGGCGTGACAAAATGATCACGAGCGCATCTGGTGGGCCAGCGCTGTGGCTGGAGACAGACAAGCCTCGAGGTCTGGTCGGGGCACGATAACCAGAAACAGATCAGACGGTCTCCAGAGTACAGCTATAGATCAGTAAACGTGGGAGGGACTGGACATTGTGACCGCATTTATCGTGGTGTATGGCACAGCGAACTCTTGCTCATGCACCACTACCGTTCGATAATTACTGCATAACCAAGACGTGACGGCAAAACACAGATCCACACAGTAACATGTCCATTTCGAAAAAATACAAATGAAATATGCATGCCGTTTTCACAGCATGTTAAGCATGAAGACCAGACAAAAAAACATGAGCTAGAAATAAGCACCCGCAACCTTGACAATCAACTGGAGGCAAGCTGTGCAGCCGAGCGAACCCCAGCCGGATGGCTGGCCTACGTCACATGGTAGTGGTGCATACAGGCAGATGAACCACAGGCAGTTAGAGTCGCTGGGCGCGGATGGGCGCTCTAGGTGGCTGTGTGCTTAGCTGGCTCATCAAATATACACAGGCATGCGAAGGTTGTTTGTTGGACGATGTCCGACTGAAAAATACAATATACATAGAGCACGGACTTGCAGAGTCAGAGAGCACACACCGCTTTCAAATGCCACATAAAGCACCGGAATACTTTCGACAAATGAACGTAGTGACAGATACCAGACGCGATGAACCAAACGTAGCGCCCACACTCTGGAGAGCACCAGCCACAGAAGCGCTCACGTGCAAAGGCCAGCTGGTGGGCTGTGTCACCATCGCCCTGAAGCGAGTGTCCAGGTCGGCAACCAGGGTGGCACGGAGATGTTCGTACGGGTTCTGAGACCGACTTTGGGCGGCACCCATCGACTGCAAACTCTGAAATGGAGGTCAGGCGTTATACGATGGAGTTAAAATGGCATAGGACTTACACGGACACTTAGCGCGTGACTACCCACTTGGTCCAAAGTTGCACTTAGTGCGCGTCAAAACTGTCTTAAAAAGTAGCCAAGAGAAATTTGAGCCAGTTGCTTCAAACAAGCCTACGTACTGCAAAGTTCACGACTCTTACCTTCCAGATTTTTATTCTACGATACAATTCTAGTAGCTAACTCATGAAAAATCCCTTGTTATGCAATTAATCGTTCTTTTACACTGCCTGGAGCAGAACACCGGAAAGCAATGCAAATACACAAATATGTCACGACGTGATCGCTATAAATATGCCTGCAAGAACTGTTGACATGCTACTAAACATTCAATAAAAACAATTTACGAACAGGGACCTTTCCACAATAACGAATATATTGGTATATGAGCAATTTCGCATGGACATATCAAATAAAAACCTGCACTACCGCTATGTGGATAACTTACTCATTTTGCGGATGCCATTATAAATTGCCATACATACCTACTGCGAATATATGCTATATCTGTCATAGACTGTCTCCCGTGCAGTACCATGCTGTGGTAAAAAGTATGGCATGTCTCCTGGAGACCACCCTCCACCCCACATCCCTCCCACAAACTACCTGCCTCGTGACATACCTCCCTGACTGTCGCCATCCTGAATGTCTCTTAGGCTGACAACCACGTGCCAGAACTCACACTGACCGTCCAACGTCGACCAAGACCTCCCACAGACTGTCCACCGTGTGACATACCTTCCAATGTCAACCGAAGCCTCCCATAGACTGTCCACAGTGTGGCATACCTTCCAATGTCAACCGGAGCCTCCCATAGACTGTTCACAGTGTGGCATACCTTCCAATGTCAACCGGAGCCTCCCATAGACTGTTCACAGTGACATACCTTCCAATGTCAACCGGAGCCTCCCATAGACTGTCCACCGTGTGACATACCTTCCAATGTCAACCGGAGCCTCCCATAGACTGTCCACCGTGTGACATACCTTCCAATGTCAACCGGAGCCTCCCACAGACTGTCCACAGTGTGACATACCTTCCAATGTCAACCGGAGCCTCCCATACTGTTCACAGTGTGGTATACCTTCCAATGTCAACCGGAGCCTCCCATAGACTGTCCACCGTGTGACATACCTTCCAATGTCAACCGGAGCCTCCCATAGACTGTTCAGTGTGGTATACCTTACAATGTCAACAGGAGCCTCCCATAGACTGTCCACAGTGTGATATACCTTCCAATGTCAACCGGAGCCTCCCATAGACTGTCCACCGTGTGACATACCTTCCAATGTCAACCGGAGCCTCCCACAGACTGTCCACAGCGTGACATACCTTCCAATGTCAACCAGAGCCTCCCATAGACTGTTCACATTGTGGCATATCTTCCAATGTCAACCGGAGCCTCCCATAGACTGTTCACATTGTGGCATACCTTCCAATGTCAACCGGAGCCTTCCATACTGTTCACAGTGTGGTATACCTTCCAATGTGAACCGGAGCCTCCCATACTGTCCACGGTGTGACATACCTTCCAATGTCAACCGGAGCCTCCCATAGACTGTTCACCGTGTGGTACACCTTCCAGCGGCTGTTCTTCCCGTAGCAAGCCTGCCGGACTGGCACTGCGCCGCCACCACCGGAAGAGCGGCCGACATGGGACGTACCTCCCTGAGAGACTGGCGACTGGTGGCCTGCTTGAGGTGCTTCTCAACACCCAGACGCTGCTGCCCCAGGCTGTCCGAGCTGTGTGCAGCGGGCCGCATGTCCAGCGCTCTTACGTTCCGCAGGTGCTCTTCCAGACAGGTCGTCAGCTCAGATGCCGGCGAAACGTCTGCGGAGCGGGACACGCGCATCCAATGTGCCCCAGGAAACACACCTCCAATGTTCCCTAGGAAACACACCTCCAATGTTCCCTAGGAAACACACCTCTAATGTTCCCTAGGAAACACACCTCTAATGTCATACAAGACACATACATCCAATGTGCCCCAGGAAACACACCTCCAATGTTCCACAGGAAACACACCACTAATGTCACACAAGACACATACATCCAATGTCCCCCAGGAACACACCTTCAATGTCCCCTGGAAGCATATCTCCAATGTCCCCCAAGAAACACACCTCCAATGTCATCCAAGACACATATATCCGATGTAATCCAAGACACACCTCAATGCCATCCAAGACACATACATCCAATGTCATCCAAGAGACATATATGCAATGTCATCCAAAGACACACACCTCCAATGTCATCCAAGACATACATCCAATGTCATCAAAGACACATACATTCAATGTCCCCCGGAAAACACACCTCCAACGTCATCCAAAACAAATACATCCAATGTCCCCAATAAAACACACCTCCAATGTCATCCAAGAAACACACTTCCAATGTCATCCAAGACACATGCATCCAAAGTATAAAAAAAGAACCTCATGCCTCACAGTATAATTTGCTTCCACGATTGATAGCATTAAACGCAACACGTGAAACGAATGCTCCATTGCGGTTGGTTAGTTGGCTATTGGCTTTACGACACATAGACGGTCGAGTCATATAGCGTCGCCAATCTCTCACGCCGATTGGCCGCGGGCGAAGAGTAGCGACATGTGAGATTCTAACCCACAATTTTTCGATTGTGAGACAAGCAACTTAGGGGACGAGTAGCCTAGGGGTAAGTTGCTCGTCTCACAATCGAAAGGTTGTGGGTTCGAGTCTCACCTGTCGCTACTCCTCGCCAGCGACCAATCGGCGTGAGAGATTGGCGACGCTACACGACTCAACGGTCGATGTGTCGTAAAACCAACAACCAACCAACCAACAAGCAACTTACCCCTAGACCACCAGTCCCCATCGCACCACTGCGGTGGCGCATCACAACGGCACTGCGGTACACTTTGACAGGCACACACCCTCTGACAATGTCATGCTGTCTCTGACAGCACCTAACGATCGTCACCGACATCACACCTCTGACATCACGGCACCGACATCTCACCTCTGGCCACGTGCAGGGCCGTCTCCAAACTGGCCGCCAGCTCGTCGCGTGACAACATGCCCAGCAGCTTGATGCAGAGCACATACTCCTCGCGTTCGCCGAGCCGGTGCAGAAGCGCCATGTTGTACAGCTCACGGAACTGCAAGCGGCGGTCAACAGTTCATCGGAACCGGAAACGGCGGTCAAGAGCTCGTGGGAACTGAGCAGGCGGTCATTGGAACTGGAGGCGGCGGTCAACAGCTCACGCGGCTGTAGATGACGGTGAACAGCCCATGGAATCTGGGAACGACGGCAACAGCTCGCAGAGCTGTGAATCGCGATCAACAGCTCATGGGAACTGGGAAAAGCGGTGAACAGCTCATGGAATCTGAGAACGAGGGAGTGCGCCAGGGTATGCCATATTCATAGCTCAAATTGTTCACGACTTTCTACCTTTGTACCTCTGGATGGGGGAGCAAGGTTTGTGAATACCGAATTAAAATTTTTGAGAACTTATTCTGGTGCTAGCCGGTTGAGTTTGTGGTATTGCTACAAGCTGCCGTGTACTAAATATGTTTCTTCCCCATTCTGCTTATATAATTTGCCCCAAAATGGCACTCGTTTGAACATATTAGCGATAACTGACTGCACGATAAATGTTGACCTTATCCATCCGCTAGAACTTCTCCAGAGGCATATTCAGCAATCTCCCAAGGGAGGGACACGGGTTAGAAACGACAGGCAGGCATCTGACCTGGCATCTTGTTCTGCCGCTATGAAAAAGTAAACGTAAAATTTCTGTATATTTTGAGCCATGGTTGCTTTATTGCATCATCGGAATCAATTCACTAACTTGCAGTATTAAAATACCATCCACACGTTGCAATGCAATGCATTGGCCAAAAGCCTTAGCTAGGCAGAGGTGTTGCTCCAGAAAACTGACATCACAAAAAAACTCAACCAGAGAACAATCGCATTAAAAAACAATCGATTTCAAGAACGAACATGTACTAACGCACACGCAAACACAATGCTCGCAGGAGCGCCTGGCCACTGTCCAGAACGTCCCGATCCGCTGCATCGACACTTCACAACACATTAACCCATCACCTTTCACTGAACCACCGACAGGGACTTCGGAAGCCAGGACCTTGAGCCACCGGTGCCACTGCGATACCGTCTACGGCGAGTTCCAGCTATAGCCGGCCTCACCCAGCCGCACCCCCGGTCTTGCGTCAGGCGCTCGTGGTCACGATGACGAGCAGAACGGCAGCCGCAGCGCATGCGAATCGAACGACGGCGAGATGGGGGGTCATGTCGGGGGTGGCCAGCAACAGCAAGGACTCGGTACTGATGTGCGACCAGAGGTGTAGGAGTTCGGGCGACAAGAGCACAATGTCAGCCGACAAGACTACCTCCAGAAATAGCAGCTGATGTACCTGCCGCGTCCAGCTAGTGGCCGCAGCTGCACCCAACTCGCAGCGCGCACCTGCGCCTGGTCCTGTCCTCGGCGTAGCTGGCCTCGCGCCAGCGACGTGACCGATACGGCACCAGCGACTGTGCCAGGCGACACTGTCGCCTGACACTGCGACAGTGAAGGGCGACACTGTCGCAGGCGGCTTCGCAATGTTCTCAGACCAGTCAAATAGAGTGATATAGACATCATTGATTTGAACTACGCTGTACGTTTGGTCTGCGTTATGGTATTTGCAGCCGTATACGGATGCCCGTTATTGAGCTCCACCGGATGTGTCAGTCGTGATTTGATAGTTCTGTCAGATAATTGCTGAGGGAAGAGATCGCTCACAGTGAGCAATCAATTACTGAAAACCGCCGCTATCCCGGCTGTCTTGAAAGCTCACTGATTGCAAATGCCGGGCACACACCTGGTGGTTATGTTAGCTACTTCAACGACAACCGAAACCGTGACTGATCGTTTGCGAAAGCCTTCCAGTCATCACGACAAATGTCCCCGTGTCTGAATTTGACGAGAACGAGCACAAAGGCGAGGTAGAGCGTGTTAATTGTTTCAGCCGTTGCTTCACTCAAAAGTTTTGTGACGCAATGGTGAACGAGCTGATTGGCTCCGATTTTCGACGAACCACATGCAAAACGGTTAGTCGATGTACGCAGATGACATCTAAACTGGGGACATCATCCAATCACAAGGTTGCGACGATTCTCTTCCGATATGGTGCCTGATACGAAGGTTAAACCTCAGCACATCACAATGCAAATCGACCTCCTCCACACTTCCCACCGTTCTCTTTCCGACACCTACACCTTGGACGGTCATCGCACGGAGCGCCGCCAGCAGATGTGTGGTTTGGGTGTTGCCATGGATACCAAGATCACATTTGCGCAGCATATCGACGCCACTGTCTACCAGGCAAACATGATGCTTAGCTTTTCGTACGCCATGCGGATCATAAATACGGCAGCATGTTCCGAGCAGGTCAAACTCCACCGCACAGCTCTCGTCTGCGTATAAGACTCGTCTGATCCATTATTGAATGCGCCCGTGCCATGTGGAGCGGTACTGCAGTGACCTATCCTGCACGGCTTGAGCACCCACAACATCGATTCTCATGTAGCCGGAATAGTCATTCTAACTGCAATTCTTACTAAATCGCAATTACCCTTTATCATTATTTAGAGTCACATCCATGAAATATATGTTTGTTCAAACCGACTTCCCCGTTTTAGCCAAACCTGCTTGGCCGGCGTGTAGACTGTGCATATGTTTATTTGATGTACCACCCGCCAGGGGCGGGGATGGCCGAGTGGTTAGGGTGTTGGGCTACGGGTACCAAAGATTCCGGGTTCGACACTAGCGCCGCTCGGAACAATTCCCAATCCCGCGTCCCACCTGCGAAACTTTGTGGCGGCGCCATTAGCCGTGAATGTGCAAAACGTGCGTCGTGAACCACCCAATAAACACACAAACAAACCACCCGCTAGTCGATACGGTCAGGACCGGATACATAACGCGCCTCCCTCGTACGTGCGATATTTTTCCGTGATCGCTGCCATTGTCTAACCGAGCAGGCGCTCCGAACAATCGCAGGTGCCGAGGCCGGGTCAACATGAGACTTGATACATAGTCCAGGTGCGCTGTTTGGTTGCAGGCCGGCTGCTGCAATGTGACCTGCATACCACGAGTGCTCTGCCTCTCAGCTGGCGTTTCATCGCGCTACATGGGCGTCGTTGTCTGATTCGGCCGTGTTCATGTCATCCGCTCATTCATCGGTTTCTGTAGTGTGTTGCCGTGTTATGTGACTGCATCCGTAATTGGGGTTGTGTTTGTGGATGCTCTGCTCGTAGCGAACAAGTAAACACATATACATACACGTCGAATGATTGTGATCATATTCGGAACCCAGTCGAGGTTACATCACATACTCGATGTGACTTCATTACATGCTCAAGTCAACAGCACCTGACTGAGGTGACAGAACCTGCTCGAGACAATAGATTCTGTTCGGTGACAAGACCTACTCGAAGTCACGGCATTTCTTGCAGGAAACAGCATGTTTTCAGGGTGACTGCACCATATTGGGGAACCAGTACGTGTTCGAGGTGACACTATCTACTCCAGCTGACAGCACCTGCCTGACGTGACAGTACCCGTTCGAGGAAACGGCATCTGGTCGAGATGGCAGCACCTGCTCGATGTGACAGCCCTTCACCAAAGAAGCAGTACTTACTCGAAGTGGCTGTACCCGCTCGAGGCGACCGTACCTGTTTGCCCAGTGGAGAGCCGGGCATCAGCGAGGTGAGGGCCCACAGGGAGCGCAGCGCCACCAGCAGGGCGTCGTGCTTGGCGTGGAGGTCCAGCACAGCCTGCTTCAGCCACGTCTGCGCGGCACACGCCCGGTCAGCGTACGGCGGCGCAGCGCCGCACGGCACCTCTGAAGCGTGGCGCCGACCATCGGGCACATGATCACAGACCGTCAGGCTCGCCTGCATAGCCCACACAGCCGGACATAGCCCACACAGCCGGACATAGCCCACACAGCCGGACATAGCCCACACAGCCGAACATAGCCGAACATAGCCCACACAGCCGGACATAGCCCACACAGCCGGACATAGCCCACACAGCCGGACATAACCCACACAGCCGGACATAGCCCACACAGCCGGACATAGCCCACACAGCCGGACATAGCCCACACAGCCGGACATAGCCCACACAGCCGGACATAACCCACACAGCCGGACATAGCCGAACATAGCCCACACAGCCGGACATAGCCCACACAGCCGGACATAGCCCACACAGCCGGACATAGCTCACACAGCCGGACATACCCCACACAGCCGAACATGGCCCACACAGCCGGACATAGCCCACACAGCCGGACATAGCCCACACAGCCGAACATAGCCCACACAGCCGAACATGGCCCACACAGCCGAACATAGCCCACACAGCTGGACATAGCCCACAAAGCCGGACATAGCCAACACAGCCGAACATGGCCGGACATAGTCCACACAGCCGGACATAGCCGACACAGCCGAACATAGCCCACACAGCCGAACATAGCCCACACAGCCTGGCATAGCCCACACAGCCGAACATGGCCCACACAGCCGAACATGGCCCACACAGCCGGACATAGCCCACACAGCCGAACATAGCCCACACAGCCTGGCAATAGCCCACACAGCCGAACATAGCCCACACAGCCTGGCATAGCCCACACAGCCGAACATGGCCCACACAGCCGAACATGGCCCACACAGCCGAACATAGCCCACACAGCCCGACAGAGATGGGTCCAAGTTCGGCGAGCACCACCTCCCGGGCTTCCCGTGCTCTCGTTGCCGTCTCCCAGGCTTGCCAAAACCTTGTTGCCAGACGTTCAAAGCGACTAACGCCGCCCAGGTTTGTTGAAGGGTGAACACATGACGCTGATCAGCGATGAACCAAAGCGTGCTGCATCGATTTGAGGACACCCTAGACGGATTCAGATTATACGCTACTGCGAGCAGGTGTGGTTGCTTTCAGAAATCTCGAAGAGTAAGACCACTATGGTAGTCATTGTAAGGACACCAGGTCTAACCTGCTTTAATTTATCTTTGGCATAGCGGTCCTGGAATAAAATATTCCGAGATATGGTAATATTTAATTAATTAGCATCACAAGTGCATCGATCAAGTAACAGAGCATCCACATGCAATATGCTTGGAACAAAAACAAAGGGTGCATGCCAAGGCAAACCAGCAAAATGATGTCCATGATATTCTTGTGTAATTTATCCTTCGGTCGTATAAGAAAACAGTAATGAAGCATACCACCTATCTGCAGGTGCTATCTATCTCTCTATTTTTCACACAGAGAAACAAACTGATTTTTAACATATGGCTTCAGAAATCAAACTCACTTCCCCATTGCCCACGCAGGAAAGCAAACGATTTTTGTTCTATGGCCTCAACAATCAAACTTACTTCTTATTTTCTGCAAATGAAAGCACACGGATTCTTGGCCAGTGGCTTGAACAATCACCACTCTACTTCAGTCATTAGCGGGGAAACTGTTGTCCGGTCACCAGTAGCCGGGACGTGCTGACGACACCACTGACCCTGGTGGATTGGAGTTTAGGGGCGCGTCGACATCTAAGGGTCACTTTGCGCCCACACGCCACTGACCCTGAAACGGCCGTCGTCCTGCAGGCAGGGCAGCTGGCGGGCCGCCCGCTCGCTCAGGCAGCTCCGCACGGACGGCAGCTGCCGCAGGCCGGCCAGCTGCTGCGCGCCGAGGGTCGACACGACGCCGGCCGCCGCCTTCCGGCGGCAGCACAGCACGCTGGCCGGCGTCCACAGGAAGTGCTGCAGCATGCAGTACTGCCGGCCGGCGACGGCGTCGCTGTCAGTCGGGGCACGGCGCGGCATGGCGGCGCGCCGGGGACATTGGTGGAGGATTGTGAACATGCTGACGAGTGCTTTCTGGTTGGTTGGTTATTGGTTTTACGACACATCGACCGTTTAGTCATGTAGCGTCGCCAATCTCTCACGCCGATTGGTCGCGGGCGAAGAGGAGTGCTTTCTGAAGCAATAGCCTTCATCGGATTATTGTAAGGAAATCCCACCCACCTCGAAGAAATAACGAAAATGTCAACCACTTGACCTTGAGATCCAGGAACTTCGTGATTTTCCGTCACATGAAGTGCATGTTTTCATTAAATGTCCCAATGGGCGCGCTTAATAAAACTTGGGCGCTTTAACTTTTAATAGTCACATTTCGCAGAAGCCTCACACAGTTGGTTGGTTGGTTATGGGATTTACGACACATCGACCGTTGAGTCATGTAACGTCGCCAATCTCTCACGCCGATTGGTCGCGGGCGAAGAAAGCGACAGGTGAGACTCGAGCCCACCTTTCGATTGTGAGACGTGCAACCTACCCCTAGACTACTCGTCCCCAGCCTCACAAAGTCAAGGTACAGTCCTACCTATAAAGACTTTCAGTGCCACATCGGTGTCAATACGCGGCCCTTTCCGACTCCCATCCACTTACAGGTGAACGTCTTCGATACGCTTATGTTCCAACTGTGAACAGATGGCACATAAGGGTCCTAAACATGTGTACAGTTCTAAGAATCAGACTAAGAGGTTGGACATTTATTTCAATACTAAAAGATAAACTGAGCTAACGTTAACAATGGCTGTGTGCATACAAACAATTTTCTACACAGAATATTGACATTTTAGTGGTCCTGAGCTATGTCCACAATTAGTCCACTAAAGTCCACATTCTTGTTTATGAGAACTTGGTTTAGATCGCTATAACATACCTGTGAGATGACATAACTCATGATTAAATGTTATGCTTAAGATAGGACCCTACCTCGCTATCCAATATCTGAGAACATGCGCAAATCCTATACCTAGCCAAGAAAACTCTTGGTTCCCCGTTTCCATTACCAACCTTCAAGGACCATCATTTCGTGGGGATTAATGCTTGTCATGATACTATTTACATTCAAGACTCGCACATTTCAAAAAGTTTGGAGTATTGATGGAGTTCTGGGTCCCATCCAACAAACGTGTAGATCACATCCATGGCTAGGAATTCTGGGAGGCTGGGAGATGATGATCCCAGCGTCTCCTGGTTTGGAGATGCTGGGAGGATGAGCAGTACCGGGTTTGAGACCAGTGCTCATATTCCATTTTCCATATTCAATCTGACAATCTTGGGCTCTGATCCACAAACATTCTGGAGACATATCCAGTCATTGCACGATCTCTGCTTAATCCACACAGTTTAGACAGCATTGGGCAACCGTAAGTGCTACCGCAATAAGCAGAGCACAATACAAGCAAGGAGATACAGTTTTTATATAAGCTTCACAACATTCAAGCTACTTTTGTTACACATATTTCATGAAATAGGGAAAATTTCATAAGACAGCTGACTTGTCTTGTATTGAGCTTCCTTCTACCGAGCTTGTTTGAAACTTCAGGGGTGCATTATAATTTTTACGGTGCACTTTTGACTTTCAGGGGCGCTTGTCCGCCCCTGGAATCACACAAATACTCGCAGATGAACGAGGGGTGATAATGAAGAATTGGAGTTTAGGGGCGCGCCGAGTGCCAGAGCCATCTTGCGCCCAGTGGACGGGGGGACCATGACCTTGGTGACCTTCAGCTGAAACATACCAACAGGGAATTTCCCAGCACCTGAAGCAGGGTAATTGGCTCGGTTATTGCTCACGGGGAGATTGGCTCCGTCGGTAAGTTGCAGCCAGCTTCCTTTGTTCATTCGACACTCGCAAAAACACTGTTGGCATGGAAACGCAATACCACACGGAAGTGGGGCTCCAAATACTCCAAGTTTCAAAGAACAATAATTACGACTCACAACCAAGTGAGCTTCGCTGTGGCGTCTCAACGAGTGAACACAAATCATACAAGAACACATATTTGATGTTTGGCAGCAAGCAATCGTCGGATGACGCCTGTCTGCAAGGGTTGAAACACCTGTCGACTATAACGAAACTGCGGCACCGGTGCTATTTTCATTTGAACACAGCACCCGCACAACACACATAAGGATCCTGTAGGGGGAGGGGAGGCGAACGAGGACGGGTGCCAAAAAGGTGCAGTGTTGGATTCGTTTCTGTCAACTTCGTATTCTCAATCACAATATTCAAGAATTACAGTTCAAAGCCAAGTTCCTATAAGAGGCTCGTAAGTACAAGCAGGAGCACGTGAAGCCCAAAAGAAAGCGTCTGTTGGTTGGTTATTGATTTTACGGCAAATCGACCGTTGAGTCGCCTATCTGTCGCCGTCGCGGGCGAAGAGCAGCGACAGATGAGACTCGAGCCCACAAAGAGAGCGTCTGTCGGGCGCCAGAGCCGGCACCAAACCAGGCTCCAGAGTCAGCCACGCAGACGCAGCTATTTCACACAGCCGACAGTCACACCACCCGGCCCGTGGAGCCAGAGTTTGCGTCCCACCGGGCACCACAGCCAGCGCAGCCCGCCCGTCGCCCACCTTGTAGGCCGAGAGGAAGTTGTTGACGGAGAAGTCATGATAGAGGAAGATGTCCAGCAGCAGGCGGAGACATCGTCCGCCCAGGCGGAATGGCATGCTCGGCGATAACACCACCTGCCGGAGCGGGACGTCGTGTAAACGTACGTCTGGGGAGAATTACAGGGGTCACCACCAGAGGTACGTATCGCGCTACGACTCCGAAGGGAACAGAACATCGCGATTGATTGATTATTTGGGTTTGAGGGCGCGCCGACTACTAGGTCACTTAGCGCCCACTCAGAACATCGCGACATCATCAGGGGTGGACGAGGATGACTAGTCTAGGGGCAAGTTGCCCGTCTCACGATCGAAAGATTGTGGGTTCGAGTCCCGCCTGTCGCTACTCTTCGCCCGCGACCAATCGGCGTGAGAGATTGGCGACGCTACATGATTCAACGGTCGACATATCGTAAAACCAAGAACCACCACTACCAGGGGTGAACATCACCGCCAGGGAAACATCATACTACGACCCCAAAGGGAACAGAGAATCGCGACACCACCACTGGTGCAAATTTGCATAAATTTTCACGTGTACTCTTCCAGTGAATTCAACGGGCCTTGAAAACCTCGAGGGGTGCTTTTTCATGAGGCCTTATCTAAAACTCCAGGGGTGTTCGGCAAGTTTCAGGTATGCACAGGTACTCATAAAAGAATACAACTTTCCACCCATGGCTACCACTAGATGACGACAGGAAATCATACAGTCACTGCATGAGAAACATGACATCCTATCATCACCTCACGGAAAGCCAAGGGTGGTTCCAGCAGTGATGCAGCCGTGAACGATATTGAAACATCCAGCGATACTTTACCGTCTGTGATCACCAGTGACACAGTCGCCAGTCAGGAATCATCAGGAGGAATGTCAGGTATCACCTAACATCACCAGGAGCTAGTCACCTTCTCTATGCCCGTCAGTGGTGATACAATCCCCGTATCAGTGATCACCAGCGGGGTGGGAATTAAGGCGCTTTTTAAGAGATTTCATCTCTTAAAACATTTTTGCACTCCGGATTCATACTGGATAGAATGGGCTCCACATGTACTCCGACACAAACATACAGAAGGAACAAAAATACTACTAAAAAACTAATACAGGATTGAAGAAAATATCCACCAAACATGTTATTCTACTTACGGTTACCAAATAACTATACACTTTTCGTACCATCAAGCACACAGACAGCAACCGAACACACACACCACACGAAACCACAAACAGCGGAAATACCGACGACAACGCGCCAAACTTCGCGCATGCGCACTGAATATAATGGCCTCCGGTCGCTACAAATTCGGCCGGTGCGTCTCCAGAAACCTGCTTTCGAGCCACCCACCCTATAGTGGGAAAAACTGACCGTTTTAAGAGTCGCTTCCGGAGTGCAGCGGAGGCCGCCGATCGGAATTTGCTGCGTTAGCATTTTCTGTTACGAAAACTGTCCTTTAACCAATCAATACAAGGTATTTTTTAAATGACGTCATAACCATTAGCAACTTTGAACACGTGTTTTGAACACTTAACAGTGTCATGCCGCAAACACAAGACCTTGACTGATCCTTTGCGCACCGCCGTCGATTCCGACTGCGTGTGAGGTAGTGTTGTGGGTCCGTATCGTGCAGGGAATTGGCTGTGTATGTAGGTAGGTGTGCGCTCTGAGCTGAGGGTGAACCGTGAATTATTTGTGTTTTTCATTTTGCCTAGCATTATGCTGAGACCAACAGAGAAAGGAAGGCGCATTGCTCCTGTGAGTTATGAGAGACAAAGCTGAGCTGACCATAACTCCCGGTCTTGTGGTGCCATCCATTGCTCACTTCTTTGTTTCTATGCTTTGATGTGACCAAAAATGATGTGTATTATGCCTATTACGTACACTGACTAGGCACATATGCTTTTCTCGTCGGTTACCGGCAAATAGATTCCATGCATGAAAAATAATATGTGCATGAAAATGTACTCCGGGAGAAATCTGTTTGCACTCCGACTCCAAACCCGGAAAGCAAGTTTCCCACCCTGATCACCAGTGAGAGTCATCCTATCTATGACTGTCAGTGAGACGGCCGTCTTCACTATGATCACCACTGGCACAGTGGTGGTTATTGGTTTTACGACACATCGACTGTTGAGTCATGTAGCGTCGTCAATCTCTCACGCCGATTGGTCGCGGGCGAGGAGTAGCGACAGGTAAGACCCGAGCCCACACTCTTTCGATTGTGAGACGGGAAACTTAGCCCTGGCACAGACACCTGGTCTGTGCTCATCAGCGGCACACAGTCACCTGGTCTGTGCTCATCAGCGGCACACAGTCACCTCGTCTGTGCTCATCAGCGGCACAGCGTCACCTCGTCTGTGCCCATCAGCGGCACACAGCCACCTCGTCTGTGCCCATCAGCGGCACAGCGTCACCTCGTCTGTGCCCATCAGCGGCACACAGTCACCTCGTCTGTGCTCATCAGCGGCACAGCGTCACCTCGTCTGTGCCCATCAGCGGCACACAGCCACCTCGTCTGTGCCCATCAGCGGCACACAGTCACCTCGTCTGCGATCATCGGCGGCACACGGTCACCTCGTCTGTGCTCATCAGCGGCACACAGCCACCTCGTCTGTGCTCATCAGCGGCACACAGTCATCTCGCTTGCGATCATCGGCGGCACAGCGTCACCTTGTCGATGACGTGCGTGAGGTAGTTGGTCGCCAGCTGGGAGTGGAACTTGCGCAGGCTGAGGCGGGCCGACACGTGCTGCGGCAACAGACGGTGCACCGTGGACGCGCAGGTCGACACGCCGAGCACGAACGAGATGGGCAGCACGCGCCGGTACTGGCTGCGGCAGACACGTGGCGCACGAGGTCACCTGATCAGTGGCAGCCGCACGAGGTCACCGGGTCAGTGGCGGTCGCCAGTCAGCTGCGGTCACGAGCCGCAGCTGAGGCGCCCGCCCAGCAGCCGAAACTGAACTGACCTAGCTGTCCTGAACAGCCACTGGCTACCGCACGTCTATGCACTTTGGAAACGGCGGTAATATAGTCTCACCACACCGACACAAGACATGCATATTACCTGACAGCGATCTAACAAAACTAAAGGATAATTTCTCACCCAGATTCTGTTCGTGAGAACAGTGGGAGTCTGCTTTCAGGAAGACTATTTTCACTACTAAATCCCAGCACGGAAATAACGTCGCATGTTAACCACAGAAGACACCAAGACATTGTTTGTTTTTTATTCGTTGGTTCACGACACACTTTATGCACATTCACGGCTCATGGCGCCGCCCACACTGTTTCGCCGGTGGGCCGCGGGATTGGGAAATGTCCTGTGTGGCGCTAGAGTCGAACCCGGGACCTTTGGTACCCATAGCCCGACACCTTAACCACGCGGCCATCCCCGCCCCAAGACACCAAGGCAGTGCAATGGCCAGTGCAAGACGCCAAGGCAGTGTGCAACGACTTCCCACTGCACACTCCCGTGTGCAGTGGGAACTCGTTGCCGGTAGGTCTCGCGGCGGCGACCCATCAACCGCCCGGAGTTCCACGCGTGGGCACACCCACCTGCAGATGAGCACCAGGTCCTGCAGCACGTTGGGCCGGAACGCCTCTAGGTCGCGCCACACCACCACCAGCGCCTGCCGGGTGGGCTCAGTGCGCGACCGCTTGTGGGGGGAGCCTGCGGCGTACACCCCAGCCGGCACCGTCAGAATAAACACGATAGGATCTGTATCAGCTTGCTCACACCAGTGAGCACACGGGACACAGTCCCCTTAGTAGGCCCACATCAGTCAGCATTGAAACACATTCTCGTCAGCCAGTCAACATCAGTCAGCACGTGAGACACAGCCCCATCAGCCAGCCCACATCAGTCAGCACGAGACACAGCCCCGTCAGCCAGCCCACATCAGTCAGCACGAGACACAGTCCCATCAGCCAGCCCACATCAGTCAGCAAAAGACACAGCCCATTAGCTGGCCCACATCAGTCAGCATGTGGCACATGAGACACAGCCCCCTCAGCTGACCCACATCAGTAAGCATGCGAGACACAGTGCCATCAGCCAGCACACACCAACTTCAACCGAAGTACAGCCTGCCCAGTCGCCCGCAAGCCCAAAGAACCAACCAACAGCCTGTCCAGTGTCACGGCATTCTGAAATTTGAGTAGAGATGCAAACTTTAGGACAATTAATGCAGGGCCACTTTTTCTTTTTGACATCACCAAGTACCACTTTTGCTGTATCTTGCAGGCTATGGGTTCGCACTACGGTTAAAAAAAAATAATCTGGCGGTAGCACCACCTTTATTGTAAAGACAGCAGGCATCAGACATCATAACCACCACCATCAACTTCAGCACCTTCACACAGCAGAATGATGCCTGTCTACATATTTTTTTTGCAATGTGATAATACTTGTGCTGTCTGTATAATAATACATTGTACAGGAGAAATATATCGCTGTGACCGAAACATATTCAATCTTTTGCACTTTGCCTGCTCAAGCACACAAAAGCAAGGTTAATAAAAGATAAACGAGAAAGGAAATGGTAAAAACAAAATATACATTATTTGGAGCATGCCAACAGCCCATTTTGTTATCTACACTACAGCACCCTGAACAAAACAAAAAGTGGCCACATAATCCCATCTTTTGGTAAGAAAAACAAACTACATGTCACCCTGCACTAACACTGGCCATGAAGACCAAATGTGAAATATTTGCCTCTCAGTATACAGAAAGACAGAGATCTACTTTGAACTAGGAAGGTACCTACCTAACCGAGGAAAACCCGATACACAAAGAAGATCAGTGGTAGGCTTGCCATCCGTGAGCTTCACGTAACAACCAACACCACCCGCGTTGGATTACAACAAAACAATTTGCTTCAATCTTCCTATCATATCCCTCATGGTCTTATGGATGACCTTCATGAACCCCCAAAACACGATTTCAAAATAACGCTGCAAATGATTAATAAAAGTGCACAAGCAAATTTCATGTAGACGTCACAATTCGATCCAGAAATGAGTCAGAAAAATGTTGGCTACCAGCATCACTCATGCTTAAAAATAGCACCAAAATTATAATACTACCGTCCGTCGAATATTTTATATAATTTAGTTTCAATATTGAAGACATTTCCGCAAGTATCACATAACTTAAATTTGGGATGGTATTCCACATTCTTCTACCTTTGCTTCAACACCATTTTGATTAAGATGCCTATTATGCCCTAGGCTTCCATAAAGAGTGAGATATCTATTAAAAATGACCCAATTGGTTTAATGGTAGCGACTTCTCACTTCAGAAAGTCATAAAATAAGCTGTACTATTATGCCCTAAAAAGACAACTAATTTCGTAACTCTTCCCCATGCAAAGCCATGAGAAAAAGTACATCGGTATCAACGAAGAGTACGAAATGTAAGATTCGACATAAGTCTACATATATTTGGATAATAATGCATTTGCTTACGGAGACAAGACAAAATACACTTGTGGCGTAAAATATTGCACGGTCTGTCAAGGCGAAATGCTAGCTGCTGGATGGCATACATTGGCCCTGTCCGTTTAAATATGCTTTGAAAGTCTCAAATTACGATGTGCATCGTATCCATATTTTGAAAGATAGCTTCAGGGGTGTTCAACCTTTGTATGCTGATGACTCACTTTGTATAGACTATTTGATTGATTATTTGGGTTTAAGGGCGCGCCGACTACTAGGTCATTTAACGCCCATTTTGTATAGACTAGTGACTTGGTTACACCAAGGCTGGTTCACACGATTGCACATTCAAGCTTCGCTCCCGTATACCAAGCTGAGTTCCTACTTAAATCATGCAGGTTGAAATTATAGGTAGGTAGATCACCCACAGTCTGACGAATGACTCACGAAGCTGTCATCACAACTCTGTCTTTCTGCATCGGCCAGCTGCGCACACTGTATACAATATTCCCACGTGCAAAGTGGTGCTGTCATCACTACTGCTCACATCCCACATCCCACGTGCTGTCATCACTACTCCGTCTATCTGCGTCGGCCAGCTGCGCACACTGTATACAATATTCCCACATGCAAAGGCATGCAGATATGTTGAAGCCCATGGCAGACTGCAGGTTAGGGGCACGCAGATAGAGCACTATGAGTCACTTAGGCATGACTATGTTTATATTGGTTCAAAAGCAGTCGAAATTTATCTGAAGTTCAAAACTAGCTGACTAATTGTTCAGTTAAAAATTTCCATATAATAGAACTAACATTGTTGCACACCTTTAAAACCTTATAAAACTATCAGGAATGTTTTATGAAGGTTATGGACCATAAAAACCTGTCTTTTGCATTTGCCACCACCCTGGTGAAGGGGCAGTTCAGCATATTCCAAACACTCAGGGTGGGTGGTAGGTGGTAAGCTACTGCAACCAGCAATGTGATAAGCAAAATGTAATCATTATCTTTCATACATGATAGTCTTGCATATTACTAGCTTATTGGAATCAGCTTATAAACCGAACTATAATTCAGAGGAATCGGGAGTTCGATCGGCAAGGGGTCCTGTTCCAATCCAGTTTGTGCACTCCAGCATTCAAATCATTCTTAAAACGCCGTCGTCGGATTCTAACACACACGACGGTTGATTAAGCTCAACTATTAAGTTGGCCGGTATTAAGATATTGTGCAAAAACTAGCCGAGACATGCTAATGTCAGGCGTTCCAGCACTCAGCAGATACATATTTATCCGATGTAGCGTGACGGTGGCGCCATCTGCGGCCTCTAAGCTCCGACAGTCAAAGGTTCTGGTTTGCTTGTTCAGAAGCCGGGTTCCACGGAAGCCGATACAATACAGAAGGGTACAAAAATCACATGCGTTGTCAGTGTACATTTGAACACATTTTTATTTTAGTTTGCTATTAGGGCTTTAGGGCGCATCGACTACATACACATTTTTCTTCTGAACATCCGTTAGCTTTCTCGACATCACCACTCCCTTCTGCACACGACGAAAACAATAAACTTCAGAACGGTGATTCTGTCAACACAGCCCCGTGACACAAGCTAACCAATGCACGAGACTCTGTCCTATCAGAACCAAACCACTTCTGAACAACACTTCTAGCCCACGAAGCGCAGGTCAGCCAGTAGGGCCACCGCACCCAACCCGAGACGGCTGTACAATACGGCAGCTGTTGCAATACTACGCAGCTCATCTGCCGAATGCGATCGCGGCTCATGTGCATCACCGCCGTACTGGCTGGGCCTCCTTCCCCCACCCTCTGACGTCTCCGGAGTGAGTGATCAGTGACATCTGACCGTTCACACTGACCGTTGGTGGTGGCGGGTGGACGTCCCTCCGTCTCCACGGCCCGCCAATGTGCCACAAGGTCGGGCATGGTGGCGGCGGCGCGCGCGCGCAGCCGTCTCTCCGGCTCGGCCTCCAGCTCCTCGTCCTCGTCGTCGTCCAGCAGCTCCACGTCCGGCACGGACGACTGACGGTCAGGGCAGCATTATCACTGGCGTCCTCCAGTCCCAGCAGGGGAACCAGACGTCGTCCAGCCCCAGCGGGGACAACCTGGCGCCACCTAGCCCCAGCTGGGACAACCTGGCGCCATCTACCCCCAGCAGGGGGGAACCAGACGTCATCCAGCCCCAGCGGGGAGAACCTGACGCCCTTCAGCTCTAGCAGGGAAAGTCTGATGCCACCTAGCCTCAGCGGAGAGAACCTGACGCCCTCCAGCCCCAGCGGGGACAGCTTGACACCATCCAATGGAGGTGCACTGAAGCTCCACTCACGGCGACGAAAATGCACCCTCTACCTCCGGAGGATACGCTGGAGCCATTCAACACAGGTGGAGATGCGCATGCGGTACGCTCCAAGATGTCGGTACGCAGTGCACGCCACAGAGGTCAACACAAGAAACAACGGCACAGCATTAGAAACAATTCTTGCTTTTGGTCTTCATCACACGAGAAACAGAAAGTTTAAACATCAACACAAATATTCTACTGCAGCCATCAGTCATGTAGCGTCCAGCAACAGAACCTGAAGAACCCATGTTCACGCAATACACAAACTGAAATAACTTTGCACTAAATACGCGTCGAAGAATAACTTCCATTCCAACACTTGAAGAATGAGTTACTCTCCAGCGCCAGAATAAGAATTCAAACACCAGCTCCTCGACTCGACCGTACCCCAATAACTGCGGTAAGTCGCGGCGGATAGGTGGCCAGTACCCACCAGGCTCGGCGGGCCGGGGTGGGGGGCTGGGGACACGCGACGCATCATCGCCTTCCTGGTCCAAACTATGCGACACCAGCGCCCTCCGGTCCCAGTACCCAGTGCACGGCAAGCACAATCTTCCAAAACATACCGAGATAACGTCGAACACGTTCGAGTATTTGCGCCGGTTCAAAACAGATCCAGGAAAAAGATGCGCGCCTTTAAAAAATCACGGCAGCTACGTCACCAGACGCCGCCAAGATGTCTGGCAGGCTAGTGATCTCCCCGACGTCTTACCATGACCTCTTTGCTGTCCTAACCTGACTCTGCGTCACTGACGTATCTGCGGTCCCACCCTGACCCCGCGCCACCATCTTCTCCGCAGTCCCACCCCGGTCCAGCGTCACTGACCTCTCTGACATCCCACCCTGAACCCGCGCCACCGACTTCTCTGCAGTCTCACCTTGACCCTGCGTACTGACATCGCGCTACCGTCCCATCCTGAAACCGAGTCACCGACTTCTCTGACGTTCCGCCCTGACCCCACACCACCGCCTTCTCTGACGTCCCGCCGGCTGACCTGCGCCACTGACCTGTCCACCGGAGACGAGCTGCCGCACCATACTGCGCACGGCCACCCGCCGGCTGACCTATGCCACTGACCTCTCCACCGGAGACGAGCTGCCGCACCATACCGCGCACGGCCACCCGCCGGCTGACCTGTGTCACTGACCTCTCCGCCGGAGACGAGCTGCCGCACCATACTGCGCACGGCCACCCGCCGGCTGACCTGTGTCACTGACCTCTCCACCGGAGACGAGCTGCCGCACCATACCGCGCACGGCCACCCGCCGGCTGACCTGTGTCACTGACCTCTCCGCCGGAGACGAGCTGCCGCACCATACTGCGCACGGCCACCCGCCGGCTGACCTGTGTCACTGACCTCTCCGCCGGAGACGAGCTGCCGCACCATACTGCGCACGGCCACCCGCCGGCTGACCTGTGTCACTGACCTCTCCGCCGGAGACGAGCTGCCGCACCATACTGCACACGGCCACCCGCCGGCTGACCTGTGTCACTGACCTCTCCGCCGGAGACGAGCTGCCGCACCATACCGCGCACGGCCACCCGCCGGCTGACCTGTGTCACTGACCTCTCCGCCGGAGACGAGCTGCCGCACCATACTGCCCACGGCCACCCGCCGGCTGACCTGTGTCACTGACCTCTCCGCCGGAGACGAGCTGCCGCACCATACCGCGCACGGCCACCCGCCGGCTGACCTGTGTCACTGACCTCTCCGCCGGAGACGAGCTGCCGCACCATACCGCGCACGGCCACCCGCCGGCTGACCTGTGTCACTGACCTCTCCGCCGGAGACGAGCTGCCGCACCATACTGCGCACGGCGGCCTGTACCGAGGTGCAGATCGTCGGATCCAGCACGGCCACCCGCCGGCTGACCTGCGTCCGCAGCCGCGCCGCCAGCGAGCCGAACACACTGTCGTGGTCCGGCATGTTGACGCCTGCGGCATCGAGCAGTGCCGTCGGCATCACGCTGGCCACGCGTGGCGCGGTCGACCCAACCACTCTGGCGACTCCGATCGCGTCAGTCGGACAGTTTCTGTCAGCATCAGCACCAGCATCTAAACACTGGTCACATTCGTTAGCAACGGCAAGCTTAGCCAACACTAAGCTTGCTGATCTGGGATGGCAGAGATCCTGCTATCTGGAGAGTGATCAGCTGTCTGGCGTCCAATCAATGTCTGATCAATAACGAATGTTCTTGGCGTGCTATGAGCAATCGTACTGAGCAGAGCCTCTGGACCAGCGTTGTTCTTTTTACAAGTAGCCAGCGCTCGACATGTCGGTGTGGACTGCGGAGAGGACGAAGGCCTGATCGACCAAATGATTTGACCGGTCGTCGCACGGCTCTCTGGTAGCATAGATCAGCAGTTAGCTCAGGTGGTAGAGTGCACGATGATATTACCCGGTCATTTTGTTCTTCGGAGCGCACATCCATTAATGCCCTGAAATTTCGACTCTACCCGTGACAAACACCCAGAACCAAACGTAACACGCTCCCGATGCTCAATAAAACGTGAGAAAAAGCCAGCAAATGGGCTACCTGAACTCTCGATGGTGCCTATGCCCTGCAGCAGGAGTGCGCCTGACCTGTGATCAATGCCGCAGTGGGGATGACCGTATCCTCGCCGGCATCCACCGAGCGTTGCAGAAACGCGATCATATCCTTGAAGACATCGTCGAACATTTCCTTCTCGAACTCCTGCGAAGCCGGTTATGGCGTGAGTAAAGTTCTCATTACGTCAAACGACATACGACGCCCTGGTGACGTTAGATGGCGTTCAATTGAGTTTCGGTTCGCTGGCCAAAGGTTGGCTGGCCAAAGGTTGGCTGGCTAGATGGCGTTCAGCTGAATTCAAGGCGCTACATGACCGACGTAGTCGATGCGCCCCTAAGCCCCAATAACCAACCAGCTGAATTCAGACTAGACATTTCGAGGATGACAAAGCAGACGCTGTGCACGTCATGATTCTCTAGGGCCGCCGGATTTCAGCTAGACAGAGCCGAAAATCTGTGGATTTCCCGCGAGAGTCGGCCACATCATCCACAACATTCTGGACAAGAGAAAGCTGTCCGCTAAGTAGATGGCAAAATGCCTAAAGATACCCAAAATGCTACGGGGGCGTGATTGTGGGTCCAATCTTCCGAGTTTTTCTTACAGGGCTTAGAAAAACTGAAGGACCGCTGCAATAAGTGTGTGAGAATAAATTTGAGAGAGGAGTATGTTGAATAAAGCCATAATCAATTGGCCGTCCTGCATTTTCTTCTTCCCAAAGCCAGGAACTGTTCATCATCTCCTCTGAAGTTCGGAATAATTGGATTATGAGTAACTGGGAACACGTGAGTTCAATACGCAAGATTTAGCCACAGGTTTTCCAATAGCCATGCATTGCCCTATAATTGGGAAACCACTAGGGCTCGCGCACATGCAGGTGCGGGTGGGGTCCGGACGAAAAGGTACTGCCACTCTCTTGAACAGAGCGGCGGTCATTGGAGAACAGAACGTCTCTCCACCAAACGGCTGTGAGTTCGAGTCCCACCTACCAGTTATGCCACGACCAACGAAAGCGAGCGGTTGGCGACAGTAGATGACCAAAGCAGTCGATGCGTCGTGAAGCCAATCACCAGCTAGGCGCCAGAATTCGTGTTGTGGAGGGGATGACAAGCGTGCACCGCCACCTCCTGGGGAGGCGGGGTGGGCACCGACACCTCTCTGGGGAGGCGCGGTGGGCACCGCCGCCTCTCTGGGGAGGCGGGGTGGGCACCGACACCTCTCTGGGGAGGCGGGGTGGGCACCGACACCTCTCTGGGGAGGCGGGGTGGACACCGCCGCCTCTCTGGGGAGGCGCAGTGGACACCGCCACCTCTCTGGGGAGGCGCGGTGGGCACCGCCACCTCTGGTGAGGCGGGATGGACACCGACACCTCCCCGGGGAGGCGCGGTGGCCACCGCCGCCTCTCTGGGGAGGCGCGGTGGGCACCGCTACCTCTGGTGAGGAGGGGTGGGCACCACCACCTCTCCGGGGGAGGCGCGGTGGGCACCGCCGCCTCTCTGGTGAGGCGGGGTGGGCACCGACACCTCTCTGGGGAGGCGGGGTGGACACTGCCGCCTCTCTGGGGAAACGGGGTGGGCACCGACACCTCCCCGGGGATGCGGCGGTGGACACCGACACCTCTCCGGGAAGGAGGGGTGGACACCGACACCTCTCCGAGAAGGAGGGGTGGGCACCGACACCTCTCCGGGGAGGCGGGGTGGGCACTGCCACCTCTCTGGTGAGGCGGGGTGGGCACCGACACCTCTCCGGGGAGGCGGGGTGGGCACCGCCACCTCTCCGGGGAGGCGGGGTGGGCACGCCACCTCTCTGGGGAGGCGAGTGGGCACCGCCACCTCTCTGGGGAGGCGGGGTGGGCACCGCCACCTCTCTGGGGAGGCGGGTGGGCACCGCCACCTCTCTGGGGAGGCGGGGTGGGCACCGCCACCTCTCTGGGGAGGCGGGGTGGGCACCGACACCTCTCCGGGGAGGCGGGGTGGGCACCGCCGCCTCTCTGGGGAGGCGGGGTGGGCACCGCCACCTCTCTGGGGAGGCGGGGTGGGCACCGACACCTCTCTGGGGAGGCGGGGTGGGCACCGCCACCTCTCTGGGGAGGCGGGGTGGGCACCGCCACCTCTCTGGGGAGGCGGGGTGGGCACCGCCACCTCTCTGGGGAGGCGGGGTGGGCACCGCCACCTCTCTGGGAGGCGGGGTGGGCACCGCCACCTCTCTGGGGAGGCGGGGCGGGCACCGCCACCTCTGGGGAGGCGGGGGTGGGCACCGCCACCTCTCTGGGGAGGCGGGTGGGCACCGCCACCTCTCTGGGGAGGCGGGGTGGGCACCGCCACCTCCGGGGAGGCGGGGTGGGCACCCACCTCTGGTGAGGCGGGGTGGGGCACCTCTCTGGGGAGGCGGGGTGGGCACCGCCACCTCTCTGGGGAGGCGAGGTGGGCACCGACACCTCTCTGGGGAGGCGGGGTGGGCACCGCCACCTCTGGTGAGGAGGGGTGGGCACCGCCACCTCTCTGGCGAGGCGGGGTGGGCACCGCCGCCTCTCTGGTGAGGCGGGGTGGACACCGACACCTCTCCGGGGAGGCGGGGTGGACACCGCCGTCTCTCTGGGGAGGCGGGGTGGACACCGCCGCCTCTCTGGTGAGGCGGGGTGGACACCGCCCCTCTCTGGCGAGGCGGGGTGGACACCGCCACCTCTCTGGCGAGGCGGGGTGGGCACCGCCACTCTCTGGTGAGGCGGGGTGGGCACCGCCACCTCTCCGGGGAGGCGGGGTGGGCACCGCCACCTCTCCGGGGAGGCGCGGTGGACACCGACACCTCTCCGGGGAGGCGCGGTGGACACCGACACCTCTCTGGGGAGGCGGGGTGGGCACCGACACCCTCCGGGGGAGGCGCGGTGGGCACCGACACCTCTCCGGGGAGGCGGGGTGGGCACCGACACCTCTCCGGGGAGGGGGGTGGGCACCGCCACCTCTCCGGGGAGGCGGGGTGGACACCGACACCTCTCCGGGGAGGCGGGGTGGGCACCGCCGCCTCTCTGGGGAGGCGGGGTGGACACCGCCACCTCTCCGGGGAGGCGGGGTGGGCACCGACACCTCTCCGGGGAGGCGGGGTGGACACCGCCACCTCTCCGGTGAGGCGGGGTGGGCACCGCCGCCTCTCTGGGGAGGCGCGGTGGGCACCGCCACCTCTGGTGAGGAGGGATGAGCACCGCCACCTCTCTGGCGAGGCGCGGTGGGCACCGCCGCCTCTCCGGGGAGGCGGGGTGGACACCGCCGCCTCTCCGGGGAGGCGGGGTGGACCTGAGTGCGCCGGGATCGCCGCCGCTCCGTGGCGCGACCACTGCACGCGGCCGGACCGGCCCGCCCACACCCACCGCGCTCAGCTGCTGGGCGACGCGCCAGGTGCGCCGGAACTCGTCACTCCTGGCGGCCGCAGAGTCGACGCCGTCGCGGTCGGCGCACGCGGCGAAACACTGCTGGTCGGCCGCCGCCTTCGTCGCCGGCGCACGCGGCTTGGTCGGCTTGAATGCGAAACACGACTGGAAAATGAGCTTCGCTGTTAACGTTCCGCGAATGTGCCGCGCGCGCATGCTATTCAAGCAACATAGAGACAGATATAAACACGAATTATTATATCAATGTTCACGTATTTCGGACTCTAAATACTCATGTGATCATGAAACATCAACACATACATTATCAGAGTGTCATGTGGGTTCCCCGTCTGGGACATTTGAAGCAAACATGCTCACTCCCAATAGGTGATCTTCATCTATGTTGGCATTAATTTGATCCATGAGCCATGCAAAGCACCTTGTACCTGTTTGTGAATGGGAAAGGGCATATAAAAGATGCTGCCGGAGGCAACATATTAATTACAATCACCTTGCATGTACCATGATAATCTCACACTGGCATGCTGGGATACACAGATGACAATTATTCCACCAGCTGCTGGGACTGAATCCCACAAGGTGGTGGTAATTTTATGTTCAAGAACGCACATACTACATAGCTATTTGCACCTGGGACAATTGGGCCAAAGTGATAAAGAAATCCTACATAGAAACATGATCTCCATTCACATACAATGGTTTGATTTTTTTAAAATTAGTGTTTTGAACCATACACCTTCACCAACCTTTGTGAGGGATGAAGTAGCAGACATTTTGTTGCGTGTTAAACAGCAATGTCAATGAGTCTGTTCCAGAATCTGAAGAAAACAAAGAGCACACTCATAAAGACATTAAGACATAAAGGATTAGAGCAACTATGAGCCACAAGGTCCCTTCTTGGTTGCACTCTGTACACTGAACCAGTTGCCCACCAAATCTGTCAATCAGCCCTCCTTGTAATACTGAAAAGCAAGCCCTCTATTCTTATAATGATTGTCGATGCTGTTTTTAAAGATGTTCAATGTGGTGCTACTAACAATGTTTTCTGGCAGCTGGTTCCAGTGTTCTACTACCCAGTTGGTGAAGAAAGTCTGCCTTAACTTTGTTCTGCTGTGGTTAACTTTAATTTTGAATTTATGACCTCTAATTGCATCGTTTCTGTTGAATTCAAACATTTCCCCCAAATATCTCCTCTCCAGACCATGTACAAATGTAAAGACCTCGATGAGATCTCCTCTCAGCCTTCTATATCTAAGTGAAAACATATTCAATATCTTCAATCTTTCCTCATATGCCAGGTTGCTTATGCCATTAACCATTTTTGTAGCCCTCTTTTGTACTCTCTCTAAAAGCCAACAATCTTTTTCATAGCTAGGAGACCAAGCTTGGATGCAGTATTCCAAATGTGGCCTGACGTATACACTGTAAAGCTTCCTGATGGCTTCCTCACTTCTGCATGATACATTCCTATGTATTGCCCCGAGCATTCTCAGTGCCTTCTTCTTGGCTTCCTTGGTCTGTTCTGATGCCCCCAGTTTTGTGTTTAGAATAACACCTAAATCCTTCTCCTGTTGAGTCACTGATAGCACTTGGCCATACTCATACTCATTATGGCATCACACAAAATACCTCCCTCAGAACATCCCACAGTGCCATTTGCTGATGGTGGGCTTTCTGTGGGGTTGGCAAATGACCAGCATAAACCGGCAGCATTAATGTCAGGATTGGAGCTATGACTAGTTACACATGCGATAGATGGTAATTAAATTAAACAGCATCAGAAATTATGATATTAGAGAAGTGTATGTTTTCAGGAATACTGAGCTGAAAAAAACTAGATCCTCTAAGGCTGTACATGTTCTAGTGACATCGTTACAATGTTGCAGTGATTGTTATCTGCAGCACGTTGAATATCGGGTCACATTGAGCAGCCAATCTCTCTGGTGGTTATTGGCTTTACGACATATCGACCATCGAGTCATATAGCGTCGCCAATCTCTCACGCCGATTGGTCGCGGACGAGAGTAGCGACAGGTGAGACTCGAACCCACAACCTTTCGATTGTGGGGCGGGCAACTTAGCCATAGCCTACTCGTCCCCGTTTCCAATTTCTCATGCCGATTAGTTGCGGGCGAAGAGTAGCAATAGGTGAGACTCAAAAGAAAGAAAATACAGCCACACCAAGGCTAACCTTCCATGTAAGGGGTGGGGATGGCCGAGCGGTTAAGGCGTTGAGATCTGGGTGCCGGATTCAGTACTCTCACAACTCAAGACACTTCCCAATATCGCGACCCCCTGGCGACAGTGTGGGCGGCGCCATTACCCACGAACGTACATAAATTGCGTCGTGAAATACCCAGTAAACAACAGCCTTCCATGGAAGGGGAAATATTGGAAAATAGAAAAGAAGTGGAAAAGTGTAAATTGTATTCTTATTTAAACAAATTTCAACAAAATACCCACCCCAACAAGGCATAGCCTATGCTTCTGAATAATTTGTTTTCAATCACCCGAAAAAATTACAATTTGTGTTAAAATTAAAAAAAAAAGACTAACCTACCCTAACCCAAGGTTGGTCTCTGGCTACTCGGCTAGCCGGCTATCTGCCGATAGATCGGCTAGCTGGCTGTGGGGAGGGTGCGGCGGGCTGTTGAAAACATGCATGAACAAGTACTCAAATCATAGAATCGGGATGCATAAATTCACTCCACTTGTTCACGATTACAGATTTTTGCATGCACTAAATTGATTATGCAGGTTTTACTTTTCAGTTTTTAATCACATGTAAGCAATTTACCGTCACAGCTGACAACTTAAACGATGGTTCTAACTTCTTTGTGGTTTATTCGAGCATTCTAATGTGCATTCACCGTACTATACAACAGTGCGGCGATCATACGAAATAGGCAACCAGGATGCTGATCCAAACATAAATTCAAGATTTGGATCGTAATGAGCATCGTATTCTGGAGAACCGTTTCACGTTTAGTCGAACCGTAACAAACCACCGCACAATGCAAACTTCGTTCAAACGACTGCGGAGGCCTTTGCCTTTCACTGGGTGTCAAGGATTTGCAGGTCATCCCCGTCCTCTGCATCGATTGGCACGAGGGACGGCTGGATGAACGGCACAGCCAACACAGCCAGCGGATAGTTTTCCGCGTTGCTGTCGATCTGGACGGCGTTATCCTTCTTGTTGTGCTCCTTGTGGATGCGGTCGAACTTGTCGGGCTCAATGAGCGCGCGTTGAACATCGCGCCTTCGTCAAGGCCTCCACGGACTTGGAGAGCCTGTCGTGAACATAGTCGATACGTTCCTTACGGGATGATCGCTTGACGCAGGCCTCCGTTGGATGCGTGGACAGCAGGAACGTCGCTGTGTGCGTAGCGTATGCGGCGGTCCCAGCACTCCAGGGCTAACCCATCGTTTTCAGCGTTCCAGACGCCACCGCCATGGATGAACAGGTCCAACTGCGACTGGACCTTGCGAAGCTTCACCGCTACCGTGTTGTCATGGAACTTGTGGGCCACGAGGTAGTATTTGTAGAAGCTGAGTATGCGATTTGGGGCTTAGGGGCGCATCAGCTACCGAGGTCATGCAGCGAGTATATGATTTGTGAACTCCACTGACCCTGACATCGCGATCAGGTGCTCGATGACGCCGCGATCAGTCTCGAGGAACAGGGGCATAATCGCCTTCGTGCTCAATGCTACCTAGTGGTGGTGGATTTGTGCCTTAGGGCGCGTAGATTGCGTTCGTCGTTTTGCGCCCATCTCAATTACGTCTACATATGCGTGTAACAGCACTTGCGAGACATGATCGAGACGCGCTGAAAGAACTCCTAGCAAATACCGCGTTGGCCTGCTTCACGTCCTCGATGTGCTTCACGGGGTCCTTCCACAGCTTGATACTGCCAGCCACCGCGGAGGTGTCCTGGGTGCTATTAGTGATCCCATGAAATTTCCCAGGGTCTTCTGAGAGAACTCCATTCTGGCGTACTCCTAGATCGTGAAGTTCGGGCGGCACAGCGAGCTGTAGGGCTACTGAGCCTGGATGCAGTCGGGTGTCATTCGTAGACGACCGGCGCGTCGCGTTGGGCTTTGCGGCCCTCATGCACCGACTCACCGGAGTTCTGGCCGACACCTGGAGGTTATTCAGCTTCTCGAGGTTTTCGGATAACTTCCAATCTTCAACGTATCGAGGAATGGTTTATAAACGACAGGCGTCATCGTAGGCACCGCGAAAAGATCCTTGACGAGCAGCTGCACGGAATGGGCCAAACACTTTCAGCACATGATGAACGTGACGGAACCCCTTCATCACGAAGATGCACCCAGAGAAGTTGTCGCAACAGACCGCCGTCATGACGCTCTTTAAAGGCTCAACGATTTTCTTGGCTTCATACGTCAGTTTCTTCAGGGTCTCTGTGGTCTAGTGCTCGACCTTCAAGCTCTTGTAGAAGCAAGACTTCCTGTCGCAGATGTTGAGCATGCGCGCGTACTTATCCTAACAGCCACTCCAGTCACAGAAGCACACACTGCACGAGCGGACGCAGATGCGCGAGATCATTTTCTCGTCCAGCTTGACGGAGAACGAGATCATCGCCTCACTCATACCATGGCAGTACAGCTTTGGCGGGTAGGAGATCTTGCAGAGTCCACGGAAGCACCACACGATCATCAGGTGGTAGAGCAATCGGTTCTCCGCCAAAACTGCGCAGAAATCCTGAGTGTTGGCAATGATGATCTGATGCGCTTCAAGGTGGTGCTGTCCGAGGGCCGATAACCTCCAATGGTGCCAACCGAGGACCACGCATCCTCCCGTGGCGGTGTGCTGATGCTTGTGAGAACGTGCATAGTCCTGCAACTGATGGCGGTGAAGATATGTGACGCCAGCATGTCTGTCCCGGTGGGCGTGGAGGTCTTCAGGCACTTTGAGTCGTTCGGGATCATGCGGCTGCACGTGGTCTTCCTGTCTGCAGCTGGGTTCCTGTGCGTCATGTGCTTCCGATTGGCATGGAGTGGGGAAGTGACAGGGATCACTGTGTTATACTAGCTATAAAACATGGTAAAACCTATGTGGCATTAGACATGGTCGTGGATAATTTTAAAACAGCATAGACATAAAGACATAAAAGATTAGTGCAACTATGAGCCACGAGGCCCCTGCTTGGTTGCACTATGTACACTCAACCAGTTGCCCACCAAATCCGTCGATCAGCCCTCGCTGTAATATTGAAAAGCAAGCCCTCTATTCATATAATGATATAATGATATTATAATGAAGACTGTCATCCCACAGCACGTCACGAATGCGCCGTTTTGTCCATGGACACCCCACAGTAGCTTGGCAGCCGCCGGGGCTACTGTAGGCGGACGCCTGACCCGGCACCGACCAACGGACGGCCAGTTCCGGCAGACTTCGTCACATAGTGTCGCATCTATTTGCGTCGACATGACCGAGGTCTGGAGCATGTCGCCTTGAGAGATGCTTACATATAATATATATATATATATATATATATATATATATATATGTATAAATGTATTATATATATGTATATATATACATATATGTATATGCATACATATATACATATACATATATGGATATACATATATATGAATATATATAAACATATATGTATTTATATCGTGTCTTCGTTCCTGGCTCATTTTCATTTGTACCGTGAATTGGCATATAACTGGGTGTGTACCTGTGGTTTACACAGAAAAAATAATCCAACACAAAACAGACCACATTCACAAGAAGGTATGTCATCGTGTTCGAGTTGTTTGTGGGTGCCTTGGGCCGTAAGCCTGCATGCAACTTTGCGGACATTTCAGTTGCCACGGGAATATACAGGGTGTTCGATGCCCATAAGTTGACTACAGTTCACATGGCGAATTTCGTAGCACCACAGTTCTCCCGATATCACACAGCTAATGAAGGTCGACGTTTGCACCACGTCACGGTACCGTCACCACGTCCCACCACGTCACGAAGGGCGACGTACCGTGTGCGCCACGTCACGGTACTCTCCACCGGCGGCACAGCGACGCGCTGGCCGGCCGTGGCGCCGCTCTGACACGCGTGGCTGGAGCCCACAGCGGGTGCGGGCCGAACTCGGCGCGTCCGCCGCCCCGGCGGCCGCCCACCCAGCAGAATTCATTGTCAAGAATTTGCTTGAAGAGGAAAAAACGATGCGTATTATCAGAGATTGAAATCACATATTTTCAGTGAAAAGGTGTTTACTGTTGAAATATTGACTAACGAAAATTGATTTTATCCATATTTTTATGGTATGTTTCAAAAATATATTTCAACTGCTGGCATGTCCTGACAGTGGTGCTGTCATCCACCATATGCATTATTGTGACGCTCTGTCCTCTAATGAGCATCACAGGGAATTTATATTCCAAATAGAAATTTCCTCATTGTGTCAGCAGACATAGCCTCACTCATGATCTAGCTGTAATGTGGATTACATCTAAATGATGTAATCCACATTACATTACCCTTAGGATAATTCCTAAGGGCCACCTGCACCAAAAGATGCTACCCATCAGAAAATGGCTATACATGAATGTGAAAATTATTTTGATTGGTTGACAAGAACAGTTTTTTTTTAACTGGAGAATAAAGGAAATAATTGCTCATCTGAGGAAATCATGATAGTCAGGATTTCTCATGGTCATTTTCCAAAGTATTACTACTTTTGCAGGGTAGCAAGATTCCACCCAAGCAACCCACTGGCTACTGGACTGCCTGGCAAGACATTGGAAAATCAGCTTTGTTTTTGGAATCCTGGGATAAATTGAAATTGATTTGATTACATTGGAAAAATTGTGGATACATTTTCTATCTCACACCTTCAAGTAAAACCCATTCTGGGACACTGCATTAGTCATTAGCCATCTCATTATAAAATCAGTTAGCTGGCTAGCCACCAGTGCTGGGCTGGCTGGTAACCTACCCACAACTGGCTAGATGCAACCAACCTTTCCCAACTTAACCAAACCTAACATTGTGTGCTTGATAGATATAAAATGTGTAAAACTTCTCTTATGGATACATTAAAAGTAATAATACCCCTACTAGGTGGGTATGTAGGTAGGTACTACATAGAGCAAATATGGAGATCAAGGTAAATGGTGATTTTGAACTTAAACATTTAAAACAATCCTGCTGAAACTTTCAAAACTGAAGAAAAACCCAATCAAGCCTAACCTAACTTAACAATCTGCTTTTCAAGAAAAACAATTTTTTTTTTTTAGGGGCAGGGACTTCAAAAATGCACATTTTCCATCTTAAAAGGACCTAAACTTCCCTAACCCCAAACCTAACACATCAGCTTGCTTTATGGAGACAAAATGTGCTTAAATTGTCTTGTGAACACCCTACAGCACAACAATGACAACTGTTAATTTCAAGACACCATGTGGTTACATCCTGCATTGAGTAAAGATGTCCTGGTTTTCCATCACAAAAACATAGAATGTCCAGTGTTATAACGATGGCCTTTAGTAAGGTGTGAGATGTTGAAACAAGTGCAGTAGGATGCAGAAATCTGCACTGGAAGCATGTCAATTAAAATATCCTTTTGTCTTAAAATCTTCATTTAAGCCAATAGTGTACTCATCAGTTCATGTTTTTGGTTTAAGTATGGAGATACATAAAAGGCATATGAATATCACCGATGTTAAAAATAATGATTGAAACATCATGTTATCTGTAGAATAGTGGCAAGACATACTTGTGTAATCAACCCATAATGGTGGTGAGCATAATCATGCTGCTTATATGCAAAATAGACTTAGAAACAAGCAGTGTAAACTTCATAAGGACGATGTCGATACGTCCTTGAAAAGCATGTCTATGAAGTGTTCATGAAGTGGTATATTCCACCCTATTTCACGAATAACTTATAATTGGATGCCAACGTCCAGGATTTTAAACTATGCACATTCCCAATAAATTCAAGAGCATTTCTCAGAATAAACCTGAACAGCATCAAACTAAAACAATACTAAAACAAGATTCATACAATATTATTAAAACTTGAACTATTCTCAGAATGCACTCATTAAAGTTGAAATGCATCTCACAACTCAGTCTTTTAAAGCCCTCCAAGCAGTAGCCCGTTTTCGTACCGCCGAAGATAACAGCTGAGAACTATTATGCGTTTTGGAGGGATGCGTAGAACAATGGGCCAAACTCTTATATGACGTCATCTAGGTTATTCGAATCTAAACAGGATGAAACAGTAGCGATTATTCAGCTAGTTACCGGAAATTCATTGATGTATTTGGTCATTGAATTTTTACTTATAATAATTCTGATCTATGATTTCCGTTAAGCAGATTCTTTGCTGGCTTAAAAATTTAATCCTTAACCAGGTACGTCATTATAACGTCATTTATAAGTAAATTTTGCTTGACAATATTTGTGATTACATCCCTCCGATTTGTGTATTATTGTTTTACATGCGTCTTGATTGTCTTGATACCGTACTCTGGGTTGTAATGCGTTGGGCTGTGTTTATATCGTAGGGTTTTGGGAGAGTTGTACTGGAGCGGTGTTATTCACCTATTGGGTATTCTGAAGTTTCACAGTTTGTAACATCTTATAATTAAGCGTTAAAAATTGATGGTCTTGACGATAAACAAAAACACCACCTGTTATTGTTTGACAGGGAGATTGGGATGTCAGCCGGTACTCAGGACCAGGTGGGATAATTTTGCATGCCATGTATCGTAATGGTGTTTGTGCATGAGCTTTATCACAGGGAAATGTGAGGAAGACATCTAATCTCCACTAGTTTTAGCATTCAATATCATCATGAAGGTTCTCAAAGCCCTGCAGATGGGTGCAAATTTACACTTCCTTGCATCCTTTCTGATCTTTTCTATATCATTAAACCAGATTGTTGATTGTGTGCATGCTAAAGAATAAGATTATGCATGATGCATTCAGTTTTTCTGAGCTGAAGAAATTACGTTAAAAATGTTTGTTATGTTTTATCATTTGGGGTGACATATTGGTCAAGATGATATTTAGTTGTCAAGTTATATTAAACACAAACAGAAGGATCCTGGATATAACTGCCTACCTAGTTACTTTCTTGAACCAATTTCAACAATTCCCTTGCAACAATTATTTTATCATCCTGACATTGTTTATTGATATCTAATGCACCTAGTTACCTACCTGGAAAAATGAATTTGAGAACACTGAATAACGTGTCCAGATCATGTCCTTCAACATCTGAGGTATGGATGTTGTGCAGCAAGAATTAAAGCCTATAATTTCCAGCAATTTTCTTCCTTGAAGTATTTTATGGATTTTTGGAATTTTCTTTGAGGTACCACATTTATAGACAGGATGAAGAAGATTGTTGTTGTTGTTGTTTGTTGTTTTACTTCACATGCTTTCTTTTCTGTTCATGGCACTACCTATGGTATCATGCAACATTGCACTGTTGCTATCTGTCATATTTTAATTAGTATTCAATATTTTAATATTTTGCTTATCAACGCCCATATCTGGAGCTTCTTAGATGTGACAAAAAGGAAGTTCAGCATTTCTTGCAGTCAATTCAACACTCATTCACTTTTTAATGCTTAGTTTCCAGCTGCATTCCACATTTATTCTGCACACAGAATACCTGATCATCAAGCAGGAAGTGACTATCAGCCTTGATACAGTCTTTCTATAGCCTACATAATCCAAAAGCACAATAACAGTAGTGATGTTGACATTGCAGAGGAGACATGAATTACTCCAGATGATTCTGCTTGTGATTGGAAAAATGATAATGAAATAGAATGACCTAACTTGACCAAATTTATATCAACATAATAAATAAATAGCATACACCAGCATAATTGGAACAATGGAGACTTTCAAGAACTACATATCAAATAAAAAACCTAACCTAACCAGAGAAAGCTGCACCATCCAAAACAAGCAATGTTCCACTGTGTCATCAGATCATCACAACTACATTATCACTGCTGCAAATCTTGTCTCCCTTTGGAGGGGAGCTTGTATGGTTTATAGTTTGTGTTGCTAATCACCATAATCCCCTCTTGATCAGCAGAGAGCATTGAACAATGTTATTAAACCAATGTTTGGCTGTATGGTTGAATGCTTAGAAGTATTTTGTTGCTTTCTTTAGTTACATGCATCATGCCCAAACTTGCTGGTTTCTCCACATTGGTCCAAACTAGTCAACTTCCCATGCCAATCTTCATCTACCTCCCATGTCACCATCTACTGTGGCACTTGTCTCATGCACCACCCAAGCCAGATGGACTTGCTGCATGCTCAGCTGTATTTTATTATGACATGTATGACTACCTGTTTAAATGTTCTGGGATTTTGGCCTTTTCAGTGATCCTGTATTATCATATTCACATAAGGTTTAGCAACCTCAAGTTCATGGTGGATTCCTTCAATACAAGCCTGTATCTGTAAACATGACCAATGATTTGTGAAATCCCAATATTTGCTTCAGTATTCCAAAGTCTTCTGACCCCACATGCAAAACAGTGTGGTTGACACTGTTAGCTGTGGATGTGCAAAAAGTGTATCATGAACCACCCAATAAACAAAGTCTTCTGACCTACTGATATGAAGTCCACAAACACTTTACAATGCCAAGAAGAGGTTGTTCAATATAGATTGTGAGAATGCATTATCTTTTTAAACATTAAAGGTGCCTTACCAAAACTACCCAATGACAGGCATTTTGGCTCAACCCGAAATAACGGAATGTTCACTATGAAATATTTCCCTAGAATGACAACTGTTGTTCACTACCTCTGTTCTACACATATGTTCACATGCTCATGAACATGTTGTCTAGGGGTGTCACTTCATGCAGTTGTCAGTTAATAATTGTCACTGTGTTTTGGTGCACTACCCATGCCTTCAGTATGTTATGTGACATTATATTTCATCAGTCACCTCTCTAATGCTCTTTAGCATCATGGCCATTGTGTGCATTACCCTCAGGTCACACCACTATGGATTTGATATGCATAATTTATTATGTATTTTCATGAATATTTGATTAATGTATGAAGGGTTTCCTTGCTTTTCAGTGGTGATGTTGCAGGCATTTTAATTGAATCAGATTCATTTGACGTCTTACTGTACTGTTTTCAACATTGAACATGTGATGAAAACCCTTAATTTGCACTTTCTCACAGTAACCTCTGTTCGAAACTAGAGAAATTTATCCTATGGCTCTGACCTTTTGTCACTGTTTATAGTTTGTGGTTTTTGTTGATAATTGTTTCTTGGTGATATATCTGGTATGACCCTTTAAGTTAAACAACAAACACTTTTTACCTGGGTAGTCCTTGAAAAACAAACTGTGGATGTCTCAAACACAGAAGAGTCTGTGGAAGAAGTTAGTGGACCATCTTCCTCCTGAATTGTGAGTGCAATGCAGCATACATTGGCGAGAGTGGTCGGCTGCTAGACAAGTGGCTGAAGGAACATGGGAATGCTCTCTCCCAGGCCCCACCAGAAAAGTCCGCAGTTGCTGAACATGCTGTTGATGCTTCTGTGATATCCACTGGTATGATGTGGGGATTCTCACACAAGTTTTGGATGTTTTGGATGACAAATTATGACAAATTACACACACAAGTTTTGGATGACAAATTATGTTCTTCTTGTGTTCATTTGATCACTGCACTGGATAATGTTCTGAGACAGCATGGTACAAATATTATATATCTTGTATTTAGCTATCTTGCTGTTCCAATAACATATTTTGTCAAACTATGATAATACCTCGTAATTTCAGAATGTCAAATTGATACCAGTATTTGTGGCAATGCAGTTACCATATGCTCCATTTTATTGATGTTTTTAAAGCGTCGGTTTAGCTTCAATAGCATGCTATGATTGTTCACTATGCACATATTCCCTGGTTCTAATGACATGTCCTTTTGTTGCAGAGGAAGAATCAGCTGCCTCAAGGTAAGCCACCAGTTTCCACATGTTCCATGACAGCAAAATGGTTCAGAGAATGCTGTGGTCTCTACATAGCTTTGCTTCCCTGCAGTGCTTGTAGGTATATGCCTTCCCCTCCTTTCATCCCCAATAGTAGCAGAGTCTGAGTCTGGTTCTCCTGATTTCACCAGCATAATGAGTTGAGGTGAAATGGGCAAAGTAAGTTTGAGTTGAGATATTTTGCAAAGTATCAAATTGTTGTACGAAAGTAGAAGATGAATGTAAATATGTCCAACACAGATGTTTAGCATGCTTGTGCTAGGAGGATTCACAAATACCACATGCATCCATGGATAACTGTGCTTAATGCACGTGCCAGTAATGTTAGGTTTATATGAACATATTCATGCTTCACACAACTGTCAATGTGAATAAGCAAGCAATAAATTTCATTTTATATAGTTCACTAGATGTTTCGAACAAGTCTTGTTTTGATTTATTCTGTGTTGGTTGGTTGTTTAGATATTTTCGTCTTAGGGTGTATGATTTGCTCTATGTCGAGTTTGTGATGTGAGCATTGTCATTAAATACCCATGATGCCTGTTTTATGCTGAATGCTTAGACTAATTATGTGTGGTCGACCAGACTCTTTGTTTATTTACTAGCAGTATATCATGGGCGTTGTCTAGTCTTTTGGACAGGAATGTTCCTCTCCGATGTTAGTTTGTGCCAACCTAATGATAAGATGGAAAAAAATGAGAGTGGTTCCCCTCGTCTCTTCCCTTGCCTTACCAAACTGGATTTTGCGAGTGCAACTCAAGCAAGATCTTGTGATAACTTGACTTGACCAGCTTTTGTTTTCTTGTACTTGATGTATGCACCAATTTGTTGTCATAATGTGGTACTCCTGTTCCTACTGTGTACGATGTTATTAATAGCTGTGAGGAATATCCGACAAAAGACTGCGCCTTTAAAACCCCATACCACGGTGCCACGGGTACGTGTTTATTGCTTGTTTTTTGGGTGGTTCACGACGCACTTTATGCACATTCACGGCAAATGGCGCCGCCCACACTGTTTCGCCGGTGGGCCGCGGGATCGGAAATGTTCCGAGCGGCGCCAGTGCGTGCCGCGGGTGCTGACCTGACTCCCGTGTGGCAGGAAATGCGCCGAAGGAGGGAGGTGTAGCCGCCGAGCCGGAGGCGTCGTTCGACGCGTGGCGGCCTCAGCAGCAGCCCAGCTACAGCACGGCCATGACGGGCATGGCATCCGCCGACCCGTACATGTCGAGCTACTACGGCGGCGCCGGCGGCTACCCGCCCTACCAGGCGTTCGGCGTGGGCGACGGCGCCTGGTCCAACGGCGGCGACCACCTGGCCTTCATGGGCGGCTACAGCCAGCCGACCGTGCAGGCCGACAGCTACATGGACGGCATGTTCGGCGGTCAGGGCTTCGGCGGCTTCGGCCAGCCGGGCTTCAACTACGGCCCGTTCCACGGCAACGGCGACTACGCGGGCTGGGGCGGCGGCGGCGGCGGCGGCGCGGCCGGCCGCAAATACGACGACTACTACCGCGGGGACCCGGCCGCGTACGGCGCCGACGAGCGCGCCGTCAAGCAGGTGGAGCAGGGCATGCAGCGGCTCAGCGTGGACGCCGGCAAACACGACCCGCGCATCTACGGCGAGCTGGCGGCCGCCGGCGGGCCGCAGAAGAAGTCGTGGGCCAGCGTGGCCAGCCAGCCGGCGCGCGCCGTGCCGCTCGCCAGCAAGATGGTGCTGCCGCTGTCGGCCGGCGGCCGCGACTCGATCGGCATATGGGACGGCAAGAACGGCGGCCTGAAGCCGGTGGGCCCGCCGGCGCCGGCGGGCGGCGCGCCGCCGCGGCCCGGCTGGCTGCCGCCGCGCGGCCGCGGCGCGCCGCTGCTCGGCTACCCGCCGCACCAGGCCCCGCCGCCGCACCAGCCGGCGCCGCCGCCCGCCCACCCCGTGCTCGACGAGCTGCGCGACCGCAACGAGTACAACCCCAAGGAGTTCGACGTCAACCCGAAGAACGCCCGCTTTTTCGTGATCAAGTCATACTCGGAGGACGACATCCACCGCGCCATCAAGTACGAGATCTGGTGCAGCACCGAGCACGGCAACAAGCGGCTGGACGCCGCCTTCCGGGAGCGCGACGGCAAGGGTCCCGTCTACCTGCTGTTCTCCGTCAACGGCAGCGGACACTTCTGCGGGATGGCGCAGATGCTGAGCACGCTCGACTATAACGCCTCGTCGTCGGTGTGGGCGCAAGACAAGTGGAAGGGACAGTTCAAAGTGAAGTGGGTCTATGTGAAGGACGTGCCCAACTCGCAGCTGCGGCACATCCGACTGGAGAACAACGAGAATAAGCCGGTGACGAACTCGCGCGACACGCAGGAGGTGCCGCCGGACAAGGGCCGCCAGGTGCTCAAGATCATCCACGGCTACGGCCACCGCACGTCCATCTTCGACGACTTCGTGCACTACGAGCAGCGCCAGGAGGAGGAGGAGGGCCGCAAGCCCCACCCGCATTCTGTCAAGGTACGGTCTGCCATTTGGGGGACTGCTCCGGTCCTCGTCTGCTGGTCGTTGCTTGTTTGTCTGTAGCCCTGGCCGGGACACTTCCGTGTTCATGCGTGTTGCGTATCTGAATGCAGAGCTAAGCTAAATGCATGTCGAACAGAGAACAAACTGTGCCCAAGTTTTAAGAGGTCGAGTCGTGCGTGTAATTTTATGCACTACTCTTCCTGGATGAAGCACGAAGCGCGTAAATCCGGAATTGAGTTACGTAATCCATGCTTGAAGTACGTAAATAGAATGAATGGAGTATATAGATGGTCAGTGTGGATGCCTTCTGCCTGGTTTGGCTGGAACAAGAATTGTACGCCTTCTGTTCAACCATGGTTGAGGTATTTGGCTCTGAATGCACATTATCTTCTTCTGTGTTTGGGGAACATCCAACTCTATTCTAATCAGTTAAATTTGTGAAGGCAACTTTCCTAGGCTCAAAAGCCTTGGGAGCCAGCGAATGTTTGTGCATTTACTGTAACCAGGAGTCTGCTAAGCATTCACTCAGGTGGTAATATCCCCAATTGTGCCACGTTCTCTAACCAGGACTCTGCCATGCATATACTGAGGATTGTAATATCCCCAATTGTACCACGTTCTGTAACCAGGACTCTGCCGATCATTTACTCAGGTAGTGATAATCCTCAATTAGTAATCCTGTCCCTTAATTCGTAATGAGCAATGCTGAGCTTTCATTGTGGAGATAGCACATGTAATCAAGAACAACATTCGACTTGTGGTCCATCTCCGAGTATGGTATGAACGGTGTGCACGCGACATCCACCGGCACAGAGTCAGGGACGCCACCCTGTTGTGGGCCCAGTGACTGCAGCTGTGCGTGTTGATGTTGATTCGTGATTCAACTGATGTTGATCGAAGTAAAGAGCTCAAGAGAATCGATTCCAGAGGTGTCCGCGCTCACCGGAGGCACTCCCTCGTCTTGCTTTCTCCGGAGCTCAGAATCTACCGGGATGCTTGTTCAGCTGGCCACGACTTCTGCCGAGAGTATTTTCCTGTAGATTGCATGGTGTTACCCCATGCACTGAGAAAGAACATGCAAGTCCACAAGACGACCTGTGTGCATTCGCCCTTCACTTCCACAGCCTCTGCCAGTGCCAAAAAACAGGGGAAGCATTATTTCACATATTCCTTTTCATTCCCCTCGCGTTCCCCTTCCTGCCACTCGCCTCACACGGTGCAAACTTTAGCTCCAGCAGCACTAGGACACACATAGGTAACATTCATCAATTATAATTTCCTACTTTTTGACGCGACAATAAGGATAAGGCATCATGCAGGTGAAAATATTGGCATTACCTTCGTTCTGATGCCGATAAAAAATGTTTAACATGGAGGGAGGGGACGAATAGTCTAGGGGTAAGTTGCTCATCTCACAATCTAGAGGTTGTGGGTTCGAGTCTCACCTGTCGCTACTCTTCGCCCGCGACCAATCGGCGTGAGAGATTGGCGACGCTACACGACTCGACGGCCGATGTGTCGTAAAACCAATAACCGACCAACCAACCTGGAGGGAGGGGGTATCGGCGCACGAGTGAGCCGATGTGGCAGCTGAAACAGATCCCACATCTGTTCTACAGACAACTATATTATCATATCGCAGCTGTTCTACAGATCACATCACAAAAAAAAACATCTCCCAGCCTCCGAGTCTCAGGTGTACGCCGCCTCCGGGCCGAGGAGCGCGAGCTGCACACCGCCGCAGCATCCCCCTCAACTTCCGATTCGCAGGCGCACGCCACCCGGGAGGTCAGGTGCGCGAGCAGCACATCGCCGGAGCATTCCCATCAGCCTCCGAGTCGCAGGCGTACGACACCCCGGGGCTGAGGAGCGCCAGCACCGTGCCACCGTAGCGTCCCCTCGGCCTCCGAGTCGCAGGCGTACGACACCCCCGAGCCCAGGACCGCGAGCACCACACGGCCGGGACGACTGCGGCGCCGGCAGCCCGCCTGTGGTCGGCGCAGCCGCTCGTCGGCCCGGAGGCAGCACACACCTGGGGTCCCCAGATGCGCAGAACCCAGCTGGCTCACCCGCCGGCGGCTGGCGTACGTTGACAGTGCGGCTGAGCCGAGTCTGCCCGATGTGGACCCGCCGCGCGGCGCTGTCGTCCGCCCCGCCTGCAGTCGCGCTGGTGTTGACGCTGGCCTGGGGCTGTCCAGTCCAGTCCAGAATATTTTTATGTTCATTCGACAAGCTCGCCTTGACGTGATATACCCCCACCCGCAAAGATGGATAGTGAGCTATGATAGTAGCACCATAGATTGATTACAATTCAGTTATGGGCGCAAAATGACCCTAGATATCGACGCGCCCCTAAACTCCAATCCACCACCACCACCTGTCCAGTCCAGTCGGGGGCCGCGGTAGCTCAGTTGGTAGAGCGTTGTACTCTTGATCGCAAGGTCGTTGGTCCGAATCTCACAACCGACTGCATTACCGAGTCCGCCCGCGACCAATCGGCGTGAAAGGTTGGCCGGCGCTGTATGACCTAGCGGTTAAATGCGTCATGAAAGAACCCAAGTTCAGTCCAGTCGTTTGTAATCGTTCCCCGGTCATTCCAATGTCAAGGACGCATCTGAATTTTCCTCCTGTAAAACATAATCCGACACATTGCTCGCTTGGCTGTGGCTTCATCTCTCCTCGAAAAGTGCCAAATTTATCGCACAGGGAATGTCCTCGGTTGACAGCCCCGAGTTGAGGTGGACAAGTCGACGAGGTGTTTGACATCGGACCGACCATCGCGCGCTGGCGGCCTGACACAAGGCACCTCTGCTTGTTGTCGGTGTGTTCAGAGGTCCTTTGATAGCCTGCGGTCCGCGTTCCCCATCCTCAGGTCCCTGCAATAGCCTCAGGTTTTGCTGACCAGTCAAATTCCCTTTGGCACAGCTTTCCCGTGCAGTTTTTGCCCTGAACTGCGCCGAATTGATGCAAATGGCAGCTAGGCAAGTTTCTTCCAACTGTATTCACTTGCTTGGTATGTGTGGAGTCTGGCAATGGGTTCTAGCCCTTGGAACTACTCGATCGTTCGAGCTTTTCCTGTTGGCGTTGGATGATATTGGCGCCGTTACATTTTCACTATTTCCTCCATGTGTACTAAGCTCTGTGCGTATCATGTGCTTCGGTACCTAACAAAAACTATCTCAGCTGAAAGCATCACAAATGACACCGATGCATGCATGACTCAACGGTCGATGTGTCGTAAAACCAATAACCAACCAACCAAGTCTATCTGAAAGCCACAACTCTTTCCATTTTAAGATGCTACCTGCAATACCATGGGACTGAAGCTGTATCATTAACCGTTTATGGGGTACCTTGTCAAAGGCCTTACTAAAGTCAAGATATGCTACATCGACCTGATTTCCCTGATCAAATTGTTCTGTGGCGAAGTTCAAGAAGTTCAAGAGATTTTCGAGGCACGATCGTCCTTTTCTAAACCCATGTTGAGTATCTTGAATCAATCTGCTACCTTCCAGATAACTAACTATTCTATCCTTGATGATTGATTCGAGTACCTTGCAGGTGCAGTTCTTCGCTGCCTCCTCAGTGCCTCGCTGCCTCCGTCTGACACTCAGTCGTGCCGCTCCCGCTGTTCTGTGGTCGACTACATAGGTCGTGTTGCAGGGGGGCTATTCTGCCAGGGTCAATTTGTCTATTTGAAGGCCGCTATTGATGGCAACAGCCGCATGATAAGATATTGAATATATCTGCTGACAATGCCATACTCACAAGGTTATCTGAATCTCGATCAGTGGGGAGGCTCCGGTTTTTCACGCTATCTGTCGGGGATCTATCTCCAACTTTTGTTCCTTATGATATTCCGCATGGTGGTGAGTTTTGCGAGTGAAAAAAGGAGCATGTATATGTTGATGATATTTGGAGGCGGTCGGTCATTAATTAATCTCATTGCATGAATGTACAGCAGTATGATGATAAAGATATCACATGGCAACTCGACCCCCCGCTTACCTTCGGTAATCGGGTTGACTGGGGCTCATGTTGGCGCTCGGGTTATTGTGCCTCCTCCCGCTCCCTCTTGAGCCCTTGAGCCCTCAATGTCTTGAGCCCTTCGTCTCTGATCGGTGAGTCCTGTCGACTAGTTGGTGGTGCTCTTAACAGTCGTCCTTCGATCGATGAGAAAGTCCCTTGTGTTTGATTGTGGTTATGGCGCTTCTCGGACGTGGGCGCGATGCTGGGGTGTTGGGCTGCTGTACTCCCAAGTCACACCTGGTCACGTCCTGCAGGTGTCAAAAACCCAGACATTTCCCCGACCAATACAATCGTTATTTTGCCGCGATTTTAGCCCGTTTTTCAGAAGTTGCATGCACAGCGTATGGCAGATTTCGAGTAGTTGGGTGACGCGAACATCTGCTGTGATCGGCATGCCCTCGATCGTCCGGAGCTGTATGACACGTTGACAGGATTTCCGCATCTTCCTTTTCAGCGAAATATGTTCGCTAGACTTTTGGTCTACTTAAAGCTGTGTTTCCCACTCACAATTTATCACATATTTTCGTGCTGGCAGCCCATCGGTTCCGCAGTCTGCTCGAGCAAAGCAATGCCCAGTCACATTTCGTGCTGTGCAAACACCACGTTTATATTTTGCACACATCTTCGATCATTCGGGCCTCTTCACGTCGCTCTAGCGTGCATCCAAGGCCAGCAGCAACTGAGCTGCACTCACGAACTGGCCAAGGGCACTAGATGTGACGCATGACCCGACTATTAAGATGGGTTGTTAAACGCTCATTTTACTGGCTACCGAAACCAGCTGACAGAGTTGTGTGTGCCGCGTAGTATTTCGGTGAGCTGGTGTCGTGGAGCGGACGACTGGTGGTAGGGGGGGGGGGGCGACCTGAGCGGAGTGGAGCCACCGGAGGGGAGAGGAACCAGACGCCGGGGTGAAGAAGAACACGAGTGTGACCTCTTTGGCCTGTTCCATGATTTTCATTGGCCTCTGCGGTCATTCGGTAGCTCATGTCTGAAGGCCGAAGTGACAGAGGATGTCGTGCTGGGAAGTTCAGAGGTCGTCGTAGCTCAGTCGGTGGGAAGTTGGACTCTTGATCGTAAGATTGTGGGTTCCGATGTCACAGCCGGCGGGATTCCCGAGTCCGTGATGATGATGATGATGATGATGATGATGAATTGGGGTTTAGGGGCGCGTCGACTGCCATGGTCATTTTGCGCCCATTGGATTGCCGAGCCCACTGGCGGCCAATCGGTGTGATGGGCTGACAGTGCTGCATGGCCCAGGCAGTCGAATGCGTCCTAAAGTAGCCCAAGGTTATTATTTTTCTAAGAAGCAGACTATGAGACAAATGGGGAGGGTTGGTTTGAGTCGTTACAGACCAGCTTGTTTAGTAATTGCGACGCCCTCCCCTCTACAACTCATTTTCATAAAGTGACACCAATGATGTACAACGTAGGCACATGTAAACATTGAGCACATGTATGTTTGCAAAACCGGCATCTATATTTTTGACGCCGGCTACAATGACGTACCTACTTTCCTACTGCCTTTGTGCGCTTTCCAACGATGCGCCAGAAGCACTAGTGTTTCTGGGTGTTGTGTCGTCTTTTGCTTTTCATCGGGCAAAGCGGTGCCCGACCGCACGCCGCGTCACGGTGTCCCGCAACGCGTCGTCCTGCGGACAGTCTCGAGGTGACGGCAGTTGTAGTGCCGTCTCTCGCTGGTTGTTGTCGGTTGTCGAGACCCGGCATGGTCGGTCTTGTTTCACGACACCTGTCCGCCGTGTCCTCCGACACCTGTCGGCCGTGTTGTCCGACACCGTCGGCTGTGTTGTCCGACACCTGTCGGCCGTGTTGTCCGACACCGTCGGCTGTGTTGTCCGACACCTGTCGACCATGTTGTCCGTCACCTGTCGGCCGTGTTGTCCGACACCTGTCGGTCATGTTGTCCGACATCTGTCGGCCGTGTCGTCCGACACCTGCCGGCTGTGTTGTCCGACACCTGTCGGCCGTGTTGTCCGACACCGTCGGCCGTGTTGTCCGACACCTGTCGGCCGTGTTGTCCGACACCTGTCGGCCGTGTTGTCCGACACCTGTCGGCCGTGTTGTCCGACACCTGTCGGCCGTGTTGTCCGACACCTGTCGGCCGTGTTGTCCGACACTTGTCCGCGTGTCCCGCACCGGCCGCCGCCGAGCTGCTACTCGAGTGTGCCTGCTGCAGAGTCCACCGCACGAGGAGGACGACCATCCGAGCGGGCGCGGAGAGCGGGACCGAGGCCGAGGCCCGCGCAACTAGACGCCTCGGCCGACGGCTCCTCCGCGGGGGCGGCCCGGCGGCTGGTCACTGGGCTGCTGACCTTCGACCGGCCGACCGAGACGGCGCCGCCGCAGCTCGCACGGCGGCTGCAGTCGCCAGCTGCAGCCTGCCGTGCAGTCGCCAGCTGCAGTCACCAGCTGCAGTCGGCCGTGCAGTTACCAGCTGCAGCCGCCAGCTGCAGCCGGCCGTGCAGTCACCAGCTACAGTCACCAGCTGCAGTCGGCCGTGCAGTTACCAGCTGCAGCCGCCAGCTGCAGTCGCCCGTGCGCTCCCGCCTTCCCGATGGAAGCCGCGCCGGTGCCCGCCAAAACACGGGGCTGGCCACCGTAATCAGTAGTGGACGCCAAAACAGGCGGCCGCCCGGTCCGGTGAACGTTAAATACGCGGCCGTCGTTTCCAGTGGACGCTAAAACGCGTGACAGCCATTTCCAGTGAACGTTAAAAGACGCGGCCGTCGTTTCCAGTGAACGTTAGAACACGCTGCTGTGGTTTCCAGGGACGCGAAGAACACTTGACTGCATTGTCCAGCGAACTAAAAGTGGATATCTTATCCAATGAACGGAAACATCATAGACGTCGTTTTCGGTGAATAGGGAAGTGATTACTGTAAAAGCACTGCGTTTAACGAAGAAAACACGTGTTGGCCCCCTTTAGTGCGGCTAAAACGTGTGGCTATTGCATCAATGGACTCGCCACGGGATATCCGTGCACATACTGGCCAACGGAACGCTACTAAAGGCCGCTGAAACATCAGGATCTTAAGGCAATTGATTTTGTGAATGTCAAGGAAGTTGTGTGTCTTCGGTGATATGTGTTGGAGTGGGTGTATATTTGGCATTGTTTGCGCTTTATTCATCTGATATGACGAACAGTGGAAGCGTTCGCTATTTATCTAAGCTTACTTAGTTTAATGCGAGCAATCAGGCTTTCACAACTGTGCACAATGTTCTTTGCTTTACCTTCCTGCAAGCACGCCGCTAGAATGCCGCCACCCGCCCGGTTAGGGATGCTACCTGCAATAGCGGAAACTGGTACATGGCCACTGCACCTGCGTGTGCTACGTGGTGGTCACTGAAAACTGGACAATGTCCGGTTCCTTGCCGCGCGACGCTAGTTAGGCAGTTACTTGCAGGATCGTAGTGACCCGCTGTACGGATTTCTGGACGCTCGACTGGATATCGCCGCAAATGCACTCGCACGCTAGTGATTGGTTTTAGTTTAGAAGCGAAGCTTGCCCGGCCGTCTCCGACCTGTTCAGTAGCTGTTGCCTAGTGTGATCAGCACGATACACTACTTCTGACGGACAGAGCGTGATGTGGTTTCGTCTAATCTCTGGTGACCTGGGTGCAGGCGCTGTGGTGGTTTGTGCATTCGCCTGTCAGCCGTGCGGTTCCCGGTCCGGGGCCCATTGACCGCACGGACTTCCTGTTACTGGCGACTGTTCGGCGTGAGGGAGCGGCGACGCTGCGGTAAACGGGCCCAGCGCGTCATAACAGAACGCAAGGTTCTTCAGTCACTGATAACCTGGTGTATATTCTATCCGCAAGCAGTGGACCATCAAAAATGATCGCAAACTGGTCAGCTGATTATAATGTTTGACTGCTATTTGCTGTGCACGTATTCATTGTGACTTCGTCGTGGTAAAAACGTAGCAAGGGAAGGACAAAACGGGTGGTGCACATTGACCCCCATTCACGTAGCAGCGAAGATGTGCTCATCGCGTTAGCTCACAACGTACTGAATTGAAAATTAGCATGCATGTCTGATTCGCATAATGTTTCATGTTTCCTTGTCTCTGAGAACTATGGCAACGCTGCTGCGCTAGTCTTTGTCTTCCCGGCTCACGCAAACCTCGACTGAACTGTCTATTGTGGCGATCTTTTTCGGGAGAGAGAGGGCAGGTGCTGAGTCTAACACTCCAATATTAAAGTGCAGCTTGGTGGATTGGCGGTGGCGTGTGGCATTTTTCGTTTTCCCTAGGTGTGGCTAGTTTTTCCTCTTCTGCTACTGCCGTTGTGTATGTAGAGGCGGACTACATCGCTGCTTTGTTGCGGGGACATCGGTAAATATAAATGATTCCGCTGGCTTGCTATGGGTACGTGAGTCGGTGCGCAAGGCCGATATTGCCTGGCATTGGAGGGGAAATGCCGCCTACAGTCGAACGGCCCTGCTTCTCCTAGCCGGGCCGCGGCCCTTGGCGTTCAACCGTCATTTGGTTCGGCTGACGGCACGCTGTTGTTGTTTTTTTTAATGATGGTCACATCAGGCGAACTGAGTCGTGACTATTGCCAGATGCAGGATTTGTGCCTTTCCCAAAGTTTTGCCTCTCTCTGTCTTGGGGACGATTAATCTAGGGGTAAGTAAGATGCTTGTCTCACAATCGAAAGGTTGTGGGTTACAGGCTCACCTGTCGCTACTCTTCGCTCGCGACCAATCGGTGTGAGAGATTGGCGACGCTACATGACTGAATGGTCGATGTGTCGTAAAACCAACCAACCAACCTCTCTGTCTTGAAGCGGTCGACGTGTCCATACAATCAGTGACTCAGCCAGGATTATGTTTCGGGAAGGGGTGGCTGTCCCCGGAGAGAAAGGGACATCCCTGGAGTATCCCTTTCTTCCTGCCGAGATTCCTCACCCCATACCAGGTGCTTATGGCGTTCCTACGGAGCATTATGTCACCAGCTGCATGGATACCTCTAAATCAAGTCAAGACTGCTGATAAGTTAAATCAAGTTAAGACTGTTGAAATCTGTCGATTTCCTGCTTACGCAGTGATATAGGTGACCCTCAGTAGGCGGGCTGGAAAATCCCTGGCCAGTGCGATGAAGTATACGTGACTGTTGCTTTTTCACTCCGTAACCATATTAGCGAGCAAACAGCCTGTAATAAGCAGCGGGCAGCGAGGGCAGTCACCTGACGAATACGAAAGGACCCTTCAGGAGACTGCCATGAGAGGACCTCAAGAGACAGATGCATGGGGCGGGTAAAGGCCTCTGCGCTGACGTGGAGGGCCTCTGGCTGATGGAGATGGTTCCGGGCCGATGAGGATGGCTCCGGACTGAACGAAAGTGCTCGCGCGCAGATGTTGGGAGCCCTGGGCTTGACCAACGTGAAGGGTTTCCAGGTCGACGGAGGAGATCTTGGATCGTTGGAATGACCCGTGGATGACAGAGGATCCGAGCCAATGTGAAGGGCACCTGGGTTGACTGAGGGCTCTGAGCCGAAGAAAGGGTCCCTGACCTGATGGAAGGGTTACAACTTTTGAAAAGGGCGTGGGTCATCAAAGAAGACCCTGATGCGACGGAGAGTAGCCTCCAGCTGCCGGCAAGGACCCTGAGCGGTCGTAAAGGGTCCCGAGCAGAAGTGAAGAGCTTTTGGGCCGGTGGATGGGGTTCTAGCCATACAGGATTCACTGGTCTGGAGGAAGTCCAGCCTATTGACAAAGTGGTCTTCGGCCGGACGGAGAGGGTCATGAGCCGTGAAAGATGGTCACATGTCAGATGTACAGTGCCCCTGGGTCTGCTTTTGTTCACACTGATTTAGAGGGGCCCAGAGCGGGCATCTGACAGCGATCTTAAGACCGATGAAGTCCCGAGCCACGAAGGTGATTCGGGCCGAAGTGGAGGGTTCCCTTCGCGACGTAATGGGCCTCTAAACCCATGGAGGAGCTCGGGGCTGATAAAAGGCCTTCCGGCCCATCTTAATGGAAACCTCTTCACAGAAGAGCCTTGGCTTCTTTACGACACATTTAACTGATATGTCATATAGCATCACCAACCTCACTCCGATTGGTCGTGGGCAGATTTGGTAATTTACCCGGTTGCAGGATGCGTGCCCGAACAGTCTTGCGATCAGGTACGATACCCTACCGACTGAGCGACGACGGTCGCTTTACAGAGGCCCCATGTTCCAAAATCGACTTTGAAAAGGAAGCAGTTCACAAAAGAGATGTCCAGGAAGTCACCGCCACACTACATCAGGCCCATGAGGTTCCGTCTTGTATCGAATGTGTCACATCGTTCAAAATCATTCCACCAAATGCCAGGGACTGAGCATAAAGTGTGACCAGGAAGCAACACTACATATTTTCCAGCTCCCTGATACCTACATATTTTTCCAGCTACCAAAAGCACCCCTGATAAATTATCTGGCTCGTCCCCCTTCCCACATGCGACCAGCAAAGCACTTCACGGCATCGGCACTCCATCGCGGGAATGGGAAACAAAGCCCATGGGCATCTCATTTATATTCCTTCCGGCCAAATCCCGGGTCAGTCACTGCCGAGGCATACACAGTGCGCCTGAGGCCCATACGTTATGCGTGACGAGCTGACGTACCGGTAGCGCCGCTCTGGTGGGTTTGTGAAGGAACACCAGACAGAGGGGGCTTGCTCTGATTAATGCAATATTCTGGTTTCTAGAGAATGTGCAGGTGATTTCCAATGGTCAAATTTGAATGACATTGAAACGATCTCTCTTATGATGTGTAGTTCTTTGTATTTTTCAGATCATTTCACCCTGTCAATTTGTTATTTAAATAAAATGGAAGCAACCCTGTCACTTTTGCACTAAATTTCAAAATTTGTGTTCCAAATTATAACATCGTATTACTCTAAATTGAATATCAGATGTTCTACATTACTGAATTAATTTCCAATGGTTTCAAATAAACCGAATACAATCAGCTGCCTTCCGATGTCATACTGTTCCCGCAATTGGCTCCACCGTGACCTTAGGGTGCGTTCCTGTCCTCTTCATTCAGCGGATACCGTGGAATGTGACGTCGCACATTTTGTGAACTGCAATCCCGGAGCGTTCTGTGAAATTTCGCGCCGGATTACTTATGTGAGCCATTTGTGTCGCTGTTAGCAAACCTTCCTACTAATTCCTTAGCATTCATTGCATGGTGTTGCATTAAAGCAATGCATTAAAGCGGGGCGGACTATGACAGGCATGCCAAGGGCAGGTAGGAAATTTGCATTGGTCATTGCCTAGTGAACATGCCGACAGAGGACCGACGTCGTTCCGCTATCTGGATGCCAGTGGCCTGCTGTCGGCTGATGAGTCTACCAAGCCGACGTGCAGCCGGCGCCCAGCCAACGTTGGACCGCTGTCAGCCTCCTATCGGGACGCTATCGGCTGGGGAGTAGGATCTCTAACAACGGTCCGACGTCAGCTGGTCGCTATTGATGTGCTGAATTCAACCCAACATATGTTCATATTCCACATCAGTATGCCGATGTCGGGCCGAGAGCGGCCAAATGTCGGCATGCCGTTTATAAGATGTCGAACTCGCCCCAACACTTGCGGACAGTTTGCCGACATCGGCATGTTTACTGGGTGGAGATGCAAATGATCAGAATATAAAGTTTCTGAAGGTGGTGTCTAGCTTCCTACTGGAACACCTCAACACTTGAGCATTTGACAACGCTGCAAAGGAAAATCCTCCCCGATGGTAACATGACATTCATTAGTGGCACCGCACAATTTAGCACAATCTTACCAATTCCACAACATTACTTACGAATTTACAATGTCTTCTTTGATCCGTACATCACTTCCAATGTGGGTCGCCATGTTAGAAAAAACCGCGCAGGACGGGGCTGGACACCTTTCTTTCAGTTCGCACTTTCCCTGCAGAATCCATGAGATATGGCCGCGGAATTCGTGAGGAATAGATGTGACGAATGGACGAATCGTCAGGAATGGACACAACACATGACGTCATAGTCCTCTGACTTCGTGAATGGAATGTGACATTGCTAGCGCTGCCGTTAACGTTATCAGCATCGCACGGAACTTCTGGCCTTGAACGATTGTTGACGGACGCGTCTCTGGCCGCAAATGTATTATCTGTGGCAGGGATTGAATATTGGCATCATCTTGATGACGTCACCAACAGTCACAATGAAACGACTTATTCGCCCATCGGGAAACCGCATGGTTTTGCAGTATTACATTTGACTCAAGGCAGCGTGAAATCGCCAATAAATCATCGCAATACCTCCAGATCATCAGCACCTCTTCCCATAGATCCAGGGATCATATCCTGGTGCTTTTTCCACATGGGGATGCAAAAAACTGCATGAGGGCAGCAAGTAAAAAGCACTTTTTACCACACTATGCATACGTTATGGCAGCGAGAAACCACTATGAAACCATCGCAGCGGCTCCAGATCATCAGCATCTCTTGAAATGAATTCAGAGATCCTATTCTGAACGTATTTCCGCATGGAGATGCCAAGAACTGCATGAGGGCAGTACCTAAAAGGGACTGCTTTATCAAATTATGCCCACATTACGGCAGCGAGAAACCACCATGAAACCATCGCAGTGGCTCCAAATCATCAGGACTTCTTTCGATAGATCCAGTGATCATATTCGGAGGGTATTTCCACACGGCAGTAATACTAAAAACTGCATGACGGCAGCAAGTAAAAAGAAACTGATACATCACACTTCGCCTGCGTTACAGCAGCGAGAATCTACCATGAAACCACCACAGCGGCTCTAAATCGTCAGGAAATCTTCCATTATATTCAGGAATCATATTATAGTGGTATTTCCACATGGGCATGCCAAGAACTGCATGGGGGCAGCAAGTGAAAGACTGTTTTGTTACATTATGCACACATATCGGCAGCAACAAACCAGCATGAAACCATCGTAGCGGCACCAGATAATCAGAACCTCTTCGATTAGATCCAAGAATCACATTCTAAAGGTATTTCCGCATGGGAATACCAAAGCTGCATGGCGGCAGAAAGTAAAACAGAAAGTTATACCACACTATACATAAGTTACGGCAGCGAGAAACCACTATGGAACCATAGTAATGGCTCCAGATCATCAGGTCTTCTTTCGATGGATCCAGGGATCATATTCGAAAGGCATTTGGAAACTACAGTACTAAAAACTGCAAGACGGCAGCAAGTAAAAGAGACTGATATACACTACGCATGCGTTACGGCAGCGGGAAACCACCATGAAACCATTACAGCGTCCCTGGATCATCAGGAAATATTCCATTAGATCCAGGGATCATGTTCTAGTGGTATTTCCACATGGGAATACTAAAAACTGCATGGGGGCAACAAGTGAAAGAGACTGTTTTATCACATTATGCACACATTACGGCAGCAAGAAACCAGCATGAAACTATCGCAGCGGCTCCAGATCATCATGGCCTCTTCGATTAGATCAAAGGATCATATTCTAGTGGTATTTCTACATGACAATACTAAAAACTGAATGACGGCAGCAAGTAAAAGAGACTGTTATATCACACTATGTATACGTTATGGCAGCGGGCAACCACCAAGAAACCATCACAGCGGCTCTATATCATCAGGACATCTTCCATTAGATTCAGGGATCATATTTTAGTGGTATTTCCACATGGGGATACGAGGAACTGCATGAGGGCAGCAAGTTATATAACATTGTGTTTTACTTTCTGCCGTCTTGCAGTTTTTAGAATCCACATGGGAAATACCACTAGATTATGATCCATGGATCTAATGGAAGATGTCCTGATGATCTGGAACCGCTGGGATGGTTTCATGCTGGTTTCTCGCAACCGTAATGTGTGCATAATGTGATAAAACAGTCTCTTTCATTTGCTGCCCTCATGCAGTTCATTGTATCCCCATGTGGAAATACCACTAGAATATGATCCCTGGATATAATGGAAGATTTCCTGATGATTTAGAGCCGCTGTGATGGTTTCATGGTGGTTTCCCGCTGCCGTAACGCATGCGTAGTGTGATTTATCAGTCTCTTTTACTTGCTGCTGTCATGCAGTTTTTAGTATTGCCATATGGAAATACCCTTCGAATATGATCACTGGATCTATCGAAAGAAGTCCTGCTGATCTGGAGCCACTGCGATGGTTTCATGGTGGTTTCCCGCTGCCGTAACGCATGCGAAGTGTGATTTATCAGTCTCTTTTACTTGCTGCTGTCATGCAGTTTTTAGTATTGCCATATGGAAATACCCTTCGAATATGATCACTGGATCTATCGAAAGAAGTTCTGATGATCTGGAGCCGCTGCGATGGTTTCATAGTGGTTTCTCGCTGCCGTAACTTATGCATGGTGTGATAAAACAGTCTCTTCTACTTGCTGCCCTCGTGCAGATCTTGGTATCCCCATGTGGTACAAAAACTCTAAGCTCACCTTGTTATCCTGATAATAAAGCTTAATTATGTTGTATGGGTCTGGGTCACAACCCACACACACTGAAACCATATACCTTCAGTATATGATCTCTGAATTCATTTCAAGAGATTCTGATGATCTGGGGCCGCAGCGATGATTTCATGATGGTTTCTCGCTGCCATAACGTATGCATAGTGTGGTAAAACAGTACTTTTTACTTGCTGCCCTCATGCAGTTTTTTTTGTGCATCCCCATGTGGAAAACGCACCAGGATATGATCCCTGGATCTATGGGAAGAGGTGCTGATGATCTGGAGGTATTGCGATTATTTATTGGCGGTTTCACGCTGCCCTGAGTCATATGTAATACTGCAAAACCATGCGATTTCCCGATGGGCGAATAAATCGCATCATTGTGACTGTTGGTGATGTCATCAAAATGATGCATGCATATCCAGTTGTATTTGACCAGTGCGGCATCTTCTGCCTATATGCGGCACAAAAGTAAAAGAATACCGATTATTGAATGAAGCCAGGAACAGGCAATATAAAGTTTTCGATGTGAAATGGTATTGAATTGAGTGCGTGAAGTGTTTATTTTTTCTTTATCACGTCTGTCACGCCAGGTACGGATAGCTATAAGCGATGGCCTATATTCGTAGAGTGAATGTTGCGCTCCTGTATTTCTTTGCGAATTGGTGGCATTTCATTTAACATAAGTGGCCGCATCGTTCATGTTAAAATACGTCATGTTTTAAAAACAAATAAATGTTGCTTTGAACTGCAATAATACATAACATAGTTTAGGTTTTACTTATTTTAAGTTCGAACTGCTTTTAAATGGGTGAAAATACAACAGAAGAAAAGTATAAACTTGCCATGTAAGGTGTTTTGTATTCGTTGGAATATCTGGAATACCACGTTTATGAAGGTGACTAAGAGGAGGGGACAGGGTTAAAATAACAATTCCCAAAATACAATTTCTAAAAAGACAATTAGGAAAATGTCATGAAATTTACCTTCTGAAAATTCTGGAAATTATAAAGGAAACCTAAACCAGCATAACCTAACCTAACCCAATTTAACCTAAGCTGTTTCTAAAATAATAAATTCAGGTAAATATGATTCTATGGAATATTTTTAAAACAATGTATTTAACATGAAAAAGGTCATGTGACCACTCATGAAAAAATACAGATCAGGCTAGGCCAGGCCAGATTTGGTTGTGGTTTTTTTGTTTCAATTGTATTAAAAGGTGTTGGCATTTTGGGGATTTTTTTTAGAATACAATGTTTATGAACATGATTTGGAAGATGAGACCACTCGTTTTCTCAGGAAATGCTTCAGTTTCAATTCCAACAATGACGTCATAGTAACGTCAGTATGGTGTGATGATGTCATAGGTACAGCACTGAGGCTTTGATTGGCTAACACTGCAAATGGTTCACATGCCTTAATGAGTTCACTCTGCTGCAACCTGCAGGCTTTTGCACATTTAGGACTGAACTCTGGTCAGAAGAACCCTGTGGCATCTAAAAACTCTAAGCTCACCTTGTTATCCTGATAATAAAGTTTAATTATGTTGTATGGGACTGGGTCACAACCCGCATACACTGAAACCAGTGTTGCACAAGTGTGCAGACACAGAAGTTATATTGATGAGTCAGCTTCTGCTGCATCCTGTCTTGCCTCAAGGCCTCCAACAAATATTATAAGAACTAATAATTAAATATGAAAACCTAACCTAACATAATATAATCTACTCTCATCTCAATGAATATAAACCTGTATATTTTGATTAAAAAACATAACACAGCACATAAATTCCACATTTTGATGTACAAAGGTAAAACTTGTACAGTGTGTATCTTGTGAGAACCCTAAGCTCCAATAATACCAAAAGCCTAACCTATCCTAATATGCAATGATATAAATAGATAACATAGTCAACCCTAGCTTAACATGCCATATATGCCACCATAAGACATTACAATTTTGGATTCAAACTGATTCCTTTTGTATAGATAATTGGAATAATCTGTCTTAACCTTGCCTGATGTAACAGCATGACTTAACCTGTCAAGGAATGGTGACAGGATTGACAGTGAAATATGACCATATTGTCATGCGATATGAGCATTTTGATGTTATTAAAGATATTGTCATATTCTGCTGTTTATTTCCATTTCCTAATGTTGCTGGTCATTTTATTTGGTGTCTTCTGTGCATATTGGATCTTATTGTGTGCATGCATGCAACCATTGTTTTCCATATGCATAATTAATGCTAGATTAACCTGCAGGATTTGCAGTGGGGAAGAGTGTTGAATTTGTGCTTATGATGCAGGAGAAATATCAGATATGGATAAATAGGCTTGTCCTGTATTCAGTCTGAATGATAATGTCAAAATGTGTCACCTCTATAGGTGCAGTTGGTTAGAGTATAGGCCTGTATTGGTCTCCCCTGTCCTTGAAAGACAGGTTAAAGTTGCAGTTTACCATGGTGGTTACCATGGGAAAGGAAAGATTAGAATATTATCTAAAATGAGACCTTCTGAAAATGTCTCCAGGTGTTCTTTGCAGTCATTAGAGAAGCTGGATAAAGGCTGCCACCATTAGGTATATGTGAAGTTTTGCACCTGTGTTTTTCCATCCCAATACAATGCAACATTTCTGTAGATTCTGAGTCATTGCAATATTCCAGGGAATGCAGCAGCTGACTAGCCAAGGACACACCACTGTTGCTAACCATTTCCAAACTCAACTCACACTCTGATGCCCTACTTATTTTCAACTGCTTGTTTACACAGCAAAAGCAAGAGATACTTACTAGCCACCTTTATTATACAAATTCAACACCTTTTAGGCCCTGAAGCTTCCAAGACAGCTACCAGCCTTAAATAGTTGTCACCATTTGATGTACACATAGTTGCCTAGGCCTACCTGCCCAGCAAATACATGGTGACATTAAAGAACAGGTCTTTGCAATTTGTGGTAGTTGTGATGTTCCGATAATTGTACTGCCTGCTGGTTGATTATGCACACACTATTTTGAACAAAACTGGCATGCAATTTATCACTGCAGAACAAAATTGATGGAGAATTTCCCACTACTTTTTAGAGATACACATGCAGAAATGGTGCAGGTCATTTTGGTACAAAAGGCACACAACCCTCAGAATTGTGAAAAGTTACTCTAAAGACCAGGAACCAAATGATAAATATCTGAGACTGAATGATAAAGACACCAATGCACCCTAGGAAAATGTGTTTCCTCTCTTGCAACAAAGATGACCTTTGTTCAGCTGCATTTCATGTGACATGACATCACTTGTATTGATGCGACCAACTGATTACAGCTCTATATTTCCCTACTGTGTTTCCATGTGTGTGTGTGTTTGTGTGTGCATTGGATTCAAGCAGACGTGTGCGCTGATTTCAGCGATGACGATCGAGTCTACTTGCGTGACGTTTTTGCCGGGACCGACTGGCACGGCAGCGTTCCAGCCCGGCGACACTCTGCATGGCACGATGACCCTGGTCATCGGCGGCTCCGACCCACACAAACTGTCATGTGAGCACAGATATAACATTGGGGACGAGTAGCCCAGGGGTGAGTCGCTCGTCTCACAATCGAAGGGTTGTGGGTTCGAGTCTCCCCTGTCGCTAGTCGCTAGCCGCCACCAATCGGCGTGATAGATTGGCGACGCTACATGACTCAAGAGTCGATCTGTAGTGAAGCCAATAACCTACCAACAGCTGTAGCATTCACCACATCGGCCGCAACAGATGGCATAACTATCCCCCCTCTCTGTGGCAATGCTGATTGGTGCTGTTTACTGGTGACGTGGTGCCACTTTATTGCTCATGGGTGGGAATATCCAGTAGGGTGTGTCACTTGAAACAAAAGCTACGGAAAATGTATGGAAATTTGGCACACTGGCTTAAAAAGAAAGGCTTCATCACTATTTTTTGCCAGAAAATAAATTTATGGCAGCGCAGAGCATTTTTGTGTTTGCCCTATCTCTTAACATAGCGCTGGTGGCGCCACCTACTCAACGCATAGCTGTATCGTTGGCGGCTGCCGCTAAATAAAAGTATAGGCCTGCATTTTTTACGCATACAAAGAACGTTTATGTTGCTTTCATGTCAGATGAAGACGATGCATGCGGTTCAACCCGGGACAAATATAACGTGCTTTTTATTTACGTATTTCATGAATCATCGATATTCCTCAATACACAGAGCCGAGAGGCTCGAAGCAAACCCACCAGACGGAGCCGTGCCTGGAGAAAGACTCGAAAACCCAGGGCGCACGGATCGCAATCGCAATCAACGACCAACGACAGGGCGCAATCAACGACCAACGACAGCGGCGAAAACGGCAGCGGAGGTAACACAAGCCGCAGAGACAGCAGAGCAGCGCGGTAGCAGCCCAGAGAAAAACGCGGCGAAAAAGCCGTACCGCATCAGGAACAGAAACTTTAAATTCACCGGTGACTGTGGCGGCGCCTCGGCGTAACCGGTCTCCCCCCCCCCCCAGCCGGGCGCCCGTCGCCCAACCCACCATCGAATTCCCGGCGCCGTCCACGAGAAGCTCGGCGCCGTCCACTTACCAGATCACGACACTATGTAAGCAGGAATAGCATCCCGCTTGGTGTTGAAGGTGGGCAGCATGCGGCGATGCTGGAGACGGGCCGTGATGAGGCCGTGGCGCGCCTCCTCGCCTAAAACCTCGGTCGACGCCTCGATGACCGTGCGTACGGCACGCTCGACGGCCTGCGTGTGTACCGGGTACGGTGGCACTCTGTGCGGGGCCACCGCGATCGCCTGCAGCCCCTCGCTGCCGAGGTGTCTCAGGAGAGGCGGCTCCGTTACCATCTCCTTGTCCCAGTCAATCACCTGAGCGTAGTGAGAAGCCCGGAAGTTGATCCTTGAAATTCTGAACGGCCTCACACCCACCATATGCAGCTGTCTGGCACCCGTTATGAGGCGAATTGCGTCATGCCTCGTTGGCGCGTCGTCGTCAGCCACCATGGCCAGAAGCATCTGTTCGGGATGGGCCCAGAAACCGTTTCGCTGCATTACCGTTCGCACGATTCTTTGGATTTCTTCCGGCAGTCGGCGGAGGAGCGTCACCCTGTGGAAGAAGTTTTTGGCGCCGAAGGCACACCTGCTGTACAGACGAATTCTGAACCACATCGGGATGTAGTGCAGGAGTAAGAACTCCACCACCTGCTTCAGCTCGGCGGACGGCGTCTCGGTGGACATGTAGAGACGAAGAAGTCGCGATCCCAGCGTCAGCCATCGAGCGTTGTTGAGCTCGCCTATCTTGCGCTTGGCTATCGTTTCAGACACCGAGCCGCACTGGACAGACCGCGCCAGCCGGTAGAGGAGCTCCTGGTCTGTGCTGAGTTGCTTCAGTGTGTCGACAGGAAGTTCATCAACCAATCCAGGGATGGCGGTGAATGCGACCACGTCTTTCTGCCACACCTTGGTCTGACAGCTCTTGCCCAGTGGTCCGGTCCAGGATTTGGGACCGGAGGTGGTACCATCCAGAGCATGGAAAACGTGTCTCAGATTTAGTTCATTGGCATGTATTTGACACACGAACCAGTGGACTGCAGTGTCGGAGGTCAGCTCAAACGGCCGACATGCGCCGCCGGTCGCTCCAGTATTAACCGCAGTGGCGTCGCATCCAAGGACTCGTATGCCACCGCAGCCAGGGTCGCCGCCTCTGCCATCACTGCCGTCACCACCGCCGCCTCCACCGATACCAGAGCCGCCGCCACCTGCACTGGGGCCGGGACCGCCGCCTCCGCCTCCACTGGGGCCGGGACCGCCGCCGCCTCTGCTGGGACCGGGACCGCCGCCGCCTCCACTGAGGCCGGGACCGCCGCCGCCGCTGGGACCGCGGCGCCGCCGCCGCCGCTTTTTTGTTTCGTTCTCCTTTTAAACACAGTCTGAAACTTCATTCTAGTTTCAAATAGTTGACGGAAAAACAAAAGGACTGGGATAGGGAGTTAGAACAGACGGCGCTGGATGCATTTTATAGGTGTCGCCACCATCGATTTAGAGTTTTCTCGCTCACGGTGGAAAAAGTCGTTGCGCAGCCATAATTCCGTTTTTTGTGCGGTTCTTTTTGTCTCAAACATATTTTTAGGTCCATGCGCCAGTTTTCCACCGTTTTTACACCAGATCTAAGAGAAAAACCCTTGCAGTGACACACCCTAATATCCAGCCCTGGTCCTGTTCACGACGCAGTTACCGCCTGTTGCAACACATGGGCAAGCAATCATCAGTGAATTAGAAGCAATTCATTTGGGAAGGTATGGCATGGCATAACATCTTGTGCAGCCTTGAGGAATTGTGAGAGCAATAACAGCAGACAGGATGGAGGCATGTAGCTTCAGTAGACATATTAGTGCTGCTGTCGACGATGATAAATGGACTGGAAAATAATTTTGAAGTATAAATAGCATATTTCCTATACTACTACAATGGGCGCAAAATGGCCAGTGCAGTCGACCTGCCCTAAAGCTCAAATCCACCACCACCACAAATACTACTACAACGGTACTTATTTATAATACTGGAAATTGACACCACTAGGCAGAGTAAATAAACAAGATGGCCGGCGGTCGTTTGCACGGCGCTCTCGCCGTTGCCGGCGTGACGTCACGTGACGTCGACAAGCCACTGGTCGCAACAGCTCGCAACCAGTTGCGTGAACTGGGCTACTGTAAGCTCTGTGGGCTCTGTCTTGGCATTTGTTCCGACATATTTGCACTGTATTTCAGTGGAGTCAAACGATGGCTATATAGCAGACTCATAGTTTTGTCTTCATCCACTCGTTATTCCCTATCCAAACCACAAATTAAAATTATGCATCCCATAGTTTGGAAGCACAACAACGATTTTCTGAAGTGAGAAAAGAAACAAAAAATATCCTCGACATTTCATCTCTTAGAAATTTCCCTCTGCAAATCCAGGATTAAAACGCCAGTTCAGACCGTCGGTGAGCGGGTGCCGCCTCGTGATGACTGACCTTCGGTGCCTCGGGCAGAAGCTCGTGCTTTTGTCGGCTGTTTGGTCAAAGTGAGCCTTCATACCCCATCATGTGGGTTGGTGGGGCATGGTAGGCCTTTATACTCAAATTGTCATCTCGGGAGCGTTTGATTGTGGTATTTTCCGGCGCGTTCTTACTATCAGATCTTCTCTTTGTTGTTCATTTTCAGGCAGAAGCTCCACGTTTTGCTGAATGGCTTCCGAAGTGTGGCGTTGAAGGAGTGTAGCATACTCTCGACGTGCCGTACCGGCGTCGGCTGACCATGACGCAGCGCCGCAGCCCCGCCACCAAACAGCTAACTGATCGCCAGCTGACGTTACAGCCGTGCTGGTCAAGATACGCGGACTGGCGAAAACACTGTGGAAGACCCGGCAGGGCTCCAAGAACAAGCGTCGCACGCGCACACACTCGGAGGAGCTGTGGATGTTGAGGGAGGACATCCACTTCATCAACGGTACGGTGTAGTCGGTGCCGCTGAGAATGCGATGTGATCGTGTGAGCGGTGCTGTGTGTTGCATGGTACCCCGTTTGTATAGACGGATGGTGCCGGGTTGGCAGTGTTTACCAACACACCTGATTTTGCTTACGTTTGCTACTGGTGGAGACCGAAACGCTGAACAACTGTTTTTGCTTGTTTTTTTTGGCCAGTAAGGGACCTTCATATACTTTGTCTAATCTTTTTCAGATATATAAGACATGGCTCGTGTTTTTTTGCAGAGTTTGACGTATCATGTAACGCTTATAGTACGTAACGGGATGCAAACTTGCGGCTGAATGCTGTTCCATGAAGGGTCGACATGGCACCAAAATTTTGCCTCTTTATATATAGCTGGTAGTGCCTTGAGCAGTTTAGTCAAGGATGTCACCCGAAACTTTGTGGTGATGTACGTGCCTTGTTTCCGACGATGTAGTCATCTCGTTGGCATTCTCGATTTATTAACTTCTACACGGCAGTACCGCGACTTGGGATTTTTATCCTCACTTCCCTTTATGACAAACAGTCGTTTTGACTTCTGGCTTCGATACATCCCAATTCAGGCATACAATTCAAGCACCCCTAAGCCCAAGAAGTGAAAGGCTGCTTAAAGGAGTCAGTCATGGCCTCGTCGATTTGGAAGTTGTGCCGATCTACTTCCTCAGCCATCTTGGCCCCTTCAGCTCTCGGAAGTGATTTTTCAATGAACCCACACCACTTTACCTAAGTTCCCCATAGACATCTAGGAAGATACATGTCAAAAACCTACTGCCACCCATTAGTCCACCCATTGATTTACCTAATCCCTGCAAGCATCCCTCAGGATGTTTGTCAAAGACCTGCCACCCCAGAGTTTGCACCTTTTCACCACCTCTGTGGCCATCCATGGGGCTGCCTACAGAAAGCCTCCCCCTATTACATTGCATATTTCTGCCTCCTCTGTAGCCCTCCCATCAATCCCATGCTACTCTAGTTGATGAATTATACGCCTGTGTGGAACTTCATCAAAAGCTTCACAAAAGTTTTAGTATCTAAGCATTTATCTTGCCTTCATTGTCTACTTATCTAGTGGTGTATCCCATGAGTTTCCAGCATATCAGTTATACAAGCTCTCCCAGATCAAAATCTATGCTGAGTATGCATTAAAAGGGGATGCACTTCTAGATGAGTTCGAACACTTTCGGTGACCGGTTTTTCTTGTACCTTGAAAACTATTGATGCCAGACTGACTAGTCGGTAGTTTCATACACACTTCATACTTCCGTTTTTTTAAGAAAAAAAAATATGGTACTGTATTTGCATTTCATCGAACTTCAGGTACTTCAGAATACCACATGCGCCGAGTGAACATGATGTATGTATGACCCTTGCATTACCCTCCCATGCAGTGTCGTACCTTGGTCCCAGAGGGGGTCGGCGTTGTGTTGCTCTCCCGTGGCGTGTCCTTCCCGAACTCTGTGGTACGCTCCTGACCCTGAGTGTCTCCTGCCCTGGCCCCGCTGGGACCTGGCCGCCCGCCTGACCAGCGTCCGTTGCCTGTCCCCAGCGCCGGGCGCGTCGCTGAGTCCCGGCCGGTACGAGTACCCGTTCACACACACCCTGCGACATGGCCTGCCGCCGACGTTCAGCTCGCAGTACGGCAACATCACCTACATGTGCAAGGCGCGCGCTCACAGCTCCGAGTTCTTCTCGTTCGACAGCAAGACGCAGTGCGAGTTCGTCGTGCTGCCCGTGCTGGACCTGAGTGCCGACCGCTCGCTCGTGGTGAGTCGGCTGCTCGTGCTCTCACCTGGACCGAGCTGGCAGCGATCGGTTGTGTCGACAAAATATGCCGTTCGGTTCATTTTGCCCGCGTCAGTTCGTGCGACTCGCGTATCAATGCACCAACAGCCTTCCACCGTGCAACTGTTGGGGCCAACCGGAAGCTCGCCATCTGAGCGCTTTGTCGAAGAGCGGCCTCTAAGCATGCCTGTCAATAGATGTCCTGTTCGCTGCCGTGTTCGATGAGGTTGTGTCGCCTACCACGAGGTCTTCATTGAGCACATAATGTTAAATGTTGATAATTGATGTGTTGATCATTGATCCAACTTGTCACACAGTGAACCTTTATTGCATTATATACACTTATTATATCTCCAATTTTGACTGCCTGGATATGCCAGCGAGTTTCTGAAAGTTTGTGTAGTCAAACCGACAAGCTCGAATTGCTTGTTATTTTGCTTTGCAGCATAATACGTAATGCACAGATATGTGACGAGTGTTGAAAAAACTGCAAGTGGTGGGAAATGTCTGTTCAATTGTGACTTGTCACATAGAACTATGTATGAAAATTATTGCACGGGAAATTATATTAGCCCGAACAAGAGGCACGCACATCCCGCTCATTAATATTCGATGGGGAGGGGGTTATGTGGGATGTGCTGCACATGATTTCGGGCGTGCCTGCTGCATTGGTTGTTCAATCCCCACGGGGCATTGTCTACCGACGCGTGCAGCGACCTCAGAGTGGAGTGGGGTGAGGTGCGGCTACACGGCGGCGTCGGCTGGTGTCGGCAGGAGCCGGCGGTGGTGCGGCGCGAGGCCGAGCGCTCCCTGTTCGGCCACGCCATCGGCCAGTTCACGCTGACCATGGCGCGCCAGGGCTACACGGCCGGCCAGCGGATCGCACTCACCCTGGACGGGCCCGACCGACTCTTCCAGAAGCAGCTCAAGTCGAACGGCGTCGTCAAGCTGAAGAAGGTGAGCCGGCGCGGCGCGGTGTGTGCCGCTCGACTCGGGCCGGGCGGACGTTGTCGTGCGGCACTTCTTCAGTGGCGGTGTGTGCCGCTCGACTTGGGTCGAGCAGACGTGCGGCATTTCTTCGGTGGCGGTGTGTGCCGCTCGACTTGGGCCAGGCGCACGTTGTCGTGCGGCGCTTTTTCAGTGGCGGTGTGTTGGCGGATAATGGGTGGTAGCAGTTGCATAGCTGATTGCATGACTGTTCATTGGTAGTCAAGACATGGAAGTGCCCTAAAGCCCAAATAACGGACTAATTAACCCGACATGGCAAGCGGCGCCTTGTCTCACAGAGTGTGACGCCAAAGAAGCACAGGGGCATTCCTGTGACATGGCGGATCCTGACTTGCTGAAAGTACCTCGAAACGAACATCAAGTGAGCTCCTGCTAGGTGTGAGGCACCTGGCATTTGTCAGCATGAAGTGGCGCGCCTGCAGGCTAGTTTCGCTCGCCACCGCCTGGCTTCCTATCCTCAGCTTATCTCCTGCCCTTGTGTCTCTCTAGTCACCTTCCTCCTGTCTCATACTATTTGCACAATACATCATGAACCCAATATCCCATGTCCAGTAACCTGTTTTTGCGTTACTTCTCTGCCTTTTATATCTTATCTCATGCACCTTATTTCCAGCTTGCTTGCATCCTGTCACCTTCCTGCTGCCTCTCCAAACCCCTTTACCTAGTTATCCTGTTTCCTGTCTCACCCCATGCCCCCTCTGTTCCTCCCCTCTCCCTATCCCTCTCCCTCTCCCTCTCCCTCTCACTCTCACTCTCCCTCTCACTCTCCCTCTCCCTCTCCCTCTCACTCTCCTCTCCCTCTCACTCTCACTCTCACTCTCTCTCTCCCTATCCATCTCCCTCTCCCTCTCCCTCTCACTCTCACTCTCACTCTCACTCTCACTCTCACTCTCACTCTCATCTCATACCTCATACCTCATGCGTCCTGGCTCGAGACTACTGACTTCATTTTGCCTTCTCGTTTCTCTACAACTTGTTTCTCTAATTTTCCATGCTGTTCACATTGCCGAACTACTTGGCTCCATGTTCACTCTCACCTTCGCTGTCCTCGAGCTTCTCCAGGATTGTGAGGTATTTACAGTTCCACTCGCCCGAACCGTCAGCTTGCTCAGATGTGTCCAACCACCTGTGATGCTTCATGCTGCCCACACTGACGAATTACATATCCCCATACTTATGGGGACGGTGCCGCTTTCGAGTTTCTCCAGTAGTGTGATGAATTTTCAGCACTTGACCGTCCTGCCGCCATGGTTGGATTCGTGTTTTGCAATCTTGGATGTGGAAAAGTAATTCTTGGCAATCGTTTATGAGAGTCACATATTTTTCATTAAATTGTGTCCAATTAATCAATCAATCATTAAAATGTGTGACCTCAGAATATATGTTTGCACTCCCCAGTACATTTTGAGCAGTTACCACTGGCTCATTGTCAAACAGCACCATTACATCTCGAAATGAGAGAAACGAGAGATAATTTTCTGGAGAGGGTAATGCTTTGGATGCGAAAAATCCAGGAACAGTTTAATTTTCCAACCCTACGCACCACTCTTCGCAGCCATCAGTTCGCTCAGATGTTGCTTCCAGCCTCGGTTTTACCACCTGTCGCCTGGCAGTGACTCTTGGACCAGGACCCTGTTTAGCTACTAGGTACAACTTAACACATCGAGCGCATTGCACATTACCTGCCTAGCCTGTAGTGAGCGGTTTGGTTTTAGCAGTGAAATCGCCCAGCCCCGTGACTTCAATGATGGTAGGTGCGAAATTAATAGCTATTTCAGATCCCATTTTCAGACAGGATATTGCAGACACTTCCAGTGTAGAGAGAGAGAGAGAGAGAGAGAGAGAGAGAGAGAGAGAGAGAGAGAGAGAGAGAGAGAGAGAGAGAGAGAGAGAGAGAGAGAGAGAGAGAGAGAGAGAGAGAGAGAGAGAGAGAGAGAGAGAGAGAGAGAGAGAGAGAGAGAGAGAGAGAGAGAGAGAGAGAGAGAGAGAGAGAGAGAGAGAGAGAGAGAGAGAGAGAGAGAGAGAGAGAGAGAGAGAGAGAGAGCAAACAAAATTGTCCGATATTTTGCATGATTTTATATTCTTGTCATGTCGCGAAAGCCTGCTTATGTTACAGACTAACGTACGTTTGCTTTTTGTGACATGTTTGAGTGCGTGTTTCTCTTTAAGGTTCCAGTAATGTAGGTTGATATTTAGATTTGTTCAGCGTTTTATAGTAGTGTGTTCTGTTTCCCCTCTGGGGTCTTCAGCTGGAGTAAAATGCTTGTTTCTGTTACTGTCGGTTTGATACTGCAGCCAGGTCTAGCCTCTTTATGTCAATTGTTGCCGATTGAAGCAGATTCACGCACTGGCATGTTGAACGCATCGTGACATGATTCAAGGCCGCAGTTGGGTTTATGTGGCTTCTGCCTGCCCTGGACATGGGTTTGGCGTCACAGTCTGACGTCACAGTCTGACGTCATTGTCCGTTCCGGCGGCAGCTGACGGTGTGCACGGCCAACAACGGCGTGCGCGAGGTCAAACAGGACGTGAGCGTGGTTATGCCGGGCTCGGCTCTCGCCTGGCGCTACTTCGAGGTGGAGGTGCCCAGCCAGGAGAGCATGACCATCAGCAAGGCCATGTGCCGCATCATCAACGTCGTCTACTATGTCAAGGTAGGCACACCGCATGCTGACGATGCGGTCACAAATGCCGTCTCCGTATTGGGCATACATATGCTACGCATGGGTATTTACTATGCGGTGGCGACAATCCTCTGTGCTCGAGATGTTGTGCACAGCTAACAGTTCGCCACGTTTTGATATCGTGTCCTCATTACGCTGATGAGCGTAGACGTCATTTTGGGTCTGACCAGGTGGATTCCCTTAGCGATATTCTCTCCGACAACTCGAGCATTGTCCAGTCGGGACGATTGATGGACTTCTTATCTTCAGTGTCATTCTCCGCAATATTTTCTCCTCGCTGATATACATGGCATGCGAACTTTGTACCACAATAAGACCATTTTGAAGGTCACGAACGATGTGAAGTTTGATACTGTAATTTGTTAGCTACAATAGTTATGGGCGCAAAATGACCACCTTAGTAGTCCACGCGCTCTTAAGCCCAAACAATAATAACATGCTGACGATGCAGTGATGCATTTTGCTGCATGACCTCTGCAGTCGATGCGCCCCTACCCCCCCGATGCAGTGATGCAGAAGTGGATTTGCGGGGAAGAGTGGTCTCGGGGTAAGTTGCCCGTGTCACTATCGAAAGATTGTGGGTTCGAGTCTCATATGTCGCTGCTCTTCGCCCGTGACCAGTCGTGAGAGATTTGCGACACTGCATGATTCAACAGTCGACGTGTCGTAAAACCAACAACCACAACAGAAGTAGATTTGCAGAAAGGTGCACATGTACTGGCAACGCCAAGTTAATCTACTGAATAGAGGAGACGTGGTCCTTCCAGTTCATAATGCTGAGATAATGCTCGGTTGATGAACCGAGGATGAAAATGTATATTGTCCAACGGCCGCCCGTGACCCTGCCAAATGTCACCGTGACCTGTAGCGCTGTCGAGCGTCCGTCCAGGTAGTCCGAGAGCCGGCCGCGTGTTGCCCCAGCTGACCCCGATGGGTGTCTGCAGGTGTGAGCGTCTGCCCGGGTGGTCCCTGATGACCCTGATTACCTGATGACCCTGACTTGTGTCTGCAGGTGTGAGCGTCCGCCCGGACAGTCCCTGATGACCCTGATTACCTGACGACCCTGATGGGCGTCTCCGCAGGTGTGAGCGTCCGCCCGGACAGTCCCTGATGACCCTGATTACCTGACGACCCTGATGGGCGTCTCCGCAGGTGTCGTCACGCCACATCAACCAGCGCGTGCCGGTGGTGATCGGAACCGTGCCGCTCGACTCCGGTCCGGGGCTGCCGTCGGCGCGCCAGGCGTGGCCCAGCCCGGCGGCCGGCGCCCTGCCGCCGCCGCTCACGTGGGCCGAGGCGCCGTCAGCGCCCCGGGCGGCGCCCGAGGGGTCAGACTACGACCCGCCGCCATCCTACAGCGAGGTGATGGGCGCCGAGAGCACGTGGCCGAATAGCTGCGACCTGAACGGCGGGGGCGCCGCCGGCGGCCAGAAGTAGGACGGTGGCGCCACCGGCGGTGATTTCGAGAGGCCAGCCGGCACGTGAGACAGCGGTCGGGTCGGTGGGAGTTTGGTGCGGGTGGGGGCTCCCGGTAGACGTCTGATTTCCTGCGCTGGCGTGAACTGGGGTGCAGTGAGTGGAGGTCGTCGGTCAGTGCCCTTTTCGCGTCATTTGAGACCTTGGCGGCATGTTGGCGGCATATAACTGACCAAAGCACCCAGAAACCCGAATGACTAACGTTGCTGTGGCGGTAGGATCTGTGTCATTCGTGTGTGCCATATGTGCCATCCAGTTGGCACATGCAGTGCGTTATCAAGGCCGGATTCACCCTCCTGCTCTTAATCTCGGGCAATGAATAATATGCGCTGCATGACCGAAGCAGTCGAAGCGCCCGTAAGCCCAAATAACCAACCAACCAATGAATAGTTTGCGCGCTGTCTCTCTGCGCCGCCATTGCAATGAGCAAAGTGGTGAGCATACACAACCGAGAGTTGTCACGGGCAATGCAACTCCAGGTGTGGACACCACAGCACAACAGACAGTCGCCATTTGTCGCCGTGTGCCACAGAGCTGATGGTAGCAGCGCCCGGCTGTGCGAAGCGTGTCTGCTAGTGGTTAGTGGATATTGGTCGCAGCTGTCGGCGCCCGCAGCTGTCGGCGCCAAATATTCATCGATGTTGGCTGGCTATCGGTTTTGCGACACATCGACCGTTGAGTCATGCAGCGTCACCAATCTCTCACACCGATTGGTCGCGGGCGAGGAGTGGCGACAGGTGAGACTCGAACCCACAGCCTTTGGATTGTGAGACGGGCAACGTACCCCTGGGCTACTCGTGCCCTATTCGTCGTGTGTGTGTGTGGGTGAATTTGGCTAGCCTGCCACCGTGTGGTGATGTCGGCTATTCGTCGTTGTGATGGAGGTGTTGATCTTGCATCTGGGGATGGTGTCCGCGCCGACGCCGAACACGCACTGGCGCGGACGACGTGGGTTGGATGGTGGCCCCAACAGTCGGTGTGGTAGCGGGAACTGCCGACAGGGAACCAGTGTCAGAGCGTGCAATCCATCGGAAGCCAGTGCCAGAGCTTGTACTCGTGGCCAACACTCGATGCCAAAACTTGTACTCCAGGCCACGTGCAACCTGACCTGGAAAAAAGAACGTGCACTCCCTGCAGACAGTCAGCGCCAGAGCTTGTACTGCCCGGCAATCGATGCCAGAACGTGTATTTGCCATCAACCGATGTCAGAACGTGTACCTCCGTCCTGCATCCGGTGTCGGAGCTTGCACTCGTGGCCGAGACGCGATGTCAGAGCGTGTTCTGGCCAGCAGTCGACGTCAGACCGTATTCTGACCGGCACTCGACGTCAGAGCTATGGCCGGCAGCCGGTGTAAAATAACTTAATTCCGGTATTTCCTCGTCGTTATGCTGGCACACCAACCGATATCATCGGGTAGCTTTGCTTGGACCACTGTACCGTGTGTGTGTGTGATGCACATTTGATTGCCACAGTGTTGTTTGGTACTTTTGGGACTCGTGTATACATTTGTGCAGATGTGCTATGCTGGCGTTCACGCGTGCGCTATGCTTTTTATACTAGTCCTTACGCACCGCAAACAGCTCAGCAAGCGTACGTGGGCTTAGTTTAGGGTGTCAGATGTATGCATCACATTCGTTGTAATGATGACAGTCAAACGTGAATCACAAGATTATCTAAATATTATATATGTTAGTAGCTCCAGTTAGATCATGGTTTAATATGATATTACCCACACTGTACTGTGGAAAATGTGTGTTAGGTGTAACTGGATGGTTTTTCCTCACCCGGGGGTTTCGTGTGCTATTTTGCACCCCGAGTGGACCATGTTGTTAATGACTTAGTTTTTGGATGTTGTTGCTAATGCAATGAATGCGTCTCGTCAACCATATTTTATGTCGTGAACTCATACTACACACTGTCTTGTCAGTGCGCCCTTTAAACACAAATAACTAGCTAACACACTGTCTTAACTCATGAGTTTTGCATGCAGCCCCACCAATGTTCCCTTATGCTTTGGGTCGGACGGAAGTCCAAGTGACGGTAGTCTTTGAGATCTGCCTGGTATGTGGCTTCCGCACCTTCTGTTTGTGCTAAGTGTTCATTGTTGAACCGCTAGACAGTACCGTGATGTTTTGTTTCGTGCATCAGCACGACGAGTGAATATTACCAACGTACCTTGGTTTATGAGGTATTGGAACTGTGGTGTAGTTGGATGCCACCTGGGTGAGTAGCGTCCTGAAACTGACTGCTTGTGCAAGGGATGGTGCCAAAAAGTCAGCTGATATAAAAATGGTTTGAACATATATGGATAATGCCTCTTAATGAGTTCTTTTTTTGTGACCTTTGTTGATCGTTTGATGATGGTGATGATGTCAATAGCATGCCACCTGCCTTTGCCAATGGGCAGTGGTGCTGCCAGAGGAATTAAAGACCGAAGCTCGCTGGAAGCCGCTCATAATCTGGACTAAAATGGTAAAAGTGATACTGTATGTCAACAAGAACACAGGAGATGTCGGGACAATCGTCATCAAATGTTCGTCTCCCCTCATATTTCCGAATTTCACGACACTGAAGAAGGGCCATTCAGTCCAACATCAGTGAGTAGGTGTGTGTGCTTTTGGCGGATGCTGGGGCCTCGTGCGTTTCTAGAGGTCGTCTGATTTTAATATATAACAACTTTGGGCCATTTATTGTCATCTATGACATGCTATGTTATGCACTAATGATGTCATATATGCTCAACTTAGATAGTAATGTATCACTAATTTGTGTAATGTATTGTTATACTAATGTGTCTCCTATTACTGTTCGGGATTATCGATAGGTGGAAAACGTGTGATAGCACCTGCGCCAAACGAGTTTCTCGCAGCTGACTACCTTTGAAGTGCCTTTACCACTCATCTTTTTTTTAAGTTGTTTATGCATGTTGATGTCTCAGAAGTTTAAATGAAGTCGCTTGAAGAAGGAATCGGTTTTGCAGTGAAGCCGCACTGTGTAGCGCCTTCTTCCGTGGCGCTCGCTGCCTGTACGCGCCTGGTGTGTCTCAAGCGGCAATACAATACACCCCGCCACTTGCATTTCTTCGGCGGTGATCGTGGCGCCGTTTGGCGAGCGTCCTCGCACTCCCAGCCGACCGCTCCCATGCAAGTCCGGCGGTTGATGCGCTCGTCTCGTCGTCGGCTCGTCGTCTGTGTAGAGGCGCGGGTGTGGTGTTCATGGCGCGGATAAGCCATCATTCTCACCATTTCACCATCAACCGCCACTAACGACGCCCGAGCTGGGCTCCTCTTCTCGTCGCGTGGACAATTTCCTCCCCTTGCGGGCCGCCCCACGAACGCAGTCTCAGCCTGGGCCGACTGGGCGGCCGTACTCCGGTCACAGCCACACACCGAACGGCCGTACTCAGGTCACAGGTACACCGGTCACAGTCACATACCAGGCGGCCGTGTTCCGGTCATAGCCACACACCGAGCTACTCCGGTCACAGCCACACACCGGGCGGCCGTGCTCCGGTCACAGCCACACACCGGGCGGCCGTGCTCCGGTCACAGCCACACACCAGGTGGCCGTACTCCGGTCACAGCCACACACCAGGCGGCCGTGTTCCGGTCACAGCCACACACCGGGCGGCCGTGTTCCGGTCACAGCCACACACCAGGCGGCCATACTCCGGTCACAGCCACACACCGGGCGGCCGTGCTCCGGTCACAGCCACACACCAGGTGGCCGTACTCCGGTCACAGCCACACACCAGGTGGCCGTACTCCGGTCACAGCCACACACCGGGCGGCCGTGCTCCGGTCACGGCCACACACCGGGCGGCCGTGTTCCGGTCACAGCCACACACCAGGCGGCCGTGTTCCGGTCACAGCCACACACCAGGCGGCCATACTCCGGTCACAGCCACACCAAGTGGTTATGCTCCGGTCACAGCCACACACCAGGCGACCGTGCTCCGGTCACAGCCACACACCAGGCGGCCATGCTCCGGTCACGGCCACACACCGGGCGGCCGTGCTCCGGTCACAGCCACACACCGAACGGCCGTACTCAGGTCACAGCCACACCAAGTGGTTATGCTCCGGTCACAGCCACACACCAGGCGGCCGTGCTCCGGTCACAGCCACACACCAGGCGGCCATACTCCGGTCACAGCCACACCAAGTGGTTATGTTCCGGTCACAGCCACACACCAGGCGGCCGTGCTCCGGTCACAGCCACACACCAGGCGGCCGTGCTCCGGTCACAGCCACACACCAGGCGGCCATACTCCGGTCACAGCCACACCAAGTGGTTATGTTCCGGTCACAGCCACACACCAGGCGGCCGTGCTCCGGTCACAGCCACACACCAGGCGGCCGTGCTCCGGTCACAGCCACACACCTCATGTGCTCCGGTCACAGCCACACACCAGGCGGCCGTACTCAGGTCACAGCCACACACCGAACGGCCGTACTCAGGTCACAGCCACACCAAGTGGTTATGCTCCGGTCACAGCCACACACCGGGTGGCCGTGCTCCGGTCATAGCCATACACCGAGATACTCCGGTCACAGTCACACACCAGGCAACAGTGCTCCGGTCACAGCCACACACCTCATGTGCTCCGGTCACAGCCACGCTTGTTAGGCTGGTTTCTCAAGTTACCGAAAGCCTAACGGCCAGGGAGGGGAGATTGACCCGTAGCCGAACGCGCGAACGACTCGAAGATGACCGGACCGCCTCTGCACGATTACTCCAGTTCAGGTGTATCAATGTCTCGGGTGTGTGCCGGTGCTTCAGTGTCCCGGGTATGTGCCGGTGTCTCAGTGTCCCGATGTGTGGTGATGTCAGCCTCCCGGGTACGTGTCAGTGCCTCGGGTGTGTGGAGGTGTCAGTGTCACGGGTGTGTGGTGGTGTCACACTGTCACGGGTGTGTGGTGATGTCACGCTGTCACGGTTATGTGGTGGTGTTCCAGTGTCCCGGGTGTGTGGTGGTGTCTGAGTGTCCCGATGTGTGGTGATGTCAGCGTCCCGGGTACGTGTCAGTGCCCCGGGTGTGTGCGGTGTCAGTGTCACGGGTGTGTGGTGGTGTCACACTCGCGGTTATGTGGTGGTGTCTCAGTGTCCCGTCTGCTTGCGCCTGTAAACGGCAGGAGTGCACCGGCGGTGTCCCGCTGTCTCGGGTGTTTCTCAGTGTCCTGACTGTCATGGCTATATCCCGGTGCCCTAGTGTTCCGGTGGTGTCCCAGCTGTATTCAAGTGTCCCGTCGGTGTTCCGGCTGTGTCCCGGCTGTATCCCGGTGTCCCAGTACCCCGACTATGTTCCAGCTGTTTCCCGGTACCCCATTATCCCAGCTGTATCCCGTCTGCGTGCGCCTGTGACCAGCAGCAGTGTACCGGTGGTGTCCCGATGTCCCGGCGGTCTTCCAGTGTCCCGGCTGTGTCCCGGCTGCATGCTAGCTGTGTCCTGGTGGTGTTTCGGATGTGTCGCGGCGGTGTCCCGCATGTGTCCCGGCAGCATGTACCTGTGACCAGCAGCAGTATACCGGCGGTGTCCCAGCTGTACCCCGGTGTTCCGGCGGTGTCCCTGTGTCCCGGCTGTGAGCTGGCGGTGTCCCTGTGCCCGGCGGTGTCCCTCTGTCCTGGCTGTGAGCTGCCAGTGTCTCGGCGTTGTCTGTGTCCTGACTGTGAGCTGGCGGTGTCCCTGTGCCCGGCGGTGTCTGTGTCCTGGCTGTAAGCTGGCGGTGTCCCTGTGTCCTGGCTGTGAGCTGCCAGTGTCTCGGCGGTGTCTGTGTCCTGGCTGTGAGCTGGCGGTGTCCCTGTGTCCTGGCTGTGAGCTGGCGGTGTCCCTGTGTCCTGGCTGTGAGCTGGCGGTGTCCTGTGTCTCGGCGGTGTCTCTGTCCTGGCTGTGAGCTGGCGGTGTCCCTGTGTCCTGGCTGTGAGCTGGCGGTGTCCCTGTGTCCTGGCTGTGAGCTGGCGGTGTCCTGTGTCTCGGCGGTGTCTCTGTCCTGGCTGTGAGCTGGCGGTGTCTCTGTGTCCTGGCTGTGAGCTGGCGGTGTCCTGTGTCCCGGCGGTGTCTCTGTCCTGGCTGTGAGCTGGCGGTGTCTCTGTGTCCTGGCTGTGAGCTGGCGGTGTCCCTGTGTCCTGGCTGTGAGCTGGCGGTGTCCTGTGTCTCGGCGGTGTCTCTGTCCTGGCTGTGAGCTGGCGGTGTCTCTGTGTCCTGGCTGTGAGCTGGCGGTGTCCTGTGTCTCGGCGGTGTCTCTGTCCTGGCTGTGAGCTGGCGGTGTCTCTGTCCTGGCTGTGAGCTGGCGGTGTCCCTGTGTCCTGGCTGTGAGCTGGCGGTGTCCTGTGTCTCGGCGGTGTCTCTGTCCTGGCTGTGAGCTGGCGGTGTCTGTGTCCCGGCTGTGAGCTGGCGGTGTCTCTGTCCTGGCTGTGAGCTGGCGGTGTCCCTGTGTCCTGGCTGTGAGCTGCCAGTGTCTCGGCGGTGTCTGTGTCCTGACTGTGAGCTGGCGGTGTCCCTGTGTCCTGGCTGTGAGCTGGCGGTGTCCCTGTGTCCTGGCTGTGAGCTGGCGGTGTCCCTGTGTCCTGGCTGTGAGCTGGCGGTGTCCTGTGTCTCGGCGGTGTCTCTGTCCTGGCTGTGAGCTGGCGGTGTCTCTGTGTCCTGGCTGTGAGCTGGCGGTGTCTCTGTCCTGGCTGTGAGCTGGCGGTGTCCTGTGTCTCGGCGGTGTCTCTGTCCTGGCTGTGAGCTGGCGGTGTCTCTGTCCTGGCTGTGAGCTGGCGGTGTCCAGTGTCTCGGCGGTGTCCCGGCTGCGTGCGCCTGTGCCCGGCTGCAGCGTGCCGGCCGTCGGCTCCGTCGGCTCCACCGGCGACAGTGTGGGCCGCCGACTGCTGGAGAGCGGCCAGACGCACCTGGTCCTGTCGACGTCAGGTCCGCACCGGGGCTCGCAACCGGAACCCGTCACCGGAGCCCGTCACCGGAGCTCACAACCGGAACCCGCCACCGGAGGTTATCGCCGGAGCCCACTACCGGAGCTCGTCACCGGAGCTCTTCGCCGGAGCTCGCCACTGGACCTGTCCAGCTGACATACAGACTATCGGTGCGGTCTCAATGAAACTGGCGTGTGAAGTTCGGCACGAGTCAGCGACAGTCTTCAACGATGGGTAGGCTGTAGGCGAGCCACCGTCCTGCGCGTGCTGCCGCGACTCCTACTCAATACCGGCTGGTGATGGACACATGCTCGTGACTGCGGACTGCGTGAACACTACCGAGCCCGACTTGTGCGGCGGCTCCACCCGATAACCGGACGCTGTTTGGTGAAGGAATCAATCGAAGTTGGTGGCGCTGTGCAACCTCGTGGCTACGTCGGACTGTCCAAGGCGTGCTGAGACAGTGGCCCCTCGTCTGAGCGTACTCGTGTCCGCGCTGTGACGGCTTCAGGAGGACGACAGCCCTACAGCACGTGCAGCTAATGTGAACATCTCCAAACTGCCAACAGCTGGTGTGACCATGACATTTTGCCAAACGACGCCTCTCGGGGACGCCAACGACACCCTGTCGGAACATCTCGAGGATATTCAGGAGCTGAAACACTATACTTACGGCGTGGCAATGCCGGTCATATGTGGACTTGGAATCGTCGGCAACGTGCTGAATTTACTCGTCCTCACCAGGAAAAACATGAAAAGTGTCGCGTACTGCTACATGAGAGGTAAGTCCAGGACCTGCTCGCCAGGAAAAGCTGAGTACTGCTGCATGGAAGTCTCATGTGACATGTTTTCGGTGAACCACGAAATATACTGCTACCGCACAGAGCACCCTGGGAGAGTTTTGCTGCGACTTAGGTGAAACTTATGACGGAACAGTGTGTCGGATGAGCACTGTTGGAGGGGTTGACGTTCTCCGCTGGCTGGTATCCATATCGTGTAGTTTTGACGGCTGATTTATAAGACCCTAGTAAATGTTCCAGGTGTTTACATGCATTATTTTTTAATTACCTTACTTGCTGGTGACATCACTTAGCCTGAATTTCAAAAGCGGTCTTCGTATTCCAACAGATATGATGGGGAAGTTCGAATTAGGAACATAAATATAACTTCTTTTGGTAGTAATGCGTTAGTTATTTGGGCTTTATGGCGCGTCGACTGACTGGCCATGTGGCGTCCATAACAATACTAGTTATTCACAAGTCGATACACTACATATTCTAGTAGATCTGAGGCCTGATAATATAGTGGTACAGGCAAGAACGTATGTCACGATAGAGCATCATCGTTTAACCTGTTCCACTGGGTGCATTTATTACGGAGAATGATAATTCGGTGAGATAGTCAAAAATGCGCCCAGACTGGATAATACTCGAGTCGTCGCCTACAACTTCACTGATTGACATCGGTTGCATGCGTCCGAAGTGACGTCTATGCTCCTCGGCATAACCAGAGCAGGAGATCAGGATATGACGCACAGGTAGGTGGGCGTGGCATTTCTGGCAGCGTGGTATGCAGTGTATTGGAGTTGGAATGACTCCGGAATGACTCCGCCATTTTTGCTCAGAGGAGTTGGAGTTGGAGTCTCTCGGATCTCAGCAGGAATTTCTCTTTAGCAAAGGAATTGGAATTAAAGAGTTAGATTTCATGCCAATTCCAGGTACATTTTTCACATTTACTGCGTATAATAATTGGTTATCGGTAGTGTTTAAATGTGTAGCAGAAGCATCAATTTGATAACATTTATGGAACCCGGCTTGACCCGACCTTGACACGTCTGAAATTGAAGACAAGGTTTGGACCCGGCGTGCGTACGTGCGCCGGTACAGGAGCACGGTATCACTGGACAGTGATATGTTGCATGGTAGACATTGAGTCTAAAATGAGTTTTGTCCCTTGGCCAAACGAGATTCCGCCGCGGCTGCTTAGTTGGCGTATACACTGTGTCAAATTCAACTTGGCAGCAGCTCGCGATCCCACAGCAAACGGCCCCACCATCCCTAATGTGGTACCCCTGGCTTGGGAATAATTATTATTATTGGGAATTTATGGCGCGAAAACCCGAAAACCCGCGAAAGGGCAATCTTCACCCTACCGGCCTCGAGTGCGCCGGCCGAGCGTCTGTTCTCAACAGCTGGCGACATCTGGCGTGCCAGGAGAAGTCGGCTAAAGCCCGTTATGCTGAAACGACTGGTGTTTGTGAAGCGTAATACCCGGTAAAACGTCATGTGTCCGTCTGCGTAACCTAATACACATCAGGTGGTTTCTAGAATGGTTTATATATTTTGGGTCATTGTGCATTGTGATCAGAGATGCAGCCAGGTTTTTCTGAAGGAGGGGGCCAGCTATTAGTGCCGAAAGAGGAGGCCAACTTTGGATGATGGGCAGTTTCAATGGCAAAATGGTAAACTATCGGCCGTAAGGGAGGGGCCAATGTCCCCTTGGCCATCCCCGTGGCTGCGCCCCTGGTTGTGATTAAAGCCATTATATTTTTCTTCACGCCGGACACAAAAACAACTGCTGCGCAAAAATCATTGGACTGGTGGCGGCTTGAGACAGCGAGTCGGGGCCCTGTCCGGCGGCAACTTCATTTGAGGGGCCAGACCTGGCCCTAGACCGTTCGCCCCCACCAATTAATCGTGAACCCGGGGACGGCACCAAATCCTTACGAGCTAGGGCGACGGCCGAGCCGGTCCTCGCCAACTATGGGATTTGTTACATATGAGAGACACGACACCACGGTGAGACTCCTGGGACATACCTGGTAACCGGACACATCGACTTGCACCTGGTAGTTGTTTCTTCGTATTTCTGACAAGGATATGGCGAGCAAATCATCCGGCGTTATACATATATTAAACATGCTGGGCCGTGTATAAAATTAAAAAGCACGGAATGAAGAAGGAATTAAGGAGTTTGATTTTACTCTTTTTTCATCCAGAATTAGGGCTATCCTATCAAAAAGGAATTAGGAGTCGGATTTTAACTCCTTTTTGGCATGACCCGGAATTTGGAGTCATTCCACTTTGTGAGGAAGAGGAGTCGGAATTGGAGTCACTCCTCATTTGGAAAAAATAGTCGGAATAGAGTCATTCCTTTAATTTACTTCAACTCCAATACACTAGTGGTATGTCATTAACACACAGCAGGTAAGAGTGAGTCGCATATGTATGCCCTATTTTCATGTGGTACAACGCTACTTCGTCTCGCGTATTTCTACGTGAGCGTGAACTCCATTTCTTGAGGTGATGCTGAATTACTCTCAGCCTATTATCAGCAAGTGCGTCCCAGGAAGCTTTCCAATTGGCATGCACAAACATCGAGAATGTGCGAAAGTGGTCCTGGGAAGGGAGGGGTAGGGATCACGTGCATGGAGCGTGAGACACACGTTTTGCGGCAGCATCGGCTAAATTGTTCCCAGAGATACCCACGTGGCTTGCGATCCAACACAACACCGCTTGTTTACCCGCACTGTACACAACGTTAAGACGGTGAGCCTACGCACATTGCCGGTAAAATCACTGCAAACTCTACCCTGCGAAGCCGTCACACACGTGCAGACGACCATCTGCGCCTGCCAGCCATACACAGAGAGGCTGGCCGCAGGAAATTTATATACTAGTCTGTCTTCCACTACAACAAACTTCCTACTGAAACAAAAACATCGAGGCTGTCTAACTTCAAGAAACATGCACTAGCGTATCTGCACGAACAACACTAGTCCCACAAAAAAACTTACACCATGGATATGTGTACACTACGAAGTCACCTTTAGGCCATCGCTTTCCTATCACTTATACAAGCCACTCGTGTATAGCTCGTGTTGCAAGTACGGTGTATGCAGTACGGAAAGTGATATGGATATTGTATTATGTTGGCGTACGAATGTTTGTTGCGCATCTGCTCCCACTATTGACCACACATCTATCCTTTCTTTGTAAATATCTGTGAGTTCAACCCAGACTGTCCGTAATAGCCACTGCACTTGGAGGACATGTATTGTTCAATAATAATAATAATAATAATACGGTGTAAGACATCGAAAAAATAGGGTTACATGGATCAAGGATCCTCAGCACCAGAAGTCTACTTAAGGAATACGTAAAAATAATATGTAGTGGGTCCCCCGACACTTCAATGAAACAGCTTTCAAAATGGCGATAAGCTCGGAGGAATACAGAGACTCGTGTGCCGGTAGTGTGAACAATGTTGTAATCGTACCGGTAACAGAAGCGCTCACGGCACCGGCCTCTGTTCTGGACCCAGGTGTGTTAGTAGCAGTGGATCCTGGGTAATACTCGGAGTGCTCCATAGCAAGCACTCGAAATTCATGCGGGGTGGTTTCGGCTTTCTTTTTGCTGGCGATGGATTTATCCACTTCAGGTGTGAGCAGTTCCCAGGGAGGGATCGACCTGCGCTCACTTCGCCGAATACTTCGAAGTTGAATACCGCTTTCGTGGAAGAGTCGTCTCATCGGCTTGGTGACCCGGATGCTGCCTCAGTTTGCAGGCGTATCGCAATCTAAGCTGTTCACGGCGCAGACAGCGTGGGAGCCTGTGGGCCTCCGCTAGGAGACTAGCAGTTGGAGATGTGCGGAAAGCTCCAGTAATAATGCGAAGCGCCGAGTGATGTACTGCGACCAGAATACGTTTACTGGTTAAACTGGCTCCGTCGTAAATAAAACAAGCATATTCAGGTTTTGAACGGACGAGCGATCGATATAACATGCGCAACAAACCGCGGTCTGTTCCGTAAGACACGCGAGCCGCACATTAAGAACTATTCAGAGTTTTAACACATTTATCTCACAATGTTTTGAGGTGGTGTCGGTAGGTCAACCATGAGTCATATTGCACCCCGAGAAACCGGACGAGAAGCCCGAAAAAATGGGCCTACGATTTCGGATATACAACAGAACATTCTCTCTACTTTTCTGTCGTATGCATAATTGACAGTAAACTATAGATTGTCATAAGTTCGTCCATTTTCTGAGATCATCGTAATGCCAAATATGGAATGACGATGGCCGGTGCGTGTTATAGATACATGCCTTGGCTCACACACTGATATTTTTCGTATTGTTTGCCTTTCGTGTTACGACCCGGAAAATATTGTCCTCTCTATAATAATTGCAGCTGAATTGTCCTGTCAGCATAAATTGGTCAGATTGTATCGGATAACATTACAAAATGGTTTCAGGCAGTAAAAGCAACACGTGTGATCGAGTTTCTGATGTCATAAATAATATGTCCTGACATGATGTCCTGAAGTCATATGCATATTTGGCCTTTGGTGACCTCATGTGCAAGGGTACCTATGGTAAACGATATATTCATTTTATAACGTCTTTTTTGTTCGGTGCTAATCGGTCATGGTTTTTTCTTCAATACAATTAATAATTTTAGTATGGCCCAGAATGACCTACTTGATGTCAGACGGTAAAAAGATTACCTCTGGTACCCAAACTACACCTGGATTCATCTGTCAGTATACATTGGTACGATTGTATCTCAAAACGACAAGCGACTGTTTTGTACATGAAAAGCAGCACTGACGAAGGACTTTATGACGTCTTTAGGAAATGACTTAAGTTGATTTTGAGATCAATGTTGTGTACAGGATTCCCGAGGCGTTCATTTCAAGGTACTGAAGGTCTCAAGGACTGACTCAGTTGTCTTTGTTGCTATCGCAGAAAAGCCAAGTGTGAATCTCCCCGCAGTGACTCCCGGGCATTAGGTCAACAATGATATTCCTGTACCGGACATAACTTTTTCAGTTCATGACTACCGATGCCAATAGCATATGTCATTACATCGCTCTAGCGAAGCACATCATTTGGCATTTTACTTCTTATGCTCTAGTTCCCGACATACTTGACGTTACTGAGGATAAGTGTGAGCGTCTAAGATATTATTGCCCTCATCTTTGGCATTAGCGTGCCCATGAGCTAATTTACGTATCGTTTAGCGGAAGCAAGATTCAACAATGTTTCCAAGTAAAGCATATCAATGTAACATCCGTCATCACGGGTCACACGGGAAAATATAATTCACCACCTGTAATAAAGCAACTACCCGACAGGTTGTGATGCTCTTGGCCCTATACCTTGACTATCTCGGTACGAAATTCATCGAAGTTGGAGGGATGAAATGCGAATTGGTTGTCGATGATAAAATAATCGAAGTATACAGATCCTGGCGAAGCCGAAGGTTCCATAGAACACGACACGTGAGATCAACGAAGAAAATATCATTTTGAAGGCTCCGCTTCCAGCACACACGCAGGAAATGAAATCATTTCCACACACGCAAGAAATTATTTATAGCCTGACGCATACGGGACAGCCTCGACTAAGGCTGGGAGAAAAGTTCAGGCTACAGATCTCACATCACTATTGTATAAGGTGCAATTGGGAGCTGATGGACGAGACAGAACAAGAGTCCGGCCGGCTGTCAGCTTACCCTGCTGCAGACACGGGACCGGACATCGTCTGTCAACGTCCGAGAACTTGTGGATATACTGCAGCACTCTCTGTCAGCAGTTCGTGGAGACCAAGCACTGGGTGGTGGCGCGTTACGGCGTTTGGCACGGGCGCGCGAAGTGGCGACACACGCCGCTAAACAATGATTGTGATTACTTCAGACGGTATTTTGTCACTGAAACCGACGGGAATGCAGAATGAGAGGGCACGCTATGTTGTGAATGAAAGAAGCAGGGTTTCGAGGGTTGCAAAAATATATTTAAATGTCAAAAGTGAGAAGATCGTGTAGGATTCTCATGTAATAATTACAAATATATTAGAGTAGAAACCTTCGGGTTTGCCCTCGCTCTTTTATTCACAACATAATGCAATCTTTGGCACCAAGAACACAGTTAGAATTATGAATGAGCTGGCTGAACATTTTGCCAAACACGACGACATGGATCTACCAGATATAAATAAGAATATACTGTGTAATTATAAGGATATAAACCACACACGCTAAATACCAACTTCATCAGCGAATCCTAACATGGCATCGAAGTCCTTAAAATGTTACCACCTTTAATAGAGAGACGACATATATTGAAGCTACTTTTTCGCAGACCACTGCTATGCTCATTTGAATTTCAAACTGGGTTCATCTCATTAACTCTAGTAGTTAGTAGTTCGGACGCAATTGTGTAAGATGTACATCAAGATAGCAGGAATGAGGAAGGGGAGGAGGGAACAAATCGTTTGACTACAAGTATCAATTAGTAGACAATCGACAGCGCACGCTTCATAAAATCCTGCGAAACTTTTCATCTCCGGCTAAAGCGATGACACGAGCTTCCTCTTGGCAGAAGACCCCGTACTATGCTTAGTAATGCTAATTACGAAAACAATATACGGAAAAGTAGTGTTCTGTTCTATCTTCTTCTAGCGCACAAGCAATTTTTGCAATTCATGAAATATTTTCATAACTTGGCCCTGTCAACAAGACAACGATCTTTTGCACCTGGGAAGCTACTTGCGCTGATTTGAACTGAGATCCATCACGCCTCACATAAACACACTTGAGATCCGTTGCACCTCATACAGACACTTGAGATCCTTCAGACCTCACACAGACACTTTTGACATCCCTCACACCTCACACCGTGACATCCCTCACACCTCAAACCGTGACATCCCTCACACCTCACTGAGACCCTCTTGAGATTCATTACACCTCACATAGACACCTTTGAGATCCCTCACACTTCACATAGACACCCCTGAGGTCCCTCACATCTCACTGAGGTATTCTTTAAATCACACAAACAGCGTCGAAATTAGATTTCGGCGCCACTTGCGGGACCATTGAGTCGCCTGGTAAATCCCATATCAGGGAGCGCGTGACCCACTTCCGCACGTGGCAATCGCCAGCACGTCGGCGTCTGGCCTCGTCACGGGGTTCGCGTAATGCAACCTGCGGCGTGTCGTGATTCAATCTGGGATTACTGAGACGGGCAGCACCGCAGTCGATGCAGAATTTCCAGACGCAATTTCGTGAACCGGGCTGCCGTGTATGAAGTGTGACCGAGCCAATGCATTGTTTGCCCGGTTGCTGACCTTGCGTTGCGTGACTGAGTCGCACTGTACGCCCAGCAGGAGCGAGCCGCCACAGGCAAGCAGGGAAATGGTGTACGGGACAGTGCGCGTATACAGACAACTGGTCTGAGCAATGCGGCACAGTGTGCAAATGTAGGCGACTGAATAGAAGCCATGCGGGACAGCCTACAAACGCAGGAAACTGAATGTAGGCAATGCCAGACACGGCTGACGGACTCGGCAACGGTTCGCGAAGCATTGGGCAACCCCAGGGCATTATTCCAGGCATTACAAGACATCAATTGCTTCAGACAACTGAATGCATGTCATGGAGGCTCACGAATCTGACAAAGTCGACGAGCGACTGAGCGGTTGAGCGACAGAGCAGCTGTGCGAATTCCCTACAACTCGGTATGCCGAATCTCAATGGGACAATGGTCGCAATGCAAGAATCAAGCAAGTTCATCCGAGCGATTCGGTACAATTACCGACTAGTCGTGGTATGTATGAGAAAACACCAACACAAGTATTGGCTAGTCGTGATATACAATGGAAAACACCAATACAACAGCTATGCAAAGGAGCTTTTGTAGAAATTTGCGACAGAAAAATGGCATGCATGTTTCATTCAAAATGGCAGGTGTGAGCTGTGTCACGATGTTGGTTGACACCGGGAGTTATTTAGCACCATGCACGTGTTGAGCGAAGCTTTGGAAAAACTCACCCTTTCACGTTCATATCTGGTGCTCAGCCCTACCCAAAATTAATTCAAGTCCTCTTGTACAGTGCACCACGTGTAACGCTGGGAAGCTCTCCAAAGAGCGACCCCAATTTCTTTTGATTGCGATATTTGATTGGCGCATCCCAGCTGAAGGTCAGCATGCACATGTGGCATTGTCATGATTGAACTCAGATTGCACTCTGGCTATTTTCCGCCCGAAATGAGGTCACGCTCCGCTCCTGAAGGTCACTGCTAGTCAGGCTGGAATGTATCTGCAGACATTCGATCGGAATAAGATGGATGAGACTTGCGATGGGGCCACCGATAGAAGGCTCTGATGCGGGCACGGTACCAATTTCTGATAGCGAGATGAATGAGGTCCGCTGAGGAGCTCCCCGTGGAAACCGCGAACGCTATCTGGCACCGTGTTGACCTCTGAACACATCCATCACGCCGCGATGACAGACGCAGACTAGCGTGCATATATATGCGGTCGGGACTGTCAATGGATAGGTGAAATGCTATTCAACATACAGCATGGTTTTAATGTTTCTTCTTGATCGCGTTATCGTCGCTGGACCAGGAAAACTTGAATGGTTTTCCTTACCGAAGAAGAGGAATTCATGACCAATGATTCTTCTTATCTATATGCCATGTGCATTCATGCTATTATTTAATGACTATTGGAAAGGAAACGACGTCAGATTATCGAATTATTACAGGTGTTGCAAGTGACTCTACCTGGACTGTCTGATACGTCTTACCGCTTTGGATCTATATGAGAAAACTGGACGTTTATGCTGGATGCCAAGCCAATTCGGAGGAGCCGGAAATGAGCGTTCTGATTCCGCTGCGAACTGCGCAGCTCAAAACGGCTGAAAATGCGTTGTCCCACTTTCTGCCAGATTCCATATCTTGAACATCATCATATATGCATGCCAAGTGGCAGAGCAGCTGCGATGTAGGCACCGATAAGAAGCTACACAAAATTGAACCACGCCGTGGAGATTGGTAATCGTGTTATCGTAGAATCAGGAGAGCCGAGGTGACCCTGTGTAAACTGCGCATCGCCCACACCTACGCTAGCCACCATTACCCTCAGCACAGGGAAGAAAAAGTCCCCGCTGTTTAGGGATCCTGACGGTACAGCATGTCTTGCTCACTTGCCGACATTTAGCAAAGGAGCGCAGGCTGTCTAATGTAAATAGCACATCGAACTTGACCTATGGAAACGTGCTAGCGGATGCTGCAAAAATAGGACACTCCAGAAACATATACCGATATCTAAAGCGATCCGATTTGAGATAGTGTATTCAACGCCGTAGCACTTTTAATTAGGCGCTGATGCTCTCTGACTCTCATTATGGGAGCCAAATGATCGCTATTTTGGTTGTCATGCCCGTAAATCCGCATAGATGGCTCCAAGTTCCATCCAGATATATAATTGATAAGCGAAACCTGGGTAAGCAATTGTCTTGAAAGTGACTAACAAAGTGGATGCCCATACTCCAGTCTCATTGGGCTGCATCTAGTGTGTCAGTGAAACCAATTTTGTAAAACAAAGTGTTCATAGCAAATATGTTCGTTGAAATTTGGTATTGAGGCATTTATGATCGCGTTGAGGTCATACACATGTGTATGGAAGTCCCCCTTGCCTAGAAGTGAGAGTCTAGGCTTTGCCTGGTGTGTACAATAACTGGTTCTCAATTCGAACGGCTTCGAATGGCCAAAACTGCCAATTGAATGACCAAAACTATTAGTTTTAAAATCCAACAACCGCTAAAGCTCTTGTATTGACCAGGCTGATTATTAAGCAATACAGCAACAACTGCAACAGCTACAATAGTTCCTGACGCCAACAAAAGCCAACACCAGTGCGTTCCTATTTAAGTTCGTGACTTCAAACCTCTGCCGGCGGACCACCGTCCAGAGTCCGTGAGTCTCTCACCTTCACCCGTCCGTGAGTCTCTCACCTTCACCCGTCCGTGAGTCTCTCACCTTCACCCGTCCGTGAGTCTCTCACCTTCACCCGTCCGTGAGTCTCTCACCTTCACCCGTCCGTGAGTCTCACCTCCCATCGGTTGTCGAGTTCACCTTACCCGTCCGTAGTTTACCTTCACCGTCCGTGAGTCTCTCACCTTCACCGTCCGTAGTTTCACCTTCGTCCGTAAGCCCTTCACCCGTCCGTGAGTCCTCACCTTCACCCGTCTTCACCTTCACCCGTTTCACTTCCGGCCTCGACCGTCCAGTCCCGCCTGGGATCACGCGTCCGTAGGCTCAAGAGGGGTACCAGTCCCCCATTATGTCCGAAAGGCTCCTCGCTGAGCACTGCGTGAGTTTCTCACCTTCATCCCATCGGTTGCATCTTACGGCCTCCCCTCCTTCCCCCCTGGGGTTATTTAAAAAGGGGCCCGCTGACACCCTGGTTTCTCATTGGCCGGCATCACCTATTGCACCACACCCCGCAGGGAGGGGTCGGTCGCCACCGTCCAGTCACGACCTGCACGCTCCACATGGTACAATGGTGATGCGGGTGTCACAACGATGACACTCGACTGTGTGTCATTACGGCGAAGTGACACAGCATCCGCCGCTGGGCCGTCGACGCCGCGCCGACACCGGATCCGACTTCAGCACTACACACGCCGCGTGAGTCATCACCTGGCGATGTCAGCACGCCGACCACCACCTGCCGAATGTCTGGGACCCGCTCGGAGTCCGGATCCCACGATACGTGAGGACAGCCGCGATTAGACTGCTAAACGCATTCGACTGAGGTGTCCAAAGTGGACTTCGTTGCACCTGTAACACAAGTGTAGATACATGTGCATATTCGGCTCCAATTTATATTTTCAAGCTATCCCTTCCAGTAAGTTCCGGCATCTTATGCCAACTTCCTACGGCGCATCAGCCTGTTATTGAACAAATTTGCACCGTTCTTTCATTACAGCACAACGGGCAGACATGGATGAATAATCGTTTCCGGGTCTTCTATAATTGGTTGTCTAACACTCGAGGGTCCTGGTAAGCTGACTATTAATCCCTGGTGATATAAATACCCATCGAAACTTTGTATCTTTTTATTTCTATCAAAAGAAATTCATCGGACTCTTATCAGGTCGTTGATGTTGTTCATTTCGCTTGCAATATCGTATTTCAGCTTCTCTGCAGCTTGTTCGATTTCAATACCATAACTTACATCGCTCCAAGCCTAAATCATCCGCCGAGATGGTTCTGGTAAAGCCAGCATGGATATTTATCTTTCTCTTCCAGAATGAATTATGCACCAACTTTCCATATTCTTCTGGTGATGAAGACTGCGATTCCAGGGACGTTCTCCTCTGCTCTTGACGTCACCAACTAATTTGGTCCACACGTTTCCTAAAATCATTTGTCCTCGTACCCAGGTAATTCGCAACGCCTGAATGTATAATTCAACGCCAACCATAGGCAAACACTCCCATTGTATATGCTTTGCGTAGGCTGGTTCTTTTTATTATATCTGCTTTTCCTCTACATATGAAGCCATTCTAGTTAGGCTGAATCCTTTACTAGTGCTCCCATACACATTTCATTCGGTTTGAGTAAGGCTACAAGCAAATGACAAAATTAAACAAAATGCAAGGATATCAGCATACTGATATTCCCCATGAGTGTTATTTATCGCCTGCTCCACTTTTGAACAGTGTACTTACTTCGTCTACTTGATTCACATTATTGTGTCTGCAAATATCTCCGATCATCGTTGGCGAAACATATGCCTAATGCTTGCAACGTTTTTACCCATCTTATGCTAGGCTGATGACAAATGGGGCTGCCATATTTCACCCTCAGATGTGTCATCCTAGTTCACCTAGTTCTTATATCGAGGCCATGCTTGCATGCAGTTACGGCGGCTTAGCTTAAACATAACTACTCATCGGCAACTTGTGAGAGTTGCTCTTGAAACGCACTCTGATTTTGAGACAATTTTTGGCTGAGAAAATCACAGGAAATATATGTTCGGTGCTTTGCCTAGCCATAGCCAATGCTGCCGCATTTCAAGACATAATTTGCACGATTTGAAAAAAGAACTGTGTATGCTAGAAATGCTGCACATTCTGCTGCTGGAAGAACTCCATTGAATGGGCCGAAGACATGGCGTTATTGAAGGCACACATTGTGTCCTTCAACAGGAGGAATGTTAGTTACACGGCACAGCATATTGCGTGCAGTGCCTTATCATTGGCTGAATATCACAATCGGATGATGAACTTTTCAGAGAAGCGAATCGGAATAAGGCAACTTGCCCAATGATCACTTTTTTATAACTTCGAAAATATTATATGCTTGAGAACAGTAAAGCAGCGCTTGGCCTCGTCGAATTCAACTTCACGAAAGATGTTGTCGAGTGCCAGCAAGGTCTTCCCGCGTCAGTCAGACGGACGCGTTCAGAGGCAGCTATTGTGGCCATATCTGGGCTCATCTGCCAACATTAGCCCAGAATGGCGCTCGCCTTTCCGATCGGCAAACATTGGTGACCGCCGCCTGTGCAAACACCGGCGCTGCTTCAGCGCGGCCCGCCAACACGTCACATCTGGTGCCGTGCCACTGCCGAGATAACGCCGCCGGCCCGGAGACGCCCCCTGTCGGATGCAGCAGGCACGGGCGCGCTCTGTGCCACCACGGGCACAGAGCTGCTGCTGCCTGACACCGTGTCACCAGCTGCACGTGATGACTCGCCATGTGACCAGCCCTGCGGGCGGGGCATCGAACACGGCGCAAACAGACCCGCCCGCACTCGGGCAAACGCGACCTGACCGTTTCGGGCGAAGCAAAAAGTAATCGCGTGTACCAAAAGTACACGAGGCAGGTACATTCCCGGCCATAATTCCAAAGATACCGAAACAACAAAACTTAACTACCCAAGATCTACCCAAGGTATATATAGTATATATAGTTGGATAGTACATATACTATCCAACTTAGACTTATACCAGTTTTGACTCATCTGCAAAATGTTGCACAATATGTTCTACAATCATGCATGCCACTTCCATGTCTATAAATATAAGCTGCAATATTTTTGCAATCAATGTTCGTCTTCAATCTATCTCGAAACGGAATTTTTCCCGAGGCAAAGTGCCATCCGCTAGAGATTGTTACGGGGGGGGGGGGGCGTATTCCGCCCCCATAAGATCTCGGCTCCCATTAAGGCTAGAGTAACGAAATTCGCAGGGTGGATGGGCACGATAGTTAACTCCATTGTGTGTAATTTTTGTGACCTTAGGTCAATATTTTCAAGGTAAAATAAGGTCAAAATAGCAGGATTTTCTGGTTTTGCGTGGCTTGGCTTGTCATTGTTATGGATCGCTGTGATTGTATTTAAGTGCTCCAAAATTGGCCTTAATGATGTTTTAGACATTACTGATGATGCAATGCACATGCCAGATCCGCCATTTCACCTCAGGTCACCTATATAGGATCACTTTATCAGGTCATTCAGCACTTTGTCAGGTATCAGATCATATCACCTCTCCAGTTACCGGAACTGGGCTGCCCACCTGACTGCTCCGTTGGGCGGCTCGGTACAATTGGCTTCGCAAAGAAAGGAGTGAAATACAAGAATTAAGTACAGATACGCTTAGGCACACAATGACAAATAGTAGATTTCCGGATGTGTAAGGAGTAACATGCAAAGTGACATCAACCACAAGACAGTCATTTCCATTTATGACAACATTCCAGTTAACCAAGTTTGGTTCCATTAGCCTGTCATGATTACCCCGGCGACCTAACATGACTTTTAAATCATATAGCATAACAATATGCATCAAACAAGTCGATAGTGTTTGTGATAATGTGACACCACCCGGTACCTGGAGCCGCCTCTGCGCGCGGTCCGCCGCCGCGGGGCATGCTGACCGTTGTCCCGTGACCCGAGAGCTTAATAAATCAGTTGGTACCGGACCGCCGCCGAGTTTACTACATGGCGACCAGGATGAGATGAACTGGCCGTGTTTCTGAGGTTTGGTGTGTCAGTTTCGATTTTCTTTGTGTACGGTGATCACTGGTGATGCCGTTTATTGGCAAAGCGCCGGAGTTTGATGTGTCAGTGGAGAGGTTTGGTATATATAGCCGACGCATCGAACAGTTTTTCGTCGCGAATGGGATCAATGATGATCAAGTGGAGAAGCGTCGCGCTATCTTTTTGAGCGTTGTGGGTGCGAGCAAAGGTTGCCTGGTCTGCAGATCCGCCGCCGCTACAGTCGCTGTACACCGTCGTACCCGTATGGACCTTGTGGTGGTGAAGCAGCCATTTGTGATACTCGAACGACTTGCCACACACGTCACGGCGATACGAACTCGCTGCGGGTCGATTCATCGGTTGTCGTTGTGAAGTGTCGCTGGCGCCCAGGAAGCACTGGCTGTTGTTGCTGTAGTTGACCCTGTTGATGCTGCATTGTGATGTAATTCTCGACGTCGTTCGTGGACTTAGACTACTCCAGATCTCCAGTCAAGAACACTTCCCTTTGCCAATACACGGGAAGCGCATCAGTGCCGATTTTTTGTGGTCTGGCACTGCGATTTAAAAACAAAATTTAACGGCCCATAAGTTAAAACCTTTTCGGCCGATTTTCATTTGTCTTACTTTAAACAATGCGCCGGACATTTTAAGCAGGTACGGAAAAAATGGCGTATATCGGCCGGTACAATATGGTGTTGTGTACGAAAAATCGGAGGGATGGGCGGATTTCACCCTCCTCCACACCAGGGCGTGTGTTAGCCTGTCATGAACTTGATCTGACTTGACCTTGGTGACCTAACATGACTTTGAAACAATGTAGCATAACAATATACATCAAACAAGTCGCTAGTGTTGTCAAGAACACTTTTTTTTGCCAATATACGGGAAGCGCATCAGCGCCGATATTTGTGGTCTGGCGTTAAAATTTTTGTTTGACTTTACGGACCCCTAACTCGAAAAAAAATTCGGTCGATTTACTTTAAACAACGTGCCATTCATTTCTAAGCAGGTATACAAACAATGGCATATATCGGCCGGTAAAATCGGGAGTTATCTACGAAAAACCGGAGGGGTGGGTGGATTTCGCCCCCCCCAGGGCGCGTGTTAAGGAAGGGATCACATTAATCTGGCTTAGGTGGCATTCGGTTATATCAATTAAGCATGAAAGGAAAGATGAGAGGCCGGCAAACAAAGATCGTGGCGTAAAGGGCGGATACATACACAGCATGCAGGTTCATGTGCAGACATACATACATACATACATACATGCATAACAATCAGGACATTTGGAGGATGGGCAGCTCCGTAGCCTACGACCCGCGGTACGAGCTCCGCGAGAAGTTCCTACCCAGACAGCTCCGCGAGCTCTGGGGCGTAATCGGCGGCGAAAGTTAAGTTTATCCGGTTGGCTAACTTGACGGGGGTGTCGGCGCCGAGGAACCTGCGGACACTGTGGAGCGTCCGGGCACGGGAGACCTCTCTCACCCGCACTAGTAGTGAGCCGCAGCGGAGGACTTTGGTGGAGACCATTCCGTCGGTCCACTCATCCAGCACCGTTGCGATTGCGAAGCGGGAGGTACGGGCTCATGAGCTATCGATCCTTGTTAGGATGAGGAAAAACCCACCCTCATGAGGGTCCTGCGGAGCATGAAACTTAATTATAATCCCCTACAAGAGCGAGAGAAATCGTCGCGTCGTTTTGGTCTTCAGCCTGCAATCTTCGATTTAATCATATTTTTATTAATACAATATTCCAAACAGACTGGCATGACCAATGCATCAAGCACAAAGCTAGAGTTATGCACCACGTGCCTCCACCGGGCCCGGATAGCTCAGTTGGTAGAGCGTTAGGCTTTTAACCTAACGGTCCAGGGTTCGAGTCCCTGTTCGGGCGTCCTTTTCGTAATCCACGTGTGCCGCTTTGTGAAGCGGCACACGAGCCTCCCCAGACCGGACCGGATGCATTGAACCGCAAAGCCGGCGACATTCATCCATAAATGTCGCCGGCTTTTCTCCTCGGACAAGTTTGATGTCGGGACAGACCGTGTATTTTTTCCTCAAGTTTCACTACTTGATTTCAATTTTAGAGATGATGGCATACATTTTGAAATCCCTAAATTATTTAAGCAGTTTAAAGAAGCGCCTCAGAATGCCTCGCTTTGGGATTGGTCACAATACATGTGACGTCACATATGTAGAGTTCAGCGATGCTTGACTGCCGCCCATTATAACTTCCATTTAGGACGCTGCCAGGTCGTATTAATCGCGACAGTTTTAGCTCCGATCACATCTGATGGCAGATGGGTCAGTGGCAAATGGGTCGTAGAAAACGGCGCAATTAGTTTTGTTCGTGCCGATGTACACACATGCAACTGCAAGTAAGCCAGAAGCAATGTGCATCGGCCTCCCGACGGCCGATAAGAGAGGGCGTTGAAGAGCGATTCTGAACGTCGAGACAGTCCGCTGCTAGTGGCCAAACTTGTTGCGACGAACATTTCTATGTATATATACCACTGGCAGACAGGGGTACGAGTATTGTGATAGGCGTGGACATGCCTAAGGATGAGGGGAAGGGACCGGAACCAAAGTACTTTTCTCCAAAGTGTAAACATTGATGCTTTTCACATAAAGATTTAGCTCGAAAACGATGATTATATCTCTCATCTTTGTTAAAACTCTCACAAGATACAAGTATGCTATTTACAAAGATGGGAACTTATTAGTTCACATCTTGTTGGAAACATGGATGTCCACAACCCTTTCATATTAACATTAAGTGACAAGAATTGATATATTCTAGCTTAAGCATGCTGAAGATAGCAAGACATTTGGCAAATTTGTGTTTTAAGGTTATTTTTGAATTCTTGGAGTTTCTCTTCCCAGCGCAATGTTCATGGATGTGGTGAACATGATGTGGCTAATCATTTTCTTTGCAAATGTATACTTCTCATCTTAGCCAACAACCTGTCAAGCTATTACAATACAGATGTGCATTTCAACTGTATCTCTATATATTTGCCAATATGCTTTACCAATTATGTGATGAGAAGTGTGCAATATTAACAAATTAAAAGAAACTTGGCATGCTATTCGTTGATCATTTATCAAGTACTTAGATCGGGATGCAGCTTGCGGTTTACCCCACAATGAAATGCAAATTATGGAAGTGGGTATAATCAGCTGTTTTGCTGAGGGGAAGTCGTCGTGTTTGTTCAGCTAAGCAACACGGAATTTGTAATTGTCTTTTGAAATATTTTACTCATCTTACCCATACACATGGTACTAACTTTTGCTCATTGTGCGCACCGCATTGCGCTGGATTTCAAACAAAACTTTTAGTTCCTGTATTATCGCCATAATAGATTACGTACCCTTCTAAACTTAACCCGTCCCGCCTCGGGGGGTGGAGGTTGTCTTCAACAGCCCCCCTCAGGTTTTTGGCGGATAGCGGACGAACGGCGCGCGGCAGCGCGCCCAAATCTGGCATACCTTTTCCCACATCAATTTGGCAAGACGTTACAAAATCTTTAATTTCAGATCTTCTAGAGTCAACGAGTTAATCAAGGTCAAGTGAGGCCACCTCCAAAAACGTTGAACCAGTCGTCACGCTTTAGCGGATACAGATATTTTAATGAAACTTTCAGTGCTTGCTTATCTTTAGGGATGCAGGAAAACGTACGAGTGGAATTTTTCTTCTTTTTTCGTTTTTGACTACATATAGGATTCTGACTATAGTAAGCATTTTGTATTGGAAAAGTTGACTTCCAACAACGTTTCTCGGTTTGCTCTACCCATTGGAAGAGGAAAATTAAAGAAAACTTGAAAACTCAAAATTTTGAAATTTAAAAAATAAAATTGTTATTTTGGAGGGGCCAAAAATAAAAGCCCTGGTCGATTTCGCTGTCCTTTTCTCATTCCAAATAAATTTTGTTTTCCATATATCCACCAAAATGAACTCCCCGGAGCCAAAGACAATGTATGTCGTGAAAAGTCGTGAAAATCTAGCCCTCCTGGTGACGTCACTTTTGGGGAAAAGTTGTTTCCGGGGTGGATCCCGGAACCTACTCGTCGAGCGCTTTCCGATGACACCTCTTTCGTTTTCGTGCGATACTTTGGATTTTAGAGGGGGTCTTCAACCCCCCCCCCCCGGAGACGTGGTGTGAGAATTTGACCGCAAAGACGGCGCGGGTTAATATTTTCGCAAAAATAGGTAACAATTCAGTATGACAAGCCCACGTCTTAATATGAATGGTTTGAGTCGGTTGAATAACTTCACATCTAACCACCCAATGCATGGTTCTCAGTGCGTTTCAGGTTTGGCCGCTTCGCGGTCCCACATATGCGACGTCATCGCTACGAGAATGTTCTCAAATCGATGGCGAACTCTAAGTGAGATTATTAAATTATGTTGTGAATGCTTCTCCTATGCTACAAGTATTTCAGTTTTGTGTACAAAGTGTTATTACCGTATTTTTGCAACCAAAAACCCATTACGTGAAACTGGTCCACTGTCCTGTTCGGGTCGGATCGATGCTAGCAGTATTAAACTATGCTTATAAATGAAATATGTGACTGATAGCTTACCTTCATTGCAGTGTATTCATAACCAGACTTCGGACATATGACACTGAAGAGATTGGCCATGGCAGAATAATAGGCTATCACAATATTACGCGGCTAGTTTCATCAGAACTTCGGATATAGCATTCATTAGGCGGCTACAGCCTCTATTTGCCGTGTAAGCTGGAGCTTACACGGCAAATAGAGACTGTACATCTTCCTTCCATAGGCTGAACACAGATGGCTACTGCGGCTCTCATTAAGCCTCAATACTTACTAATGCTTCAGACAAATGCCATGATTGACATTTTTCCAGGTGAACTTTGGATATGAACATCGTGAAATTTGCTAAATACTATCCTATAGCCTGTCGAGTGAGTGGAAATGGCATCAAGTAACTCTAATACAAAAACAAATTTTGCTTTCCATAGGGTACCTTGCCAGATGCTCATCACATACTGAACGATGAACATTGTATTGCAGAGAAGCTATTGAAAACGAAGTGGAATACGAGTGACGACATTATCTTTCGTAGTCAAGACGGTGCGACATAGAGTCTATCTCACCATTGGCAGCATCATCATCATCATGTTCGCCCATCTGCCATTTGATGGCGTGAACAAACGCCATTTCTCGAATTGAGGCTCAGTAATAGCGCGTGAGCTGCACCACGTGAGACCAGCCCATGTTTTTGGTTTGACCACTGGTCGGTAGACATGTCCGCAGAAGGTGGCTGCTTCGATTACGGTCGCACGGAATGCAGCACGAAAGGGCTGAGGCTTGCTGGTACATTACCTGGACAATCTTATGAAACTAAGCTGAATATGGCGAATATAGCTATGATTGATATTTTCCAGGTGCCATTCGGAAATGGAATTCGATGGATTGGCTCAATACTATCTCATAGCCTGACGAGTGAGAGGGAAAATATATTAATTATCCCTGATGCAGAAAGTGGCGTGATTTATCAACAGTTACCTCAGGTGAAGCTTACGTTCGTTGTCTTAAGATGAGCAGTTGTATCTGTGAAGATATATGATTCCATTGCGTTGAGACTTCGCTGCGTTGAAATTGACAAATTGTTCACGGTTATGCGCGATGAAACGTTTAAGTACGACTTGATGCGACATGGGCAAAGCGACGTAATTAGACAATTGTGGAAAGCCGTTCCTAGACTTCCTATGCTCATGAAACCACGGCAATACATTTTAAACTTAAATCCAATGCCAAATAGAACCAAACGTCAGGAGCTCAATTCGCTTTTCTTAACGTCGTTTGTCCTCAGATGTATAGGCTAAGAGGTGTCAAGGAATCAATCTGGCATTAAACATGCGTTGAGAAGCTTGCATCATCTTCACTTTATACGCATTTCATGGGCTAAAACAAGTGTCGGAAGTGTGTCCACAACGATTTTTTCCACAACCCATCCCGTCATCTTAATTAGTTGTGGTTTTAGATGTTGTCTAGTTGCACGCTCAGATCGTCCGACCCTAGACTATCGATAGCAATCCTACCTCTTAAGGTCCGGCAATCCCCTGCGGAGGTAGCGAGTGGCCAGGAGGTTGCAGCGTCTGACTAGATACCCGAGCAACAGTCGGTTGGCGCCAAACGGAAGCGCACACAGCAGCAATGCTACGGCTGGACTGGACGGTCTGGAATTGGTTACGACTGGCCGGTGGCAGTGACTGCTGACTGCGGCCGCCCCCACAAATAACATCATCTGTCTACATTTGAACATAAACCAACCTGGGGCAAGCCGTCTTGCGCGTCGTCATGAGAACGTGAGCTTTCGGATTACACGGGCAGAATTGTCTGCGAGTTGTGTGAATGTCAGCCATGTGCCTGTTCACAGGACATGTCAGCCATGTACCTGTTCACAGGACATGTCAGCCATGTGCCTGTTCACAGGACATGTCAGCCATGTGCCTGTTCACAGGACATGTAGCCATGTGCCTGTTCACAGGACATGTCAGCATGTCTGTTAAGGACATGTCAGCCATGTGCCTGTTCACAGGACATGTGCCATTCTTTCATGTGCCTGTTCACAGGACATGTCAGCCATGTACCTGTTCACAGGACATGTCAGCCATGTGCCTGTTCACAGGACATGTCAGCCATGTGCCTGTTCACAGGACATGTCAGCGATGTGCCTGTTCACAGGACATGTCAGCCATGTACCTGTTCACAGGACATGTCAGCCATGTGCCTGTTCATAGGACATGTCAGCCATGTACCTGTTCACAAGACATGTCAGCCATGTGCCTATTCACAGGACGTCAGAGGGCTTGTTTGTGAAAAGTGCGTTCAGTCAAAAGAGATGCTAATAATGCGATGGTAGCAGTGAACTTGGCCATTGACATAGTACGGCTGTTGAGAAGCACGCCAGGTATGAGACTAGCCAGGAACAACTGGCTTACGTCGGATGAAGCCTACATTGCCGTCATCACCTTTCAATCAAAACAATTCATCACAATGCGCAATGACGAGATAGCGCCGGCGATGGATGGTACCAAAGCTACGAAGAGGGAGGTAGCTAGGGGGGGGGGATATGGTCCTCTCTTAATTGGGCTTCTACGGGCTGATGGTGCGGTTCTTCGGGCCGCACCATGGGTCCGTGTTTAATTGTTTACCAGGTCGTCATAGTGGAGATAAAAAGGCCAATAGTATTCTTTATGGCCACCGAAGCTGTTGTCTGGCCTTATTTAAGAAAGCCTATGAACGCCTACGAACTCTTGCAGGGCCTTATGCACACCTGCGGCCCCTTACGAAAGTGTGCGGGCCTTTATGAACGTCCACGGGCGCATACAAACTTATACGAGCCCTTATGAACGTAAATGGGCCATTACGAAATGTGTGCGATACTTCGAAAATTATTGTGCGTGCGGGCCGTTACAAGCGTTTACGGGCCATTACGAATGCGCGCGGGCCATTATGAAAGTCTACGGGCCGTCACAAGCGCTTAGCTTCCCCTTACCGAACAATGAATCAAAGTTTTCTCCAATCATGTTTTGACATTCTGCATCTAGATGCATGCTTAGGAGGTCTGAATTCCTGGTTTATAATGGTGCCATATTAACATATAATTCGAGAAGAGAATCCGACAATGTCGCCGGTCCTTTCATTAACTTCAACATATCTAGATTCTGATGCCGTTTATGGATTAGATACAGTATCACTAGAGACTGGATTGCTGATGGTAAAAGAAGCAGTGGTAGTAAGTCTACACAAGCGAACTTACTTCTTATTAGGCAGAATGGGAACGACCCTCCCATCCTTCTGAATTGACTTTGTGACTCACAGTTAGTCGAACGACAGAGCACCAGTGAGTGGTCGCATCTCGTTGTCAGTGTACGTGAATAGCACGGGTGCGGTGACCAGAGCTGGCAAATACCAAAAAATATGGGTTCGATGCCCGGACCCCGGTCGGTCTTATGTCACGAAGCCCGGTTGGAGCCCGGTTAGTTAGTTAGTTACTTATATTTACAGGATCAACTGCACAGGTCACATAGCGCCCATAACTCAGTCATTTAGACATAAAGATAGGTCAGCGTCAGTCCAGGTAAACAATTACACGTAACGAATATCAGATCTGTCGTAGGATAAAACTAGTGATAGTCACATACGCAGCAGCATGTCAACGACTGGTGTAGATAACGGAAAATTAAATTTATAAGAAATTCAAAAGTTGTCCCGAGTGAACACTGTCAGAATCAATACCCAATGCCTTCCGAAGCTAGACAGAGGAAGGTTCAAAGTGACATCTCACGTCCGTGCACGAACGTGAGACGTCCTCGGGTTACCCATGGGCAAACCGAGGTTACGGGACTAAAATTTGTCGCACAAACATTGGTGTGGTGCACCCCGGTTATACCGGCGTTTCATCACCATCCGGAAGATGCGGGTGCATCGCGTAGGGATTTCCTCACGCAGGCAATATACAGACACCTCGCGGCGTCTGGTTCGGTGTGAGGATGAAGCCACTCACCCATACAGCTTTCAGCTCGTTGTTTGTTATGGAGTCCCAGGTTGCCTGCCACTTCCTGAAAGTAAATCTCTTCACATCTGAGTAAAAGCCCCTAGCGGGAACAGGGAGATAAACGTACACGGTAACATTGCACTCGTTTCGCTGCAGCATCAGAGGCCTCGTTTCCACAGATTCCCACGTGGTTCTGAATCCACCGTGGGATGACCGCTTTCCCAGCGCAGGTCAGAGAGGTAAGCCTACATGCAATATGTTGTGTAAGTGGGTTCGATTGGTAAACCGCACTTAGAGCTTTAAGACTACCGAGTTAATCAGTGTAGATTGCATGCAGCATTTCATCACATGCTTCAATGAAACTCAGTGTCCTGTCTATGGCAACCAACTTAGTTTCATAAACATATGAGCGTGTCGGTAAAGAGGACGTTCTGACAGTTGTGCCCACTACAAACGTACACCCAGCACCAGGCTCTGTCTGGGATTCGTCTGCATAGGCATCTGTAAAATGACGGTAAGAAGACATTAACTCGCGCGCCCTAAATGCAAATTCCTCGTGAGCCACTTCCCACTGTTTGAGACTGGTTAGAGGTACGTCAATATTTTGTTTATTGGGTGGTTCACGACGCACTTTATGCACATTCACGGCTAATGGCGCCGCCAACGCTGTTTCGCCGGTGGGCCGCGGGATTGGGAAATGTCTCGAGCGGCGCCAGTGTCGAACCCGGGACCTTTGGTACCCAAAGCCCAACACCTTAACCACTCGGCCACCCCCGCCCCTACGTCAATATTTGATGAGGTCAGAGCCCAGGTGGGGATTTGCATGGATTCGACGCGCATCACACCTCGTTATCATATATCGCTGTCTTTGGACAGAGCATGCATCCTAGCACTGAAAGGAGCTGAGCTAACCGACAGTCTTCTTCTAAACACAGCCAGTGTTTCGCGAAAACACTAAACGGTATGCTGGATGATTTGGGAACTGACGCAACTTACATAGCGCATGCCGATAATTTTCAAACGCATATAGATGTATGGTTCATTGGCATCGACCAACAGACTGGCAGTCGGTGAAGTGAGAAGTGCACCAGTGAAAATACGGAGTGCTGTGTGACGCACTGTATCCAGCGTTTGTTTTGTGATCAAAGCTGCGCTGTCGTATACAAAACATGCATAGTCGAGTTTGGACCGAATTAGGAAGCGATGAAATTGCAGCAGGGTTGATCTATCGGCACCATATAATGCCCGTGCAACCACCTTCATGACATTCATGGATTTAAAATACCCATTTCTAAGCATTTTGAAGTGATACTTCTATGTTAGCCGGTAGCCGAGCAGAACGCCGATAAACTTGAATACCATTGGAATTTCCAAGCCATATAATCTGATTTTCATATTCGGACAGTTCCGACGCCGGCAAAAATACATGGGGACCGTCTTAGTCGTCGAGAAGTGGAAGCCGTTCGTCTTCGTCCAGCGTTCGAGCCTGGCGATAGCGACAGCGAGCTGCGACAGTGACAGTGAGCGACAGTCTCTGCATTGCTGGAGTGCTGGATGTTCAGATCGTGAAGTCGTCGACGAATAATGAACGGAATATTGACGGCGCCTGAACAGAGCCGATATTGTTGATAATAATGGCGAGCAGGGCCACATTCAGTACACTGCCTTGGGGGATGCCGTTTACCCGTTTGAACCATCGTGAGAGTCGCGCACCTAGACGGACTCGAAACCGACGGTTTGTTTTAAAAAAAAAATGTTTTCTATAAAGACGGCCGTGGAGCCCCGCAGGTCATACTCGCGCAGCTCATAGGAATTCCATGTTGTCATGTGGTGTCGAAAGTGCCTTCTATGCAAAAGCACAGCTCCAGCATGACGGTGCTGTGCGAAAGCTGCCCGACTTGTGGTATCAATTGCAACGAGGTTTTCTAAAGCAGTTATTGAGCATTTGATAAAACGTTTCTGTTCCCTAGGTATCAACCCAGCCGAACATTCACCATTCGTTCCATCAGCTTTCATATCGACGTAGTTAAAGATATGACCATTGACTGAAGAGTATAGGTGGCGTGCGTTGAGTTTTCTTTCTTAGCAGTCATACTACCTCGCGTTGCCTACTGGTTAAATGCTGGATTAAAAGTTGACCCATGCTAATATACTCCTCACCTGTGGTACTGGATAAGTAAAACAAAATGCGCCAGAAAGCGATTAAACTTTTCTACCTGTTTTCAGAGAGCCAAACATATAAACTGACCTTCATTGGCGATAGCACCAAGAAAGGGAACAGTCTAGCTGCATTGGTGGACCTTCATGGCCATTAATATATTCGATGTATGGTGTGGAGCTTCAATGCTATTGTATTTACTCCCCACTCATCTATTAATGATTCATTGCTTCAGTTCTATGCTAGGCACCTTACAGCTCATACCGAATCTTCCTAAAATCAAGTAGCGTAGCATGCAGACCAAGCCATCACGACCAGCAGTTGTAGTGCATACTTGACCATGCAATATAGGCTGTAAATGTAGAGGATTCAATACGATGTTTGAAGAATGAAGTGATGGGTACTGAATTACGAATCTAATATCATAATGATATAAATATTGCATGTGGTGTGCATTTTGTTGCAGATTATTTAATAAAAAACGAATGAGAGCAATCCGCAACCTTGCTCATTATCGCATTTCTTATGTTTTCTTTGTATTAGGATGGCAAGTAATGCACCATGCACTTCAAGAGACATGCTGTTGTGACTATTGTTGTTAACTGTAGAAGACTACGAGTGTAAATATTATGGTTTTCTGAGCGAAGTTCTGAAGATTTAGTTAGTTAGTTGTTTGGGCTTTAGGGCGTTTCGACCAAGATTGATCTTTCGCGCGTAGAAGAAGTTTTGAAGGTTATTTGCTTGAATTGTGAGAAGGAACTTCGAAGAAAATGCTGTTGATTGTCTATGCTAATACAGACCAAAAATGGTATAGGAATGTGATTTCAAAAGCATGTGTTATGATACTAGTCTTTTGTAATGTATTGGGCATTTTAGCCTAACTCAATCCATGCTACATTGCTGGATATCTGGTGAAACCAATTCCAAATTTATTTTGGCTTCACTGCAGTTGCTAGCTCTATTTTCGAAAACTGTATCTGTTTTGGTCTTGAACCAGTGTCATTGAAAATTTTCGGCTTTCAACAACTGGCGAGCCAGGTATGTTGAAAGTATTTCGGGGTCTGTTTGCGAGACTGTTGAACTCATATGACACAATTTCTGAATGGAATGTTGAAATGGCCCCCGCGGGTTGTATGCTAATGCCGATCATAAGGCGGAAAAAAACATTATGTTGATTTCTTTTTCTTTTTCCTTCTATCTAACAATTGACTGACAGGTTGGCTGAAAGCCCAGCATCAGAAAGACAGACGGGAAAGCCTGCTGGTGCTGGCCGGGATTTGTGGCCAGGCTTTTGGTCGTGACCTTTGCCATCTGTGGTGGTGGCGTCTAACGTGGACATCATCCTCAGGAGCTTGACACTTTATCGTCCTCGGTTTGCGCATACCACAGGGTCAGGTGATCGAATCATCAACAACTAGCGCAGCCATGATTAGACGCGGCGGTCCGACAGCCTTGATCGCGATGACGTAATCGCTGCCAGATGTGCCTTCGGGTGGACGACGGCAGCGATTCGTGGAACGGTGCCCGGCGGGCTTCCAGATAGTTGACATTGGCGGGCCTGGCTGGACATATCTGCAGAAGTATCGGCGGGACCCCACGGACGGGCACCGTACAGGTGTTGAGGGCAGAGCGCTGGAAATTCACTTAATCTACTGGAGATATGTCTGCAGACACGTGCAGATCTCCGGAACTACACGGCATACAGAGCTCGGGGCGGACGGCGGGCCGGATTCTGAACAGGATACTGACGCCCGTGAGACGCTGCATTGAGAAGTGATTGAGCCTGTCGGTGGTGCTCTAAATGACGGATATCGTGCGATCAATCCACCATAGAAGACGCAGCGGCGTCATCAAGCACTTCTGCGTCAGCTGGGCGTGAAAAGCAGCTGCGATAACGCGTGGTAATGACGCAGAAGCCAGCCCGAGAGCTGCCAACTGCGTCGTGGGGTGCACCAGACAGCATGGTATTTCATCCGCAATATGAAAAGGCACAACTTTTCTTGTATCTCTGTCTCTATCTCTGTCTCTACCTCTATCTTTCTCTCTCTCTCTCTGTCTCTGTCTATATCTCTATCTGTATCTCTATCTTCGGCTCTATCTCTATCTCTATCTCTATCTTTATCTCTATCTCTGTCTCTCCCTCTTTTTTTCTCTCTCTTTCCCTCCCTATTTAAGGACGATGCAACAAGTTTAACTTGCTTTTAGTGCATTTTAATTGGTGTTCGGATTTTAAAGCATGCAACGCTTGCTAAGTTCAAATCAGTTGGATAAAAGTGAATCGCATGTTCATAAGGTGAGGGGCTGAGTGACGCGTTGCTCAAGCAAGATATGGAATCAAATCATAAAATGGCCAGCCAGTCATGTGGTTGTGAAATAGATACAACTTGCTTGATGACCGACCGACCTCACCATCTGATGACCGACCTCACACTGCCATCTGATGACCGACCTCGCCATCTGATGACCGACCGACATGCCATCTGATGACCGACCTCGCCATCTGATGACCGACCTCACACTGTCATTTGATGACCGACCTAACACTGCCATCTGATGACCGACCGACATGCCATCTGATCGCATTCAGTGACAATCGTACGTACGTAGAAAAGACATGATGCGGTGTACGGGACCTGTATGGGAAGCCAGAGAAAACGGTAAATGCGATATCATTACAGCGTCGAATATACTTCGGCAGGTAGACGCAAGTTTGTGCAACTGGTCCAAATCGGTAGCAGGAGCAAGTGCCGTAGTAGTCGGACCGGTATGAACAATACACCGACGAAGGATCAATCCGGCGCGACCGATGCAACCGATTTACCAACACCAGAGGTTGTCCATCTGGAGAAATTGAAGCTCGCGAGGAGTGGTGACATGCCCACCCGCTTCACCACCTTTCGTTATTGATTTAGTTATTCTGGGAGGATTTTCTGCAGGCGATCGGGACAGTGCTGCAGCTTTCCCGGAGAGTTGAACTGCTGATATATAGCGCTTTGGCCAGTAAATTCCAGCTAATGGGGCGTTCAGCCATCGGTCAAGTTGCTGAGTTGCCGCGTCGATAGTGTATTTCGCCCAGCATTGACCTGCAGCTTCATCGGTTCTGACCAGACGGGGTTTGGGCCACCGCACGCGCTCGTATCCTCCGTCTGGGAGGGTCAGCCAGCACACGACCTGGTCAGCACTGACAGACAGACCTGACAGCAGCGAGCGACATGCAAGACCACCGGCGGCACACTGAAGCTCCGGCTGGAACTCCCGGTCAGCCCCGACAGACAGCAGCGGGAGGTGAGACCGACCACCTGCGGCACACTGGCTAAACTCCCGGTCAGAACTCCTGGTCAGCTCCGACAGAGGGCGGCGGGCGGCGCGTCCGACGGCTGGTGGCATGCTGAAGCTCCGGCTAAACCCCCCGCTGGAATGGAATTCCACGTTATAATGGTGCATTCAGGGGCTACAAAACAAGGCTGCCTAGCATGAGCCGTGAGATTGTAAATCTACCCCGAAACACATTGATGTTCAGTTCATAGGATAAGCATTGGAGAAGACCAGGTGCCTCTTCAGGGTAGCATTCCAGCAGTGTATGTTGTTTTCGGCATAGACAAAGTGAACGACAAATTAGATCTGGTACAGTTGCCAATGTTAATAATCAATAACTTCCCACAATCCAAGGCTACTTAACAAGAAAGGGCAATGGGTACCTAAGAGGGCAATATTGCTACCAGTGCGTTAATCAGTTCCAGCTCACTGTTGTCCTCATATAATCATCCCAATCAGCCCCACGCACTTTATAGGTTTTTATATTTTATATAGTTTTATATTTTTATAGTTTTTTCTTCCAAGTTTGTTATTTTCTTCAGTTTTATGGTTATCGTAGCGCCTAACCAGCTCACACACGACCGAAACGTGGCAAGGCGCAACCTTTTGCCACATCAGTACACGCAAGTATGCACCATTGAAGCCCTGCTCGGTGGTTGCACTTACCACCACATCGACAGACTTATCATCGCCGACATGCGGCGTCACTCTGCGACAATGTGCACCGGAGCGGACCGGAGGTGGTCGATCGTCGGCCACAGAGCAGCGGCGACGACACTTCACGCGCGATGACGTCGCGCCACTCAATTTTACGACCATCCGCTGTCGGCAGTCGACGGCGAGTGATTCATGACCATGGTAACCGCCTGGCCGATCACATGGACGGCTACTCGGAGGGCTATCCTAAGGCAGTCGACGCCGTGCGATTCATGACCGTGCTAACCGCCTGACATGACTGCATGACCGCGCATGGGCGACTGTTCGGTGGGCTACCCCAGGGCAACCGACGGCGTGTGATTCATGACTGTGTTAACTGCCTCACCGATCACACGGGAGACTACTCGGTGGGTCACTCCGGGGAAGTCGACAGCCTGCGATTCATGGCCGTGTTAACCACCCGGCCGACCTCACGGGAGGCTCTTCTGTGGGATACCCCAGGTGTCCTTTCCATTGCCGTCGCCAGTGATCGACCAACACGTTCACCTGCTTGCCCCCAGTGGTGCTGCTCATCTGTTGACGCATGTCACACAGACAACTGTATCTCCTGGTCAGTTGACGTCTGTCACACAGGTAAATGTATCTCCCTGGTCAGCTGGCGTTTGTCACACAGACGAATGTACCTCCCTGGCCAGCTGTCGTCTGGCACGCAGGTGAATGTACCTCCCTGGCCAATACTTCGGCTATTTTCATTTCGGGCCGTACGAGCTAAGCCCGAGACACGTGGCCGACCGGCGGGGTGATCCCGGCAGCCGGTGATCTTCGCCAGGCGCCTGATCTCACACGTGCCACGGCCGCCGCTCGTGCCGCACGTGGCACGGGATGCCAGCCAGCTGTGGAGTGCGGAGGGCGTCCATCAGCTCTGTTGGGCACGCTGTGACTCCAGCTGCTTCCCGCCAGTGCAACTGAGCTGATGACGCTGTCAGTGAGGAAACACGCGAGGAGTATCCGATGTCACTTCACCACTTGTGAAGATGCCCGCCGAGATCGCGCACCTCACATTCCATGAGCCGGGCTCTTCCCGACGGCGCGGTATTGTGGTCCCGATGTTTTCTCCACCTACCGGGAGGACGCAATCGCGGCCTGTTTTGACCCACCCTCCGCCGTGCTAATCCGACGGACAGCTCGGATTCAGCAGTGTGACGCGCATTTTCCTCGAGAGCGTGACTCAGACGCAGACATACCTGTCCACATATCTGGCGGCTCATCACAGTCGACAAACCACGTGGTGTTTCGCGGCGCTGTGCCGTACCAGCTGTATGCAATCGGGCTATCACAGGGTTGGCCACTTGTGAAGCCATACCAGGGTGCCGCCCCTGGGTACGTTTTCCCATCAATTTGGTACAGGAGATTAGCCGAGCCGCAGTTTTGGATTTTGGTCGGCAGCCTCAGCTGGGGCGATTCATGAAAGGCAATCTTGCAGCCCTTTACGCTGACGTTGGCCAATTTATCGCTCGTCGAGACACACACCGAAAGAAGAGTAATTGAATGCTGTAGCGTGTCGCCCATTCTTCGCTGTCAGCAGGGCGACCATCGAAAAGTTGCAGCCGCCCAGCACGTTCACGGTTTCCACGCTGTTACTGTGCGGTGCTTCGATACCGCTCTACCAATGTACTGGCATTTCACATGTGCAGCCGTGCCAGCGATTGTGTCAGGAGCTGAGGCAGGACATGGTGTGACGAGCCATGTTAGCGGTTGTGCCAGGAGCTGTATCAGGTCATGGTGTGACGAGCAATATCAGAGGTTGTGCCAGGAGCTGTATCAGGACATGGTGTGACGAGCCATGTCAGAGGTTGTGCCAGGAGCTGTACCAGGACATGGTGTGACGAGCCATGTCAGCGGTTGTGCCAGGAGCTGTGTCAGGACATGTGGTAAAGAGCCATGCCATTGGTCGCTTCAGGTACCGCAGGTGCGCAGCCAGAACATCGTCCGACGGCTAGAACACGAAGTACTTTTTTGTTTCGACTGATTTGTCACCAAAAATCACATGAACGTGCGAGTGTCCGAATTACAGGCCACCTGGCGGGGTGTGTGTGTAGTTCTTCACTTGGCTGCACCACTGAGGAGCCATGTCTGGTGCCGTTTCAGAAACCGCATGGGGAGCTGTATCAGTGGGTATACAAGGTGCCAAGTCAGGACATGTGAGCTGTATCAGAGGTCGTATCAGAAACTGTGAGCTGTATCAGAGTCCATGTCAGAAGCCGCCTTGGCTTAGACGTGAGGTGCAAAAGGTGCCAAGAGTCAGAAGCAGTGTAGAAGCTATATCAGGAGCTATGCCAGGCAATGTCAGGAGGCATCAGAAGCTGGTCCAGGAGCCGGGATCTGTGCCGCGTGTCAGGATGTGTCAGAACCTGCATCAGGAGTTACGGTAGGAGATGCACCGTGTGTCAGGATATATCAGGAGCTACACTAGGAGATATCCAGAGTCAGGAGCCGAGCCGACAGCAGTCGGAGAGGAGATGTCAGAAGGTGTCAGGAGTCGAATCGACGGGTGGTCAGAGATGTCAGAAGCCACGTCAGGCCCCTGACAGTCGAAAATCGTATATATCAGGAGCCAGGAGCCGAACTGACAGCGGTTAGAGCTGATATGTCAGGAGATGTCAGAAGCTACGCCGGTGGTGTCAAGAGTCAGGGGAGCGATCGGAGATGTCAGACGTCACGTCAGGAGATGACAGGCGCCACGTCAGGAAATGTCAGACGCCACGTCAGGAGATATCAGGCGCCACGTCAGGAGATGTCAGGCGTCACGTCAGGAGATATCAGGCGCCATGTCAGGAGATATCAGGTGTCACGTTAGGAGATGTCAGGCGCCACGTCAGGAGATGTCAGGCGCCACGTCAGGAGATGCCAAGCGCCACGTCAGGAGATATCAGGCGCTACATCAGGAGATGTCAGGCGTCACGTCAGGAGATATCAGGCGCCACGTCAGGAAATGTCAGACGCCACGTCAGGAGATATCAGGCGCCACGTCAGGAGGTGTCAGGCGCCACATCAGGAGATATCAGGCGCCACGTCAGGAGATGTCAGGAGTCAGGAACCGAACCGACAGTCGTCCAACAAGTGGCAGCTGCGACCCGTCTACCGCCGGCGTGGCGACTCCGTTGGACATACCCTCGGGCTCATTGTACGCTGTTTGACGCTCTCTCCGGTCATGTTGATGGTGTCGGTCAGGTCAACAGCCCAGAGCGCGTGGGGCAGTGGTCAGTCCAGTGGTCAGTCCAATGGTCAGTCCAGTGGTCAGTCCAGTGGTCAGTCCAGTGGTCAGTCCAGTGGTTCATCCAGTGGTCAGTCCAGTAGTCAGTCCAGTAGTCAGTCCAGTGGTCAGTCCAGTGGTCAATCCAGTGGTCAGTCCAGTGGTCAGTCCAGTGGTCAGTCCAGTGGTCAGTCCAGTGGTCAGTCCAGTAGTCAGTCCAGTGGTCAGTCCAGTGGTCAATCCAGTGGTCAGTCCAGTGGTCAGTCCAGTGGTCAGTCCAGCCGGCGTGTGAGCCGGCCCGGTGCCCGCGAGGGTGCCCGAGAGGGTGCCCAACACGTGATTGCGGGGAGCTAACTAGTACCGTGCTATCTTATGTACTGGCATGACGCAATTGGTCCCCATGTTGGCTTTCCCTCCCCGTTTCCATTCTCTCCAGGCTTCGGACGGTGATGACTATTGGGAGGCTTAGGGTGCGCCAACCCAGGCTTATGACAAGAGAGTCGGCAGCTGGACGCGCCCCGCACCAGGCACCGCGATGAGACAGATAGCAGTCGGCACGTTCGATCATACCTGGCTGTGATCTGGCCACCAAACTTGAGACTAAGACGGCCACCAGAAACTAACATCGCTGCAATTCTTCGATTTACCTGTATAGATGTGACATGCATATCTGGTGATTTGCTTGTCAGACTCAAATGTGTGGGCATATCTCGGGCACATTACGTATGAGTGTCCTATATTATACCAGTGATAGGGCGATGATTTAGCTGATGTGCGCGCGACGGATAACCATGACTCAGCCCGTGTGACGTAGTGTCCAGCTGGACAAGCGACCCACCAGGGTGCAGTATGTCGTCGGCACCATGCCGCAGCGGGGCATATTTCAAAATAACTAGGCCAGCAGCCTGTGGACGGAGGCATTGTTGCGAGCACGAAGCATGCACACACGGCTCGCTATGTACACACGACTGTCCGATATGAAAGACGGTCGTGAGTGGCGACAGAGTGGGACTGCTGTGTTGACTGAGGCTCATGTTCCGCCCCGGAGAGCCGCAGACCCCGTGGGCTAGGACGACAAATGGCGCGTTATCAGCGCGCCAACTACCGGGCGGTCGCCATCGCATCACGATCTCACGATGACCGCTGTTTGTTCAGCGTGTGGGCCGCCCCCGGCTCATACGGCGCGAAAGCCAGCTGTGTTTGTTGAGTAAGCTATGTGCCAGTGGCCACACATGAGTGTGCCATGAGCATCATATGCGCATACATTCGCTTGTTGGGTCCTCCATCGCTAAATTATGCTGATTATTGAGGGCGTAGGAGCGACAAGAAAGGTGCATGCGGGATGATTTTGAAGGAGATTATTTCCCCGGACGGGCACCACTCAATGAAAACATTTTAAAGGGTTCGGCTGCACTGGAGTGTCACTGGGTGGGCACCTTTTATAGCCAGATGGGAGCCTTCGGTTGAAAATTCCAAGGAGAGGAGGATGCACTTGCACATCCTGTCCTGCCAAAGGGCACCTTCCAGTCAGAAGGAGCGACACCGAAAAGTGTGGGGTAGGGGAGGATTGGGGTGAGGGTAGATTAATCCCCCGTCCCCCGCTCCCCGTCCTCTGCATTGGGGCCAACAGCAGAGAAGACGGCAGAGAATAATGCCAACCGAAACGTCTACTGTCCTGAAGTCGTCACTGTCACCATAACTCAACCAAATATATCACTTTCATGTCATCTTAATTACTACAGTGTCCGTGCTAATTTTGCATCGTAGAAACATTTTTTTCTTGAAGTCGGTTCGTTATTACGATACTTTGTTGATACATTTCGGATTTAAATTAAGTCAACATTCGAAGTTGACCTCATGTTTTGCATGTTCGCAGTACGCATGGCATGCAAATACTCAACCGAGCTTAATGATGATTAGACGTAAAAATACACCTAAACACAATGCCATCGCTCCAGCAATTGCCAAAATCTGCATTTTGTGATCAAAAGCAGAGAAGCCGGCAAGGATAATGACAACCGAAACATCTACTGTCCTGAAGCGCATGCCTGTCACCATAACTCAACCAAATATATTACTTTCATGCCGGCTTAATTATTACAGTGAGCACGATATACTGTGCTATCTGGAAGAGCATGCAGAGAGGGAGAAAGAGCGGTGAGCCAGCGCAGATGGTGGGAGTCAGGCAGCAGTAATGGTGGCAGGCAGGCAGCTATAGCTATGGCAGCTCATGGAGGAATCTAGAAGCTTACGTAAAAAGGAAGTGTCTCATAAAGCCGATATCTGCGCTCCATCCAGAAGCATCCCATTCCAAATTATGTATATGTATCTGTATATATATATTTATTATGCATGTATATATATATATATATATATATATATATATATATATATATATATATATATATATATATTTATATATATATATATATATATATATATGTATACATATATATATATATATATATATATATATATATATATATATATATATATATATATATATATATATATATATTATATATATTTATATATATATATCATATATATATATATATATATATATATATATATATATATATATATATATACATATATATATATATATATATATATATATATATATATTTAGGTATGTAAACATATTATGCATAGCAAAGGACAATACATATTTAAAAGTTTTGGAATCCAGCGCACATCGCGGATTCACAACTTAACTTATCTCGGGTCGGCATCAAAACAATCATTTTCGTAGTGAAATATCGTAACGTTCTTGCATGTTATTCATCATGATACTATCCTTGAACATATGCGCATAGACACCTTCATTGCATACCCGGTGTTATCTGAGATGCAATGAGATGCTATACGAGCGGCTCGACGTTGAATATATTCAACTGACACCCCATTCAGCCTGCCTTTCCATCATCTTAATGGACGTGTTTGCATTCCACTATTGGCAGCCTCTCGGCGGGGAAATTATGAGACGCCCTCAGCAGCCTTTCAGATGTGCATCCCACCTCTCAGTCATTCTGCGCATAGAGCAAGGATACCATAGTGATGTTCTCTGAGCACAACAAGATGCACAGCTGATAAGTGCACTTCCTCGACGTGAGGATGTTGTCCACATTCGGATGCTGCTCAAGAGATTCCAACGCGTCGACATGTGCACTGGCTGTTCTCAGACTACTGGAGGTCGGACTAGCTCCGATCGTGCCGGCTACATCTGTCAACGTGTCGTGTCCGGCTGGATCTGCCAACGTGTCGAGCTGGATCTGCCAACGTGTCGTCGTGTCCGGCTGGATCTATCAACGTGTCGTCGTGTCCGGCTGGATCTGTCAACGTGTCGTCGTGTCCGCTGGATCTGCCAACGTGTCGTCGTGTCCGGCTGGATCTGTCAACGTGTCGTCGTGTCCGGCTGGATCTGCCAACGTGTCGTCGTGTCCGGCTGGATCTGCCAACGTGTCGTCGTGTCCGGCTGGACCTGCCAACGACTCGTCGTGTCCGGCTGGATCTGCCAACGTGTCGTCGTGTCCGGCTGGATCTGCCAACGTGTCGTCGTGTCCGGCTGGATCTGCCAACGTGTCGTCGTGCGGACAGTTGGCCGCACGGCTCTGGTTTGCCAGCGCGCCGTCACGACCGGTCACAAGCTGGCACCGTGTTCCGGTCGTGATGACCGGCGCGACATCAGATCAACAAGCGTCCTGTCGTGTCGCCATCCGGCCGCGGTCCCGGTCGTGGGCGGGCCGGGCGCTGACGAGCCAAGCTTCCAGCCCCGGCGGCCCCGGCGGAGGGCAATGGAAGACGAGGGAAGGAACGGAGGGGAGGGAGTGAAGGGGAAGACGGGGAATGAGACGAGGGAGGAAAGGGGGACACGAGAGAGGGAAGGGAAGACGAGGGAGGGAAGGTAGGCGCGGGAGGGAGGAGACGAGGGAGGGAAGGGAGGCGAGGGAGGGAGGAGAGGCGAGGGAGGCGAGGGAGGCGAGGGAGGGAAGGAAGGGAAGGGAGGGAAGGGAGGCGAGGGAGGGAAGGGAGGGAAGGGAGACGAGGGAGGGCAGGGAGGCGTGGGAAGCGAGGGAGGCGGCTGTACGTCATCGGTCCGGGTGTGCCGTGTTATGGCGCCACTCTGACCGCCATCGCGACGCCATCTGTGCAAGCGAATAGGGAAGGTTTTGCGACGCATTCGACCGGACCCCACCCGGCATCAGCGACCTCCCGCGGCAGCTGGTCGCGGGGGATTGTAAATCTGGGCAGACCACCAGCATCGAACCCAGCACACTGTCACTCCAGCTTAAGTTTTACAAATGCTAGAATCCCGTGACCCACACGCTATCGAAGTCAGCATCAGCCGCTACAATGATTGCCAAACACAGTGGCAGATCAAGGCACCGTCAGCGGTGTCTAGACGGGGTCAGAACCGTGGGTCGAGGCACCGTCGGCTGTGTCGGGACGGGGTCAGAACCGTGGGTCGAGGCACCGTCGGCGGTGTCGGGACGGGGTCAGAACCGTGGGTCGAGGCACCGTCGGCGGTGTCGGGAAGAGGTCAGAACCGTGGGTCGAGGCACCGTCGGCGGTGTCGGGACGGGGTCAGAACCGTGTGTCGAGGCACCGTCACTGGTTTCTGGACGGGGTCAGAACCGTGGGTCGAGGCACCGTCAGCGGTTTCTGGACGGGGTCAGAACCGCGGGTCGAGGCACCTTCAGCGGTGTCGGGACGGGGTCAGAATCGTGGGTCGAGGCACCGTCAGCGGTTTCTGGACGGGGTCAGAACCGTGGGTCGAGGCACCGTCGGCGGTGTCTGGACGGGGTCAGAACCGTGGGTCGAGGCACCGTCGGCGGTGTCGGGACGGGGTCAGAACCGTGGGTCCAGGCACCGTCGGCGGTGTCGGGACGGGGTCAGAACGGTGGGTCCAGGCACCGTCGGCGGTGTCGGGACGGGGTCAAGACGATGGGTCGAGGCACCGTCAGCGGTATCGGGACGGAGTCAGGACGGTGGGTCCAGGCACCGTCAGCATTGTCGGGACGTGGCTAGAGCGTGCTCTAGCCACGAAGCGGATGCGGCTCGACACTTGGCCAGGTCACGGGTACGGCTCGATACTTGGCCAGGTTACGGGTACGGCTCGATACTTGGCCAGGTCACGGGTACGGCTCGATACTTTGCCAGGTCACGGGTGCGGCTCGACACTTGGCCAGGCCACGGGTGCGGCTCGACACTTGGTCAGGTCACGGGTGCGGCTCGATACTTTGCCAGGTCACGAGCCGACCACGCCACCAGCGGAGCAGCACTCACTCAGGCCTGAGCTTCTGGGCTGTTATGGCTACCGAACGGCGAGCGTGAGGCGTTAATCACTTGTATCATCCCCTCAGCATTGTGCGCCAACAATGGAGTCCCAGAGGTGGCCGGAAGCCAGCCGGGGTGCCGCTTCCGTGTTGGCCGCTGTCGTGGTGTTCAGTGGAGCAGGCGTATCGGCGGGGTGTGAAGCGTAAACTCTGGCGCCGGCGGCACCCTCGATCGGCACGCCTGCGGCGGTGCAGATTGGCAGCTGGCGCAGAGCGTCGCAACCGCTGCAGACAATGGCCGCGCCCATGAAGCTTATGAGCGCGGCCAGAACAGCCTCGGTATAGTCGCTCGACTGTAGCGAAGCGTTTCTCGTTCGTTGCTTGGTTTCGAACGCATGTGATAGCAACTTGCTTCGTTTATGCGTACGCCAAACATCGCCCTTTATACTCGATTACATTCGTTCCTCACCTTAGTAAGTGTCACAACACCCGTAAAATAGTTTTTTGTTTTGCTTAATTGAAACACGAAGGAAAATATTTCAACCTTGTCTGTCCATTCCTACCGAGACGACAGTGAATGGTCGGGGAGGTACGAATAATTGGAGGGGAATCGTCTCACGATCCGTGTCGTTGTCACATATGACAGCAGCGTTCGTGGCGACGGTGTCTCACCGCACCGGCACCGCTCGGTCTGCAGCGGTGTCTCACCGCCCAACACATCTGCAACACATCACCGACGACTGTCGCAGACCGGCGTCCTTGCTTCCCGTTCGTCCATCCCCAGCATGAGTACGTTCACTCAATGGTGGGCGGCCAGGAAATTGATGTCGCCAAATGGAGGCGCAGTAAATCCATGGAAATTGCAGCCACTCACCCTGCCGCGGCAGCGGTTCTCTGATGCGCGGTCTCAGAAGTAGTTCGTAAAAGCATGGAAGTCGAAATAATACTTCTAGAGATATCATCTCAATCACGGACAATGAACGTGAGGAAAGAGAGGAAGTCCACCTCGCGCAACCGATTGACGAAGGCTTGAAGGCAATGTGTGTGTGCGCCCTCGTGATCCGACGTGCCCGGACAAACTATTCTTAGTTTGCATTGTTGTGCGGGAAATTAGGATCCATCAGCCGATTTAACGACAAATGTCAGATTAGCATAGGATTGGGCCTCTCGTTAAGTTAGTCGGAGATGCTTTTAAGAAATAGATCAAGCTATGTGTTCAGATATGAAGCTGCAACACCTCGGGGTGGCATCCTCCAATATGTAACTCTCTGCTGAGCAAACCACAGCAGCGAACTAAGCTATTTATCCAGTGGAATGGACGCTTGATTTGTAGCGTACGTCATCTACGGTATGTTTTAGATCAGCAACGGTGGATTGTATTCGTCATACGACTTCATGTAGCGTGTCCAAATGCATGTCTACGTATGGATCTGCGCATTTTCGGGTGGAAGTAATGACGCGGTATAATGCTAATAATTGTCCTGCTATCATGCAGTTTTTCATCACACATGTTGTGCTTTTCTCGGCCTGTAATAATCATTGCCTCTATTCAGATATTGGGACTGAGAGGGTTATTTTCATGCAAGCGCCGCAATAGTGTGCATAAAATACCAGGGACATTGCACAATGCCAATTTTTAGGAAACTAACCCATCGTCTATCGGCTGGTGATCTCCTGTGTTGGGAGGAGCTTTGAACTCTCTCCAAATTTCGCAGTGGGAAAACATACAAGTCCCAGCTTAATGTTTGATTCCTTTTGTGCATGAGCTCTCCAATTATTTAAGTATTATTTCACAGTGAAAGCAGCACGATGATCGAAACGAGGCATGTGCATTCTGTTCTGACAAAAAAACATGAAGTATAATTTTGATATGCATCATGATACTATGTACACTGATGATGTTAGCTCATATCATGTGTAAAAGATTTGTTCAAAAAAAAAAAATCAGGTTAACATCCTGGAAGCCTTTCGGGTGTGTTCGTTGTGGACTCTGATAGACGGCCGACGTAGTCGCCTATCTGATCCAGATGTCCCTTTCAGTGATCTGTTAACCCGTCCCGTCTCGGGGAGGGAGGGATCTTCAACCGTCCCCTCAGGTTTTTCGCGGATAGCGGATGAACGGTGTGGGGCAGCCCGCCCAAATGTAGCATACCTTTTCCCACACAAATTTGGCATGCAGTGTCAAAGTTTTGAAGTCAGGTCATTTAGTATCAACGAGTTAGTCAAGGTCAAGTGAGTCAAGGTCCAAAAAAAGTGCAACCGGTCGTCACACTTTAACGGATAAGATATCTTAATGAAACGTTTCTTAAAGATAAACTTTCCCTAAAGATAAGCAAACAGCGTTTGCTTATCTTTAGGGATGCAACAAAACTTACAAGTGGAAGTTTTCATTTGTTCCGTTTTTAACTACATATCATTTTTTCATATTTGCCAATTGCAGTTCAAATAGAAGATTCTGGCTCAAGTAAACATTTTTTATTAGGGCAAGTTGACTTTGTTCCTCAACAGCGTTCCTCGGTCTGCTCTACCCACTCGAAGAGGAAAATTAAATAAAACGTGAGGACTCAAAATTTTGAAATTCAAAAATTGTGTGTGTGGGGGGGGGGAAATGTTATTGCCCTGGTCGACTTTGCTGTCCTTTTCTCATTCCAAATACATTTGTTTTTTTCTCTTCATATATCCTCAAAATGAACTCCCCAGAGCCAAAAACAGAATGTAAGTCGTGAAAAGTCGTGAAGATCTAGCCCCCCTGGTGACGTCACTTTTGGGGGAAAATTGTTTTGCGGGTGGATCCGGACCTTACTCGTCGAGCGCTTTCCGATGACACCTCTTTCGTTTTCGTGCGACGCTTAGTTTGGATTTTAGAGGGTCGTTACTATCCCCCTTCCCAAGACGGATTGTGAGGATATGACCGGAGAGACGGCGCGGGCTAACCGACTGCAGGGCTGCTCCTAGATGACTTTTAATAGGTCGCTAACAGCCAACGTACCACTACTCTGAGAATGACAGCATGATTGTTGGGTGTCGTGTTCAACGTGCACAGTAGTAAATTACACGCTCGTCTTGGTCTGCTGCTATTCCTGTGCGTTGGGACTACCGCTAAGTAAAAGTAAACACAGAGACGCTGCTCCACGAAAACTCCGGAAGCAGCCCTACTCGAAGGGGCATAACCATAACATTTACATCATTCAACACCAATTATGTACGTGTCGCAAATATAACTTAGCGAATCTTCAAACAGCCAAAATGCACTCTCTCGCTGGACAGTCCGGCGACAGTCTACACAAGTTTGACTTACAATATCAAGCCTGACATACCTGCCGATACACTTGTAACCGCACTCACATGCACACACATACATGCGCGAAGCAGGAGCCACATAATCTTCGACTGGGGGAGCAAGCTGATTTTTCCAATTCCTTCCGGTCAACGCCACATGATTCATGGCTACGATCAGAGAACATCACATGGCGAGGGTACACATGCCACCCAGCCATTCCATTGAAATAGTACAGCCATCTGTCATGGTGATATAGCTCTCCGCCATATGGTACAGCTCCTTATCGCGTTGTATATATCCCCATGCACGCGGTGGTACAGCTTCAACCAGAACATATTTTAAGGACATTACAGGATTCAGGTAATCACAAAGCTCACCAATTGTTGGTTCAGGTCGCCATCAGCATAAACACAGCAACAGCACCAAAGCACTCCGCCGCTGATCCCATTCGAACCGCAAGCGTTTACCTTCAATGTCGATACCTCGCAAGGCTATCGGCATATCTAAAAATTGCTTAGGGAAAACTCAGCCCGATCATTCCTAACAATAACTTCAGCTCGCCTGGCCAATGAGGCTCAAACACCAGCCCGCATGCCACGATTACAGCTCCCATTCATCGGTAACTGGGCGGTGATTTTTATGTGTCATGGTAATCATTGCACATCGTCCCATGAAGACCAGGCAATGCATAATACATATGGAACCAGCGATGTTTCAATAGAGCCGTCATTCCTCACAGTCGAGATATTCAGCTGTGCAACAAGACTACCAGCTGTCGTGAGACATGACCACCCGCTGATGTCAGACACGATTACCCACTGTCGTCAGACACAATTGCCCGCTGCCGTCAGACACGACTACCCGTTGTTGTCAGACACCACTACCCGCTGTCGTCAGACACGACTACCCGCTAGCATGAGGCACGATTACCCGCTGCCGTCAGACAGCATTACCCGCTGTCGTCAGACACGATTACCCGCTGTCGTCAGACACGACTACCCGCTGTCGTCAGACACGACTACCCGCTAGCATGAGGCACGATTACCCGCTGCCGTCAGACAGCATTACCCGCTGTCGTCAGACACGACTACCAGCTGCCATCAGACACGACAACCCGATGCCGTCAGACACGACTACCCGATGCCGTCAGACACGACTACCCGCTGTCATGAGGCACGATTACCCGCTGTCGTCAGACATCGCTACCCGCTGTTGTCAGACACTATTACCCGCTGCCATGAGACACGATTACCCTCTGTTGTCAGACATGACTACCCGCTGTTGTCAGAGACGACTACCCGCTGCCCTCAGACACGAACGCCCGGCAATATCAGCACACCACTTGGCTCACGCTATGCCCGCCGGCTGCTGCGCCCGGTTGTAGATTGCTTTCATTTTGTGATGCCGGAAGCGCATCTTCAGATAACAAATCATCGGACAATGACGCCCGAGGTCAGGGTCACGCGTGCACCTCAGAGCTGAGCCAGACCACGACGGCGCCGCGATCGCCAGGCCAAACAAAAACGCACTCCCACTACACCGCAAAGTGTTTGAGCGCAGATAAGCAGTCGTGTGATAGCAAGTGAAGGGAATTTATTCCATGGGCAGACATTCTCTGACAAAACACAGCAGACCAACGCTATGCGCCAGATACATGGCGCGTTGCTCGCCAGATACATGGATCATTGATCAGGATAATTGCAATTTTCATTGGTATGCGAAAGTTACAAACGACGTTGTCGTAATGACCTTCCCGAACACTAGCGCTCGGGTGTGACAGCGTGTAGTGTGTACGCTGCACGCTCCTGGATCGAATGAGGCCTATGCAGACCAACGCCTTTAATATTGTGCAGGTATTTCTGGAAGAGATGTATTGAACAACACTTTTCGTACCTAGACACAAGGTGATAACAAAATATTGTGTGAGTACAATCCTTGCACTAACAATCACCCGAATGCGATGGTGTCGCTGATAGTTAAATATATATGGGTAAATTTCCACAACGTAGCTGATAATAGCTTGCTGGATCCCCGCAGTTGACTCGAAACATGCTTCATAATTTGCTCGGTTGCCGATGAAGCACCCTACCCGATTGGTGGGCGGGTGCGCATTTGTGTAATCGTTAGACTGTGCCGCATCGCTTGTGTGTACGCCGGAACAGACCTGCAGATCTGCCCCGGCCCGCGCTGTGTTCGCTGAGGGATTTATCAGCCAATGTTCTGCAATTAGATACTAATGCTGGTTGGTTGGTTATTTGAGTTTTAGGGCGCATCGACCAGGTGTGGTCATTTAGCGCCCATAATTATTAGATACTAATGACACGCAATACGATACTTTTCTTCTTCAGTTTCACTTATTCAACGTATCAGCGGCGGACCCACAGCAGTTGCTTCGCACCGTGCTATGGGAACCGTCGTGCCAGCCATTGGGGTAGCCTGGATTTTGTTCAGAATAGGACATCTGAAGAGGGTCCGGTCTACCTTGACCCACATTTCGTTTTCCGAAACTCCTCGTATTATGGGCACCTTGTTGTCAAAGGCTCTCTCTCTCTCTCTCTCTCTCTCTCTCTCTCTCTCTCTCTCTCTCTATATATATATATATATATGCATGTATATATGCATGTATATATGTATAAGTATATATATATTCTATATATATATATATATATATATATATATATATATATATATATATATATATATATATATATATATATATATATATATATATATCACCACGCTTGTCTGGACAATGTAACACCTGCAATCAACATAAAACAGTCTGGTAGTGACCAGACAAAGAACCGTTTAGCTACCCACAACAAACAACAAAAAAAACCCTCTTTCAGTAAGTAAAGGGACATTGGCACATGCATCTAATGAAGCTGGCATGAAAATCATTTGCTCTGATAAAAATGCGATTGCTCATCTCCACGAACACCATTGCTTCCTTCTGTTATCCACCATGTTCAGAAATAGTTTAATATGGAGGATGTTCATGACAAGGGTGGACTCATATACTTGCACCTTTTCAGCACCTTCACATTTCCTCAATGTAAGGCGTGAATATGCACAAGATTTGTGGACAGGGATTAGCAACAAGTCTGACCGACCATGACAGTTTTTTATTTTTGCTTAACCCGCATCACCCCGTCAGCCTTGGGGTCCTTCCTGCCCCCCTCCGTCGACCTAGAATTTCTTCACGTTCATCACAGCAACATCAAAAACATTCCAGCCGGACCTCCCCGTGTGGAATGTGGTCGTGCAGGCCACGAAGGTTTTTCCGTGACATTGCAAACTCTCACCGGCGCTCTTCAGCAACAAACAGAACCACTCAAACCTATCCCGGCGCTGTGGCAGTTTGACTGCCACCCGCCACTGTGGCGGCATGCCCAGAACCAGGCTGCCGTTGCTACTTTCGAGACCATCAGCTGCCCAACCGCGTGCTCCGGTGTATATGCGACTGCTATGTCGACGTTAGTGTGGGGGGCAGGGCTGGGGTGCGTCACTCATCCCGACTCTGTTGTCAAAAGTGTGTGTTTTTTTCAGGCCGAGATCAAAGGGCGGCATGGATCAGTGGATACCACGACGTTGTCTGAAACGAACTCGATAACTTGGTAAATCGATCGGCATTTTCCGTTGGAATATAACACTTGGAAAAGTGCACAAACGGACGGGATACAATAGGGAGCAGGAAGTGCCTTATGTAATAAACGATCCAAAGGTTCATGCGGGGCAGAAAAGCTATTTAAATTCAGACATAAAGCGCAATATAATGGGATATTAAGCATTACATTACAGGAATCAGGAGCCTGAAAAGCACATATGCATCAGAATGAATTATACGATACGTAATTTACTTATTACTTGTACAAAGAAGGCCATTGAGAAACATTGCCAACGGACATGGAAGGCATAAGGTAGAATAGGTTGTTGGTTTTTGGGTGAATCTTTGAGTATATATATATATATATATATATATATATATATATATATATATATATATATATATATATATATATATATATATATATATATATATATATATATATATATATTGCATGAGCTTCGTTTGCGTGAGTACTCTTCCTTAGTAAAAACTTTACTCAACCGCGCTGTGCTACCGACCGGAAGCCATTATCACCACAAAATTCACTCAACTGACGGTCTCAAACAGTGCGCAATGCGCTGCTTCGCCAGAGGCAGGCCGGTGAAACTGGAACGATTGTTGTGCTCGGTTCTCGCCAATAGAGAGTGCATTCGCCATACTTGTCCGCGCCGGTTGAGTTGCCAGTGGCGAGCTGGCGAGTTGGCGAGTGGGCGAGCCTACCCGACGGGTGGGCTGGGATGCCAGTGGCGGATCTAGGCACAGATGCCGGGGGGGGGGGGGCACGAAAGCCCGCTCGGTTGGCGGTCTGGGGTCAGGGGTGGACGGGCAGTCACGGCTATACCGATGCCCTATCAGTGCAGCTGCCTTTTCTTTGAAACGGTAGCCACAATAGAAGCTTGTTTTATCTGAAGCTTCATTTTGGTGAGCACAAATGCATATTGGGAAAACCGACTGGATGCTTGGCCCACCCAGTGCAAAATCTTATACCGGTCTCCGATCGGATCCCACCCGGGATCATTCAGTGAAGCTAAATGAACGCATCAACACAAATATATGGAAGATAAAGTTATGAGGTCGTGTCTCCTACCTGTACTAAATTTTGGTGACCTATTTGCCCCTGCCATCTTATCGGTCTCCGTCCACCGTTTTCCGGCAGCAACTCATATGACGGATCAGAGGAGCTCTATGTGAGAGGACATCGACCTGTTCGCAATAGGCTAATGAGTGGAAGCTAGATTGGGCAGCTGGGTGGGAGCCGACTGGGCTTAATGGCTTAGAGCATGACTGGGGTAATGGATGATGGCTAGACTGGGCCTAATGAGTGTGTGCCGGAACGCAACAGGCAGCAACGAGACAGGGTGTCGTGACGGAGGTCCAGTAAACGGGGCATGGCCGAGGGTCGTGAGGGAGGTCCAGTACACGGGGCATGGCCGAATATCGTGAGGGAGGTCCAGTACACGGAGCATGACCGAGTATCGTGATGGAGGTCCAGTATACGGGGCATGACCGAGTATCGTGGGGGGGGTCCAGTACACGGGGCATGACCGAGTGTGGTGAGGGAGGTCCAGTACACGGGGCATGACCGAGTGTCGTGAGGGAGGTCCAGTACACGGGGAATGACCGAGTGTCGTCAGGGAGGTCCAGTACACGGTGCATGACCGAGTGTGGTGAGGGAGGTCCAGTACACGGGGCATGACCGAGTGTCGTGAGGGAGGTCCAGTACACGGAGCATGGCCGAATATCGTGAGGGAGGTCCAGTATACGGGGCATGACCGAGTGTCGTGAGGGAGGTCCAGTACACGGGGCATGACCGAGTGTCGTGAGGGAGGTCCAGTACACGGTGCATGACCGAGTGTGGTGAGGGAGGTCCAGTACACGGGGCATGACCGAGTGTCGTGAGGGAGGTCCAGTACACGGGGCATGACCGAGTGTCGTCAGGGAGGTCCAGTACACGGTGCATGACCGAGTGTGGTGAGGGAGGTCCAGTACACGGAGCATGACCGAGTATCGTGAGGGAGGTCCAGTACACGGAGCATGGCCGAGTATCGTGAGGGAGGTCCAGTGCACGGGGCATGACCGAGTATCGTGAGGGAGGTCCAGTACACGGAGCATGGCCGAGTATCGTGAAGGAGGTCCAGTACACGGGGCATGGCCGAGGGTCGTGAGGGAGGTCCAGTACACGGTGCATGACCGAGTGTGGTGAGGGAGGTCCAGTACACGGGGTATGACCGAGTGTGGTGAGGGAGGTCCAGTACACGGAGCATGGCCGAGTATCGTGAGGGAGGTCCAGTACACGGAGCATGGCCGAGTATCGTGAGGGAGGTCCAGTACACGGAGCATGGCCGAGTATCGTGAGGGAGGTCCAGTGCACGGGGCATGACCGAGTGTTGTGAGGGAGGTCCAGTACACGGAGCATGACCGAGTATCGTGAGGGAGGTTCAGTACACGGAGCATGGCCGAGTATCGTGAGGGAGGTCCAGTACACGGAGCATGGCCGAGTATCGTGAGGGAGGTCCAGTACACGGAGCATGGCCGAGGGTCGTGAGGGAGGTCCAGTACACGGAGCATGACCGAGTATCGTGAGGGAGGTCCAGTACACGGAGCATGGCCGAGTATCGTGAAGGAGGTCCAGTACACGGGGCATGGCCGAGGGTCGTGAGGGAGGTCCAGTACACGGAGCATGACCGAGTGTGGTGAGGGAGGTACAGTACACGGAGCATGGCCGAATATCGTGAGGGAGGTCCAGTACACGGAGTATGACCGAGTGTGGTGAGGGAGGTACAGTACACGGGGCATGGCCGAGTGTGGTGAGGGAGGTCCAGTACACGGGGCATGACCGAGTGTGGTGAGGGAGGTCCAGTACACGGAGCATGGCCGAGTGTCGTGAGGGAGGTCCAGTACACGGGGCATGGCCGAGGGTCGTGAGGGAGGTCCAGTACACGGAGCATGACCGAGTATCGTGATGGAGGTCCAGTACACGGAGTATGACCGAATATCGTGAGGGAGGTCCAGTACACGGAGCATGGCCGATTGCGAGGCGTCGCTTGGTCACAGGACTCGGCTGGTGACATCTGCAACAGTGCGGATATAGCGCAAGGCAGTCAGCCTTACGTGCCGGCTCTATTACCGACACGAAACCAGGGAGGTACACTGGAGGTGCCGGACGGCTCGGTTTCTGAGCTGCACCCAGACCTGTTGAGCCTGGCTGCATTCGTGAGAGTGGCCGGTGCTCCCTGGCGCTTTGAAGAATCCCAGACACGTCCAATCGCTCTCACGCTTTAAGTTTTAATCATGGCCCCGTTGAAAGGCTGGCATGTGTGGAGGTTGCCCGGCAGACGCGTACGCTGGTTTGGCTGAACGGCTCCGGCTCGGCTACGTGCTGACGGGCCAGCCGGCCACCTTTACGTCCCCGGCAAGGCCAGCCAATTCGCCGGCCTAAGCGAGCGTCGCCGCTTAGCTTGCAACGCTGTTAGCCCGAGTATAGGCGTGACCCAGTTGGCGTTTGTTGGTAGTCGGGGCCGCTGCAGGACAGCGTCCCTGTGATCTGTTGGACCGGGCCCGTCTGCTGACCCACTTCCGGGGGAACTGGCCCCGCCCCTCCCCGTGCCGGCTCCGGAACATTAAGGTGTAATTGGTCATTAGGCCGGATAGCCGTGCTAAAACCGGCGCGACAAAGTGACCCGCGCTGACCGACGGACTCTGGTGGACGACGATCGCCACACCATTGTCCCGCCGATGGAGCCTGAACACAGCCGATGGAGCCTGAACACAGCCGATGGAGCCTGAACACAGCCGATGGAGCCTGAACACAGCCGATGGAGCCTGAACACAGCCGATGGAGCCTGAACACAGCCGATGGAGCCTGAACACAGCCGATGGAGCCTGAACACAGCCGATGGCCATCTGCTAACCGTACACCATGTGGAACTCGACGAACCGACGATGAACAACAGCCAACAGGTGGTTATTTCCGACACATCGAACAGTGCGATCGCCTTGGCATGTCATGCTGTTGTCGATTGGATCCACATCTCCTCTCCATTATTTTCATGTTGATTGCGGCGAAATCTCAAGCCTTCCACGTTTAGCCCACCATTGCGTCTAACCTATGTGACACGTTCCTCCGTAATCTTTGTCAATCAAAACAGCTGGCTTTCTCATCACAAAATGTCCCGGCACTTATCCGGAGTAGAGATGACATTTCACGTTTCTACGGTGGTTAAATCATTTGGCGACAAAAGTATCAAAAATGAAACATGGCCAGGCTGTCACCTTGAAGCTGTTACCAGGCTGTCACATTTTATCCACATTGATCCTGGCGGCCCCATGTTACGCCCTTCCAGCCTCTATTTTTTATCTCTCTCTTTCTCTCCCTCCCTCTCGCTCTCTCTCCCTCCCTCTTTCTCCCTTCTTTTTATCTCTTCAAGTATCTACCCATCTCTATCCTTTTTCTTCTCTCTTCCTTTCTATTTCTCCCTCTTGGTCACTTTCACATTATATCTCACTCTCTCTCTTCCTTTGCCTGTCTGCTTATTCCTTCCCACATCCCTGCTTCTACTTATTTATCTCCAGTACTAGTCAATTCTTGGGAAGTAACCTTTGTAACTGATTGCCGTTAACGGCGCACATAGTACGGTTCGTTTACAATTGTAGCCCTCAAGTGCGTACAAATTCCAAATTGCATGTGTATACAGGGCTTATACCTGTCCGGTACTCAACATTGCACGTCACTTCACCTTTCATTAACATCTACCGCTTGCTCCCTATGCAGGTCAGCGTTGATGAATATTGATTGTTCCGACGTCGATAATACGATACAATGCTACTCGATACTACGACGACGATACTACTATCGTATTCATCGCGGAACGCAAATAACTCTACCTATGTGGAGGGGATTTTAAATGCCTGAAACAAACGTAGATGGTCATATAAACGCTCGAAGGATTTCTTTTGTACTTCTGATGATTCAGAAGAAAGGTTGTAGCCTTTGCTGCCATGCTGGCATATTCAGTAGCATTGTCTTGCCCATCTAGGATGTTAGAAACTTTTTAATGTGGTTACCTGATCATTCATTTACCGTAAATGAACTAAGCAAACATCAATCCACGAGTTAGTGTATGTATTTACTTGGAGAGGCGAGAGGAGTGATCATTGAAGAAAAAACTAAAAACGAATGAGAAGCTGAAAGATTGTCGGGCTGAACGCCGGAGAAGTGAAGCACATTATATCGTCGCCAAATCTCAGTTTAGCATGGTAATATACGATTTGATGACGCAAACCTCGTTGTACCCAACGTGCGAATGTAGCCACCTGATCTCGAAAGCGATATATGTTCAGATTTTCCCGGCATTGCTTCCAGTTTCCTTCGCGCTTGTCCATCAGCTGGGTGCGCATCGGCAATCCTGCACTTATCTGGAAATATTCACTTTCTTATTCTGATCCATGGGAGGCAGCATCCAGCATAAGCATCCAGTCATCATCTGCTGTCCCATGATGGCACCGCTCTGTTTCGTACCGATGACCCTCTATTCGGTGTTGGTGGCCCTCCATTCCGTACCGGCGTGCTCTATCCCATTCTGGGCGCCATCCATACCACGTCGACGCCATCCATACCACGTCGACGCCATCCATACCACGTCGACGCCATCCATACCACGTCGACGCCATCCATACCACGTCGACGCCATCCATACCACGTCGACGCCATCCATACCACGCCGACGCCATCCATACCATGCTGACGCCCTTCATATCGTGTCGACGCCCTTCATACCGTGTCGACACCCTTCATACCATGTCGACGCCCTTCATACCGTGTCGACGCCCTTCATACCGTGTCGACGCCCTTCATACCGTGTCGACGCCCTTCATACCGTGTCGACGCCCTTCATACCATGTCGACGCCCTTCATACCGTGTCGACACCCTTCATACCATGTCGACGCCCTTCATACCGTGTCGATGCCCTTCGTACCATGTCGATGCCCTTCATGCTGTGTCGACACCTCCCATACCGTGTCGGCACCTTCCAGCCCATGCTGCCCCTCCCATAACGTGCCGACGCCTTCTATATTGTGTCGAAGTCTTCCTTACCGTGCCGACGCCTTCTATACCGTGTCGACGCCTTCCATACCGTGTCGACACCTCCCATACCGTGTAGACACCTTCCATATCGTGTAGACACCTTCCATACCGTGCCGACGCCTTCTATACTGTATCGACACCTCCCATACCGTGTAGACACCTCCCATACCGTGTCGACGCTTTCTATACTGTGTCGAAGTCTTCCATACCGTGTCGACGCCTTCTATACCGTGTCGACGCCTCCCATACTGTGTCGACACCTCCCATACCGTGTAGCCACCTTCCATACCATGTCGACACCTTCCATACCGTGTCGACGCCTTCCATACCGTGTCGACACCTTCCATACCGTGTCGACACCTTCCATACCGTGTCGACACCTCCCATACCGTGTCGACGCTTTCTATACTGTGTCGAAGCCTTCCATACCGTGTCGACGCTTTCTATACTGTGTCGAAGCCTTCCATACCGTGTCGACGCCTTCCATACTGTGTCGACGCCTCCCATACTGTGTCGACACCTCCCATACCGTGTCGACACCTCCCATACCGTGTCGACACCTCCCATACCGTGTCGACGCCTTCCATACCGTGTCGACGCCTTCCATACTGTGTCGACGCCTTCCATACCGTGTAGCCACCTTCCATACCATGTCGACACCCATACCGTGTCGACGCCTCCCATACCGTGTCGACGCCTCCCATACCGTGTCGACGCCTTCCATACTGTGTCGACGCCTTCCATACCGTGTCGACGCCTCCCATACTGTGTCGACGCCTCCCATACCGTGTCGACACCTCCCATACCGTGTCGACACCTCCCATACCGTGTCGACGCCTCCATACTGTGTCGACGCCTCCCATACCGTGTCGACGCCTTCCATACTGTGTCGACGCCTTCCATACCGTGTAGCCACCTTCCATACCATGTCGACACCTTCTATACCGTGTCGACGCCTCCCATACTGTGTCGACGCCTCCCATACCGTGTCGACACCTTCCATACCGCGTAGACACCTTCTATGCCATGTCGACGCCCTGCGACCCGCGTTGGCGCCCCCCCCCCCACGCGGCGTTGGCGGGCTTCCGTCCATGGCACGTGGCGCTGCGACTCCCGCCGTGCCCCCAATGCATCGGACTGGGCGGCCCGGCAGCCACCGGCGGGCGAAGCTCGCCGCGCGTTCTGCGACGTAGCTCACAGCGGCTAACCTTATTGGAGTACGGGGCAAAGCTTTTACTCCAACGGCGGTCGAGTAGCCCCCCGCCGACGCTTGGTCGCCGACCGGCACGCAATGTTTACCGTGCACCCTACTTCCGGCAGACTCGGTCGCGGCGTGCGCCGGCCGACGACCGCTAGCGAGGGTGCTCCCCTTCGTCCGTGAGTCACTCAGTTCCGGTGCCGCTGCACTACCGGCCCCCACTGCACGTGGAGGGCATGCATCATGAAATAAATAAGTAAATAAATGAAAAGCGTGTCGAAGGTGCCTGGCCGCAAGAAGTGTTGTGTGGCGGTTCACGTGAAATGTTTTCAGCTGGACATATCACCATGCAATGTGGTTGGTTGGTTATTGGAGCTTAGGGGCGCATCGACTACATCGGTCGTGCAGCGCCCATACCATGCAATATGAGACTACATGCTAAGGTGCCTATGCATGAACAATTCTAAACAAAATTAATGTCAGGAAACAGTGACGATAAAATGTCTATATCCTACACGTGTATGATGAACATGTTACGACCACACTATGGCATAGGAACACGAAATAATGATTTCGGCTAAACTTCACACGAATACTGCCAACGATATGGTCCGAATAAAAGAGGGCCAAACTGAGCTAACCCTACCTCGTGGCGTGACTCTGGTCGGTTTCCAGGCCACGCTTCTGAGCGAGACCGGGGAAGTTGGTATATGACTCCAGATAATTAATTGGGGTAGAAATGGAGAAGAAAGAGATGATGTGAGAATTAATTTACCTTGAAGCCCGACATCCTCAGCAATTCGCATTCGCTAAATTATTTTTGCATTAAGTGTGCTGTTCTTTCTTAAATATAGCAAAGAAATCATGCATAAATTCGGTCATCATATTGACGAAATATGAGGAAGAATAATTTAGCCACCGCCACCTCTGTCGGATATGTTAATTTGCGCTCCAAATTTCAAAAATGTCACCGGTGCTCTGATCTGACCTAGTACTGCGATTGTGACATTTCTAGGTGTTTGTCAAACTATGACACTGGACACAATCCACCAACTGTGTACACAGTACGCATTGGGACCTCCGTGGAGGTGAACTCGGGCATTGCTGTGGAGAAGTATGTTCTAGCTCCATCGTTAGGCAGACCGCACGCGTCACCTATGGACGCCGGGGAACATCGTTCAGCTGATGGTGGAGGGCTTACGGCATCCGCAGCTACCCGCCTCCTGATCTGAACACCTACACCTGATCACCGCACAGAGCTACATTGGTGGACTAGATATTCAGCCCGCTGCGCTGCGATTACCGCACAGAGCTGCGCTGGCGGGCTAGATATCCAGCCTGCTGCGCTGTGACAACCGCACAGAGCTGTGCTGCATACTAGATATCCGGCCCGCTGTGCTGTGATAACCGCACAGAGCTGCACTGGTGGACTAGATATCTATCCCGCTGCGCTGTGGTTACCGAACGGAGCTGCGCTGTGATAACCGCACAGAGTTTCGCTGTGATTACCGAAGAGAGCTGCGCTGTGATAACCGCACAGAGTTTCGCTGTGATTACCGAAGAGAGCTGCGCTGTGATAACCGCACAGAGTTTCGCTGTGATTACCGAAGAGAGCTGCGCTGTGATAACCGCACAGAGTTTCGCTGTGATTACCGAAGAGAGCTGCGCTGTGATAACCGCACAGAGCTGCGCTGGTGGACTAGATATCCAGCCAGCTGCGCTGTGATAACCGCACAGAGCTGCGCTGGTGACTAGATACCCAGCCTGCCGCGCTGGTGGGCTAGATATCCAGCCTGCTGCGCTGTGATTACTGTACAGAGTTGTGCTGGTGTGCTAGATATTCGGCCTGCTGCGCTGTGATTACTGTACAGAGTTGTGCTGGTGTGCTAGACATCCGGCCTGCTGCGCTGGTGGGCTAGATATCCAGCCTGCTGCGCTGGTGGGCTAGATATCCAGCCTGCTGCGCTGGTGGGCTAGATGTCCAGCCTGTTGCGCTGGTGGGCTAGATGTCCAGCTGAGGGATCAGTGGACAGGCAGCGGGCCGGAAGATCGGCAGAGACGACCGGGGAGGAAAGCACTGCCTTCGGTACATACGCAGAAGATCACGTATTCGGCACATGCTCGGAAGTCCATCACGAGCTGCAGCTGGAGTGTTCGGGACGCGCCATCCGACGGAAGAATGACGCGCTGCTCCTGAAATTAGCTCGTTAGCTTTATGTTTCAAGGAATATGAAACACTATCATAACAATCATTAACACTCGCACATCCGGCGGTCCGCGCCAACTTCGCATGTCCGGGGGGGGGGGGGCAGATGTCTGCCCCCCTAAGATCTCTTGAACTATGCTAGCTAGCGACAAACTGAAAACGGCGTTGGATAGCTGGTAACGGGCTCTATGGAAAGTGTCTCGTACATTGTTTCGCTCAGGTCAACATTCAGGTCACTGGGCCATCATAGGCCAAATTCGACCAGATCAGGTGGGACTCAGATATTGACACATATCTCAGGACCTGTAATAGTTAGAAACAAACGGCGAACGCTATTCGACAGTCCTTGAAATGCGCTACCGAGAATAGGCGGTGTAATTTAAGGTCAGGTCAACCGAAACCCAGGTAAAGGTCATGAAGTCATGACCTCAGGGCAAGGCCTAGGGAGGTCATGTAAGGTATCAATCGACACGTCTTGGCGATACAAGCACAATGACGGTAATTTCAACCTTCTAGCTCAATGCAGTGCGATGTGATGCGCATAAATGTGTAGTGATCTCAGGTGACTTCAGAGACCTTGGTGAGGTCACTGAGCAAAAATGTTAGCGGTAACATTGAGCATAGCTTCCATCTACATGCCACCACCGTTGTGAGATTATTCCGAGCGCAAATATGTTACTAGGAAACATTTGCATATTTTACCGTAGCCCTATAATGGGAAAGCCATGGCAGCGACCTGACCTAAGGTCAATGCTACGAAAAAAAAGATATAGATATCATGGTCCCTGATGAGATCATGGCATGCTATAAGTTTGAAATCAATCGCCCACTTATTGTGGAAGTTATGCCACCTAGAACTCCAAGTGTAGTTAGGTGACTTCGCCTGACCTGGTGACCTGACCTGAGACGATCCAGGATTAAAAATGTATGAGGATATGCAGAAAAGACCAATGAACAGCTATGCGAGGTTTGGCCTTGCTAACCCTATTAGTTTGGCGACAAATGAGGAAAAACGGGAGGGGGCAGATATCTGCCCCCCTCCTGGACGTGCGCGGGTTAATGAAGCTGACATGGGAGAGTGGAGCATTATGATACGTGTTCCTACCACGGCTGTTATGACCGCGGAACTATGACATCGACAATGATGCCACCCTCGGCCATTTTGGGAAAATCACTGATACTTTTATTATTCAGGTGCGTTATGTTACTAACTGAGCAATAATGGCTCCTCAGAGTTATTTGGAGCCTGGGATGGCATGCTCACATAGGTCAGTGTCCGTTTCAGGATCAACTGGGGCCACTAACCTGAGATTACCTTGGATGGTGGGTTTCGATATTAGGACCAATCCAGAGCAACCTTGAGTACTGTATTATAATTAAGCATTCATGTTTATTATATGATAAAAAATGCACTTTGCGTACAAATTTTACAATTTTGAAAATGCAGCTTTATGTTTCATCTTGTCAGACACCTTTCACATGCGTCTGGAAGGAAAAAAGGTGCGATGTGTTATTAGACTTGCAAGATCCCAAGAGAAACTTATGTATGCATTTCGTGTACACATATGGATCTAAATTGGTCAAATTTCTGCAGAAAATTATAAATATCTTAAGTTGCGCCACACGTTGGCTTTTGACCTCCCTCTGGTTCTCAACCAATGAACTCAGGGAGCATGTGGCATTCTCAGAATATACACTTTTTTGTTTGCTTCGTATCTCTGGTAAGCGGTACCAAAGTATGTATTCGTAGCCCCTCCACTCCATCCACGATTTTATGCGCCCATGACAGCGTTTAACTCGATGTTTACATCATTTTATGATCTCACAGTCTAAAACAATGAGCTTTAACGACTCCGATTCATCTGGCCCATTAACGTAATACTTCAACCTACTTGACCATAAGGCTATGATATATGTCTCATATGAGTGAATAAATCTACGAAGGTGAGTGTTAGTTCGCTAATGTAGACATTCTTAACCAAATGACTCGTCATAAAAATCCCCACCTTGACTGGGTACCGACTGATCTACTGCGGTGCAGGGGTTAAGTATAGCCTGGCAGACTAGCGTGCATATAATAATTATGATAATGGACGGGTGCGTCTCATGCATAGTACAATTTTGAGACCCCTTTAGTGGGCTATCCAATCAGTATAATCGATGTGTACCGATTCAATTAAAGTATCCTCCATCATATTTACAGAATGAACGCGACGCTTTCTTACCCTTCCCATGCCGACCACCCTAATGGTAGCTGAGAGCTCAGTGAAGGGGAACCACTCGCCGGCAGTGTAAAAGGCGGTCAATATCGCCACAAATGCAGTCTCTGGCCGGACCTCAATACGAATGACGTGAGCTGTAACATCAGCGCCATCTATGTACGGCAGCAGCTATTAACAGCATCCTCTTGATCGAGAGGACCGGGGGATGCGACCTAGGCCGTCGGCGATTCTAAGTTGTAATTTACTTTTCAACAAGTTGTGTGCTTTCAAATATCATAAGCAATCACGGCAGCGAACTATGAACGATCAGGAAGTCATGGTTAAAAAAGTTGAGTCAGGATACTTTGTGTAATCTCGACATCATTACGGAGTTACAATATGACATGGAGACATAGCATGTACTATCAGTAATCTTGATTAGAGCCCTGTACATAGCGGTATTCGGATATGTAACCAGCTATAAATATGCCAAATACAGATCATGGTTTATCAGACGGTAATCTGTACATCCGTTTACCAAGCATACTCAAACCAGCACACCATTAACCGACCACTGTCATATTTTAATTAACGTTTAAGCACCTCGCACATCCCATGCCAAGAAGTCAGATTAAACATTGAAACACCCTTTAAGTTGACTTTGTGATTTGGCTGCATGTGCGTTTTGGGATTAATGATTGGGTGATTATGAAGCTTTAAACGTCTGTGCACTATAACTGTGTCTTCAACAGCCCACTTAGATGGATCCCGAAGCCAAACAAAGGGGAGCCTGGAGTTCTCATCGCGCCTTGGCCATGCAAAACGTCGGACAAGGCTCCGGTTTGCCGGAAGGACGCACTTCTGGTTGCTGCATTGACATTGCTATTGGAACTGTGATTAGGCAGGCCAATTATACTGCCACTGAATTGTTCACATCTGCCCAACACATCTGCAGTGAACACTTGAGCGCTAGACAGCTTGTCAAGAACTTCCAGAAGACAGCACAGATTATACGTCACAGGCCATACAGAAATCCCCCAATTCGCTTCTTTGGTGAAAGTTTCTCCTGCGCACAACCTTGAAACCGTGCTGTGAAAACAACTTCAGCTTCGTTTTAAACCAGCTTTAAACGGATTCAGATTCAAGTTAGTTTTCAGCTGAATCCACCCACAGATTCAGAAACGAATTCGTTCCACATGAGGTAATGTGCGACTAGCTAGGCTGGCCAGATAATGGTGTACCCACCGCTGGGGCCTGGAGTCGGTATCCACCTGGGATAGTAGATGGCTACGACCTTCGTCATCTGATACAGGAATTGTTGCTGTACTCCTAAGTTCGACCCCCACCTGGAAGCTGAAGGCGGCGGCAGGTAGCCCCTGCGGCTATCTACGTGTGGGTGTGTGGGTATGGCTATCCTTGTAGCTACCCATGTGTCTGTCCTAGTCATGTGTGTGAGTGACAGGATTTGGCTTTTCGTGAAAAGCATGCGACAGATGACGCGCTTATCACTATGCTTCTTAAGCATCACCATGTCAAACATCATTAAAGGCGTTCACATTACTGCATGCGAAAAAGTCCATTCTTGTCGATGCCAAGGCAAACAAAATGTTTTCTTTTTCCACTCTGCTGTTTTGAAGATCTTCGGTCATTAAATGAAATGAACGAACATTTCAAGACATTTGAAGTTCCGATTGTCAAGACGACATATGAATGCCGTTGACCTAAAATGGTGATTAGTACTAACACCAGTACTTCACGCGAGGAAAGGCAAGGGAATGTTGTGGAAGGGTTATTAATGAAAGGCCTATGCCGCTCATAAATGAAAGAGGCGTACGATTACATTCAGTCACAGGAGAAGCAGATGCGGCAAAGGTGATTTGCTCGCACTTTTCAACACGTTGACCATTAATTCGCTTTTTGGAAAACCGACACGGTTACCTTCATCAGATTCAGTGAAATGAAATGTTTATGCACAAATTCTGACCCGAAAAATCATACTCATGGGCTATTTTATTAGCGGAACATGCTACAATGCAAAAGCGTTTTGAGTTCACACAGCAGGTTAGCACAGCACCGCAATCGAACTCCTGATCACAAGAGTTATGGCATCGGCACATGCTAAACAGCTCTTAACTATTCTCATTTTTAAAGCATTCAGTCCCCGCTTCGTCAATGGTGTGACTCACGACAGGATCGAAACCCAAGCGTTTCCTTTCGACCAGGGCTGGTTGGCTGGGCTCACGTCGGACAATACGATTTTTAATAATACGAGTAGGCGTCGAACAAATAGCAAAGCGCACCTAGGTCAACGCAGTTGGTGCCTGATGATTCACACGGGACACGACACGCTTGATGACGACTGCGGGCTGAACGGGCAGGTGCATGTCAGAGCAGCCACAGGCACACCGACTCTATGGCACACGGCCACGAGATAGCATCGTCTGTGGCGTACCGTCAAGCGTCAGCTGCACCGCCCGTATGCCAAATGGCCACGCAGTATGCCAAGTAGCATGCCGAATAGTATGCCGAGCAGCGTGCCGAGCAGCATGTCAAGTTCTCGCGTTCCATATCTGCACTTGGTATTCCGGCGCCACCGGGAATATCGGGAGAGCGCTGAGCGTGAAGTGGCGCCTGCAGGGCGGCGGCGCATCGCCTCAGCACACGCTCCAGCGAATAGGTCAGCGTCAATACGCGCTCTGGCGTGAATGTCGCCGACCAGGCGACATCTGCCAGACAGGCGTTAAGCATACTGCGTGGGTGGACGCACTGACCTACCTACAGTGCCTCTGTGTGTCTGTTTATCTGTATCCCCGACCGGCTCTCGACGGGTCGAGAGCATTGAGCGTCCATCAGAGTGGGAAGCTCACTTCCCGAGTTGGGAGTCGGTGTGCATTCCGACTTCTTCCGGGGTACATTTTCATGGAAATACTATTTTTGATGCATCTAATTTGTTTATTGGTAGCCAACGGGGAAAACATATATAGTCAGTACCTACCGAATAAGTAATATGCATTGTCATTTTTGGTCAAGCCGAATGTCAAAGCACAGGAACGAATAAGTGAACAATGGATGGTGCCGCCCGGCAGAGAATCGCGATAATCAGCACAGCTTCATCTCTCATATCTCACAGGAGCAATACGCTTTCCCTTCACTACTGGTTTCAGTACAAGGATGGCCATATGAAAAACAAACAAAAATACTTCACACTTCATCCTCAGCCGAGAGTGCCTAACTACCTGCGCAGACAATTCCCTACGTAATACGAATACCGCCTCCGCTACCGCATACGCCACAGTCGGAGGTCGGGCGCGAGAGCGGTGCGCAACGCAAAGGACCAGTCAACGTCTTGTGTTTGTAACATGACACTGTTCACAATGTGTTCAAAGTTGCCAATGGTTATGGCGTCATATAAAAATACCACCCATCGATTGGATCTGAGACAGATTTCAGAACAAAAAACACTAACGCAGCCAATTCTGATCGGCGGCTTTCGGGACTCAGTCGGACGTCTCATAAAACTGTCAAATGTTCCCCACTGCATGGGTGGCGCGAACGCAGGTTTTCGGAGACACGGCTCCAGAGTCTGAGCAACTGGAGAACATTGTACTCAGTGTGCAGGGGCGGCGCTGTTCGTGCGTCGTCTGCGTTTCCGGTGATTGGGAATGAGAGAAGTGTGTAAATCTGAGGTCCGGCTGCTGACTACTACGAGAAGTGGTTAGTTTGAGCGGCAACCGTAAGTGAAGCAACCAGCGTTTTTGTGGGTGTCATTCTGTTTGTTTTTATTGACATCTTTGTTCCCACATTTGTGTCGGAGTGCATGTGAAGCCCATCCTGTGCAGTATGAACCCGGAGTGAGAACATGTTTTCAGAGGTAAACTCTCCGAAGGAGTGCCTTAACTCCCACCCTGCTGTCCACCCGTCACTAGGCTGGAGACGACCCAAGCTGCGCCGAGGCCGGCGGCAGCACACAGGTCACGTGACAGCCGCCAGCCATCCAATCAGCTGGCCAGAGACAGGCCACAGCTTATGGCTTGGCGGCGCTGGCTTCCACTAGAGCAGTCGCGGCGAATTACGATGGTGGAGAGTCAAGCGCATACTCCCTGAAGACGCGCGCATGCGATTTGTGCCAGCTGTGCACTTGGGCTATGTGCTTGGTGGTTGGTTTACGAAGACGAGGAGGACAGGATAGCGTCAAAACCGACGGCCTAGAAATTAAGCAGAATGCGAAGAAAAACCAGACGTTTGTTCAAAAGACTGGATTTGTGCCTCATGCTGATATGAAGGGGGATCTCCACTTGAGCATCCGTGGCGTTTAATTAAAATTGACATTCAAGTCATGTCAAACATGCTCTCAGATAAATACGACATCATTGGAATCACTAAGGCATGGAAGGCATGGAAGGCATGGAAGTCGTCCGGTGTCCAGAGTACATACCACAGCTCGATGCAAGCCCAGCGACATCTCTAGGATCCAAATGTTGTGTTGTTTTCATATCGGCGATCGATGCTCGGGACGTCGGCGCTTACTGGCGCCACACTATACTCGGCTCTCAGCCGGGGAGTGGCTCGAATAACATTGCCATCGAAAAGCCATCACTCGTGCTGTTGCCTTCTGAATTCTTCCGCACGAGTGATACACTTCCTTGTAAAGAACGATTGGATCACAGCACAAATGCAACGCGTAAAGCAGAGACATTGTGTGAGAATGCTAAATGAGGTGGCTCGCAACTGCGTCGATTGCCACGCGAGGAACAAGATGTGTAGCCTAACAGCTTTCCGCAAAACAATTTCCATGAGGAGACAACCGATAATGAAGTATAGGACATGCATTCGAATTGTGATGACATACAACATTATGAATGCAACATATGTATGCAACAACATAACGGTGCATGTAACATTGTGAATTGCATGCACCTCAAGGTATGAAACAAAATACGGCTGGGTGGATAATGTGTCTGTATTTCGGCCGATGCTGCTGTAACGACATGATGGATAGCTTCGCGCTTGTGCTTTTAGACGATTGCTACCACAGCCAGCACTTCGTCTGTCATTGTCTTTATATCAACCTCTGTGTGTCTGTTCATCTGTATATGCTAACCATCATTCTTTCCC